>OX596246.1:11159462-11565563 GCA_951394255.1 Polyploca ridens | reverse complement strand
TTCAGATTCACAAACGGCCCTTCGGCAAAAATCCGCTTATCCATTAACTTCCAATAAAATACTGACTCAATATGGCTAACTCGAATAAAAACTTATATCAAATATTTGGTGAAGATGTACGTTTAAAGTTTATAAAAAATTACGCAATTAAATAGGTTACTTAAACGAGTAGGTACTTAAGCTAAACATTTCTACTATAAATAAAGTCGTATAAAATTGATAAGAATTATAAGTCATGCGGGCGTCGCGGCGCGCCACCTCGGTGATGGCGGCGCGGCGGATCGCTTGTTTATATACAAAATTAATCTCCGCGGGTAGGTGAGTGGCGCTCTCGAGATAGCAGGCTTAGAGTGGTTGAGTGGGCTTCGTATCGTAGTACATAGTGGGAGACAATTGACTAAATGTGCGCCGAGAGGAGCGCGATAGGTAGGAGATGCGGTGTGGGCGCCTACAGCTGCTCATCCAGGTCCGGCCCGTACAAGTCTGCCAGCTTATCGAACCGCGGGCCCCACGCGCCCAGGTACTCGTAATCGTGCACCTCGTCGTCGGTACCTACCACACGAGTAGATAATATTAAAGCATTACGATTTCACATGAATAATTTAGCTCAGCGCCAAGACGGCGCTTCAATTTGTCGCTTCATACATTGCGAATGAATCGCCACAAGGCGACATCATACATTTTAAAGCGGGATCGCTTCCGAATTAAGTTCATATTTGACGAGAAGGAGGACTCACCAGATGCGAGCGAAGACAGGGAGCCGGCAGTGCTGCCGCCGCCTTCGTACGCGTAGTTGCGCAGGTCGTCGAAGGGCGGCGCGTTGGGGTCGCTGTCCGCGCGCCGCTTGTGCTCCTCGATGAACATGCCCACGTTGGTCTCTCCCGGCAGCGGCACGCCCACGCCCACGCCTGGAGGGACGCCTACACCCACCATGGGGCCCACTCCCAGTCCGACGCCCATTAACGGATCTGATTGATTATTAAAAGTTTTAGCTATGCAGGATCTCAATCTCACATTCAGTTAAAAAACAGTGATTTGATTTTTTGTTACAAATAATAATAAATATCCTGAGACATTCGTCCCACACGACTATCTGATCCCAAAGAGTAAATATATACTTAATAAACATAATTACACCCAGACTCAGGTCATGCAGATATGTTAATGCATGCCTTGGGTGTGAATCGAACCCACGATCTGTGGTGTGATAGGTGGCATCTTAACAAAACACGCCAACTGACCCGTCAGCATCCACAAAACCTTCTAGTACTTTCAGTATATTTGTACAAATATATTTATTTACCTATTACGAATAATAGCAATTAACCGAGCAACGAAATTTTGTGGTCCCTAACGCCTGCTTTTATTATCTACTCCGAAGCAATGTTAACTAACATTATCGAACACATGAGACCTTTATCAAGTAAATAGTCTTTGTAATTAAAACTTATACCAATTAGGCAAGTGAACCTAAACTGGAAACATATTTCTTTGTCACAATGAACTCATTTTGGTACAATAACAAGATTTACTGTGTCCTAAATAAGGCATTGAAATTACTAGAGACCTCGTACCTAAACATTCCAATCTGCTTTGTCCTAATCTAGACATCTACGTACAAACATAGTAGGTATCTACGGCTGAAAAACAAATTGCTTCTTACGTAAAGTAGATTAATGTCTAGCTGAAATCCTTTCAATGGATATGAATTAATTAAGAGACAGAAGATATTCTTCAATTACACTTAATTTAATAATAGTAGAAACTTACAAGGTAGTTTAGCCGGCGCGTGATCAGGGAGGGGTCCGCCAATCGGTATCTGGAGCGGTGTGATGTCGAAAGCCGTCATGTCATCTTCCCCGCCACCCTCGTCGTCATAATTGATGATGTTCTCGCGTACATCGTCGTCGGGGCCTGGGTACTTGATGTGTGCCTCCCGGCGCCGGTTGTATACCACAAACACTAACACCAAAACTGTTTGACAGGAATAACAATGTTAGACAAATTCCTGGCAGGATTATAAATTAACAAAATTTTGAAAAAAAAAAAATGTTATCGTAGAATCGACGTCATCTCATTATACAGGGTGTTGTTTTGGTCGGCGACAAGCGACCCAGGAGCGGTAGTACAAAATATATGTATATTCCCCAAAAATGGACTTAATTCCATTAAATACTGTAAATATGTTGAGAAATACCTTATTCAATTTGAAATAAAATTACTGCAATGTATGGTTACTAGGCACGTGCACAGACTAGAGCTAGGCGAAAGCTGCCATCGCCCCACCCCTTTACTCCCTCGTACTCCCGTTGAGTATTATGTCTACACTTTAGATACTATTATACATGATATTTACTACATGATTTTCAAATTTTTTTATTTTCTTTTATTATAAAAAAAATAAAGTATTTTTTTTATATTTTTTTTAGCACCAGTATCATTTGTATTATCGACCCTGAGTCGCTCGTCGCTGACCAAAACAACGACCTGTATAGAGTGACTGGTAATTAGTAAAAAATACTTAGACACATGATTGTACTCATGATGATAAATAACTTTTCCGAAGAAACAAATAGGGATAAATAACCAAAATAAAAGCTGATGGTGTATTCTTATTCTTGTTAGGTTATGATGGGCTAAGTAAATTAAAAAAAAAACATGGGGAAAGTTGTTTGTTATCATGAGTACAATCATGTTCTAAGTATCGTTTACTAATTACCAGTCAACCTATATAGTTAGGAATAGCAAGCCCTTTAAACATCTAAATATTAATGAGGCATTAGTAATCAAACCATGATCTTTCATTCTTAATTTTATCATAGTTATGCTATTTAGTATTCATATTATTATAAAATTATTCGTTACAAAATATAATTCTGAATTATTCACCCAGAAACCTTGGTTTTGTAAGCTACACATTAATGTCGGTATGCAAATGTTAGCACGAGTATAAGTAGAAAATCATTAGGATCACAAACGTATAAATTCAAAATATGTACACAGATATTGCTTTGCATGTATACCAAAAACATTAATGTTATAACGAAAAGGATTATGCGAGTTGGTCACCATAGAAAATTACAGGGTTACTTTTCAACCGCTAGCGAAAATTTTAGGGGTTAATATCACAATCTTTATTAACAACTTTTACTAAAGGACCACCTGTGAAATCTCGAAATAAAAGAACTTTTCATACAAAAGTTTCAAAGCTGTACGATCAAAATGTATGAAAAGAGAAAAGTAACCCTGTATAGCACATAGTTATGAAGAGGTTGTAGAATTCCTAATAACTAATGGAAGGCACCATATTCCTTTACTCTTGAATTTTTTATGTTTCGAATTAGAAAATAATCATAGTTTCTTTTTAAAAATGTTTGAGAGGAATAATGAAGTTCGTGCATTGTTTGTTAATCAACATGAACTAGTCAGTTATTATATAGGTACATATAGGTAATTGTGTCCTATATAGAGATATGTTGTGAGGGATTGGTAATTTAATAAATATAGAGTTTGGGACTGTTTCACTCAATTTCCGATACAACAGATATACAGTAAAGGATCGGGTTCATTGATTTTAGATTACTCTATGTGGGTAGGTGCTATATCAACTAAATTATTTTCGAACCCGTTTAATCTTTTGGACTCATTTGTTCCCAATTACCTATGTCAATTATTATACATATACATTCATTATAATTCCAAATTCAATTAACGTTCATAAGTGCCTTATCAGAGCCTAAACTGAATAAATGACTTTTTGATTTTGATTAAAATAACAAAAATCTGAGTTATATCAAATACCTATTAGGTATGATTTATTCAATATTGTTTGAAGGGGATTCGCTCGACCCTTGTGGTACGACTGCTGAATAATAGACTTTTGGTAACACTTCAATAAATGTTTATTTCGTCTAATATTTCTAATATTATGCTAGATGGAGAAGCTAAATGAGTGCGACCGCGTTGCTGACCGGAAAAGTACGCAGCTGAGGTAAATGCACACTTGGTGCGGCCTCGCTAATTAAGTTGTTGGCTCAGCAACACGGTGTTCGATAGAATTGCATCGAACATTGTTGGAAGCTTCATTCAATTATTTTAGACCTACTATTGGCTACTATGTTTATGAAATGGTATGAGCAGTTGTATGTAACGGAAACAGCATTTGATCGAGCTGTAACTACAATAAAAAATATGAATTAATATCTATATGGAATCATATTAAAATGTCATTATATTAATGTGAAATTAAATATGAAATCACATTCTGCTTAAATTATTTATTGTGGTCACAGCTCGATTAAGTGTCGTTTCCGCTATACATATCTGCAATATTAATAAGCCATATAAAATGTAAAAATATTATTCTACAATATAATTTGTAATTTAAGTAGATTATGACAAAACTAATCAAATAGTGAATATTTCTTCTGAATTGAAATGACCGACCAAAGCATGCAAACAAAAATGATTGTGCTCACCTAAAAGCATGAACAAACAGACAATGATAGCTATAATGAAATCCCTGGAGGGTGTGATGATTCCGGAGGCGAGCAGCTCCAGGTCGCAGTCGTGTCCGGCGTAGCCGAAGGCGCACACGCAGTCGTAGCGGCGCGCCGGGTCGCGGTCCACGCACGTGCCGCCGTGCCGGCACGGGTTGTCCACGCACTCGTTCACGTTCACGCACGTGCCACCAGCGCCGGCGCCAGCCCGGATCGATCCCTCGGGACACCTACACATTGGCCGCTTTACCTTTCCGTCGGTCCCGACACTCGCTGCGCGCACTGAGCCCCTTTTTATATATAGCATGCACTACCTATACGTCTATCTAAATACAACGGCTAAGATAAACACATATAAGATCTACGATGAGGATGGACGGTGACGTAATGATAGTGCGAGCGTGATAGTGTGTGAGGATATCCGTCTAGTGGGACACGGCTACGGTTAGTTGCTCACTCATGATAATAAGGAGGCAGACGAGGATGGCCGCTAGCGCGCCCATGCTGAGCTTGAGCGTGCGGCCTTCCTGCACGAGCTCGCAGTTCTCGCCCCAGAAACCCTCGGGACAGTGGCAGCGGTAGCCAGGCTCGCGGTTCACGCAGGAGCCACCGTTGCGGCACGGGAAGTAGAGACACTCGTTCTTGTCAACGCAACCTTTGCCATCCGGTGATAATACCAAACCCTCACCGCAACTAAACACCATTACAATATAATAAATATAAGCATTAGTGGGTATATAAATATAAATAAAATGGATAAATACATAAGACACAACGGCATATCAGTATTTTATAAAAAACAATAACGTATTTATTTTTAAAATATTGCCTAATCATGAAAAATATAAGAAATAAAAAATATTCTACAAAAAACTCAGTGCGCGCTTATAAAAATATTGTTCAGAAAGAATCATGGCGAGATTTGTACAAAAAATAAAGATTTTTAGAGACGTTGAAATGACGTTATTATTGATCCTTGGTGCCTAAGGAATAACTTGAGTTATTTAAAATATTTTTAGATCCCCGGGAAAAAAATGCGACATTCTACGCCATGCCGGCGAATCGCAACCAAAACCATTATGGTGTTGTTATGTTTTGCGGGGTTTATAAAATATTTCAAGTATATTATTATGTTGCTGGTAATGTAACATCAACATTGGAAGTGATTCAAAACTCTCTAAAATGTTATTTTTTCTTGTACAGATCAATGTATGGATCTCGCCATGATTATTTTTGTTGAAAATACTTGTGATGCAAGTTTAGAGAAATAATTCTCATTTTACTATATCAAAAATATACTCACGTGCATTCATATTCATTCCAAAGATCAACACAGACGAAAGGTTCCGTGCAGTGGACATTGATGCAAGGGCTGTTAGATGGGCAGTTACGGTCGAGGTTTCTGGCCATGGTCGCCTGTCCCCATTGTGTACCATTCATCGCTGGTGGTAGTGGTAAGTGTTTGCCCTCTAGTCTTATATCGTCTAAGCATCCTTTCTGGAAATCGGCGTATACTTCAAAGGTTCTAACACCTGTGTATTCAGCCTTTCCACCAGCGTATACACCCTCTTGTTTATCTACCAGTAGCCACTGATGTCCATCAAATGTAAAGGTTTCGTTGTATCTTCGTCCCTCACCACCATCTATTTCTAGCGTGGCAGCGCTTCCATATCTACTGACGCGTGCAATATGCCATTGGCCGTCATCTACAGCGACAGAATTAAGCCACACATCCCTTTCTTCAGTTCGTAATGAGTTAAGATTAAAACGGAAATGTAATCGAGAATCTTTCACTTCCAATATACCGTATTCTCGATTATGTTGATCGCTGACTCTAAACAGTTCACCGTGTGGCTCACGTGTCCGGAATCGTAACTGAATTTGTGTGCTAAATCTATCTGGTTCAAAACTCAAAGCGAATTTAACGTAGCTTTGTGGTCGGAAACTGGTAGGTGTTGTTGGCAAATTACACGAAGGTCCCGTCCATCCAGGTTGACACTGACACCTGGCCTCTGAGAAGCTTCCCACACAAGTTCCATGTTCCCAGCAGCGTGATGTAGTATCTGCTTGAATACATACTTCCTCCGTTTGTGGACAACCGGCTACAGAATTTCGGGATAGCCCAGGATGCGCTAAATCATATAACTTACTATTGTGGATTAGATTGCGTATACATCCATCGAAACCTTTGCCAATGGGCATGTATTGCCAATGATAATGGGTAGGATCAAAGTGTTCTATGTACAAACCACCAATTTGCAGTGGTGCATTAACATTTAAATATTCGTTGAATGGAGGTATTGTTCCCGTTGCTTGACAGGTTGAGTCATCGAATTCGGGCGGTGTTCCGTCTTCCATTTCTTGTATATCAGCAGATTTACAAAAGTCAACAATCATTCTTACATTTTCTGTATCCCAAAATATATCTATTCTGTGCCATTCCCCATCATCTAGCGACTTCTTGGTTTTAACTCTCAATTCTAGCGTACCAGACCCGAAATCAATTAATAAACGTGGGTTTCCTCTTTCTAATTCCACGGATATGAAGTCAGATACCATTATTTCTTCTGGTTCGGGTGGCACTATAGGTCCATTATATAATAAAACACCTTCTGATTTCCTTGTTATGAATTCGAAGCTCAAATGAGAACTATCACACATTTCCAAAGCAGGATACCAAGCCCATCCGGTACCCCTAAAGCTCCTGGATGTTTGTTGACACCTTGGTCCCGTATATCCAGGTGGACATGAGCATGCTAGGCCATATTTTCCTTCTATACATCTGCCTCCATTATAACAAGGAGAATTGCGGCAAGTCTCAGCCTGGGAGAAGTTACGAGCACCGCAAGTGCATTCGGCAATGACATCTACTCGAACGCCGACGAGTGCTGTTTTATTAGCATTGACCATATAAGGCAAATTACTAATATCTAATACATTTGTACAGGACCCTTCACACATTTGATTTTCATATAGGCATTCATCGATACCAACCATAGTAATGTTGATCCCTACAGCTCTTTCGATTTCTTCTCTGTGCATTAGAACTATACCATTTAATCGAATTGGTTTATAATAATGAGCACCGTGAGCTGAAAACCGAATATCGGTTACAGGCGGATGTTTTTTCCTGAGCTGTACACTAAATATATCAATGTTTTCACGTTCTGTATTTAGTAAATCCGCTAATTTATCTTTGAATATATCCAATTTACTTCTTGATACACTAAGAGTTTTGTAATTCCAAACTCTAATAAAATCTTCATCCGAAATTCCTGATATTCGTATCGATCCTGAATTTATAATGGCTTCATGAGATATTTCTTTAACGTATACTGTAACATTTGCAGGAACATCCGTTTGAGTATGTTTTCGATCATATACTTTAAACTTTAAGTGGTATCTTCCTTCCCTTGTTTTATGCTTCATTTGTATCATACCCGTTTCTTCATTAAGAGTAAAGTTAGGATGTTCTGTACTTTCCCAGAAGAACTTTTTGTCTGGCAAATCCCAGTCATCAAGATCATATACATAAACTCTACCTATTTCAGTGTCTGGAGACTGGCCTTGGTAACTGTATACGAGAATGTCTTTAGAACCTGGCTGCATTTTATTATCATTAACATCACCGATTACAACAGTTAAAGTGCTTGTTCCAGTCATAGCTGGATTACCATGGTCTTTAATTATAATAGGAATTAGATATTCCTTTTGTTGTTCTCTATCAAAAGATCTTAAAGATGAAACAATAGCCATACCATCGCCGTTGGCTCCTTTTTGATCTTGTTCAACTTTAAATGACGCTCTAATTATATCGTCTGCTCCTGGGTCAAGCCTGAACTGGAATGGTGGGCCATTACTTTTCGATCTATCATCATCATCAGTTGCTAATATTTCAGCAACTTTTTTAGGTGTTATGTGTTCAGTTAAAACTGGTCTGTAATCTTTTAAGAATGTTGGAGCATTATCATTTATATCTTGAACTATTACTGTTAACGTGGCTGTTGCAGTTCTAGGTGGCACGCCATCATCAATAGCTAATATTTTCACTTGATGACGGGGAGTGTCTTCTCTGTCTAAAGATCGTTGGATACTAACAGTACCTTCTTGATTGATTGAAAACTGTCGTTTTCTATCAGATGATCTATCAATAGCATACGAAACTTTACTCTTTCCCCCTTGATCGGGGTCAGTGGCTTTAAAGGTTTCTAAACTCTTACCAACTTCAGCGTTTTCATAAACAGATACTTCTATATTAGCTCTTTCAAATTGTGGTTTATTGTCATTAATATCTCTTAATTTAACTACTACCCAAGAATAGGCTACGTGATACTTATCGTTGTCGTTATCTTCACCTTTATCGTTAACTTGTATCCTAAATCGGAAGCCATTGCTTTGTAATTGGTCTTCATAGTCTAGTGGTTGAACAATCTTTAGAGAACCCGTGCCATCATTATTTCTAACCATAGTAAATTTATCAGCACCATATCCACTGTTTTCTATAACTTTATATTGAAATTTATTAGTCTCATCTTCATCGTGAACAGTAACAGTAAGTATAGGCATTTCAGGTAAATTTGTGCCATCAGTTTCATCTACTTCCGTGAACCATTCATCTTTGGTAAATTGCGGTGGCATATCATTAATATCCTTAACTCTTATAGAAGCGGTACCGGTACCTTTTAACCCTCCTCCATCTGATGCTACTATTTGTATCGAATAATCTGGTGTTCTTTCCCGATCTAAACAACAAACAGCCGTTTTGATAACCCCAGTTTCAGGTTCGATTTCAAATATAGGCGAACCTGTTTCTTCTTCTATAACATTTTTCTCAATTGAATACCAAAGTTTTGCATTATTGCTCTCTGCCGGGTCATCGTAGTCAATTGCAGTCATTGTCATAACAACCATACCAGCTGTGCCATTTTCTGTAACATTACCGAAGTACACGCCTTGAGGGAATATGGGAGCGTTATCGTTGATGTCTTTAAGATTAACTTGAACATCTGCGTATCCTACGAGACCTTCGCCACCCTCATCTTGTGCAAAAACTGTGAACCTCCATTGCGGTCTGCCATTAGGTTGATCGCGATCTAAAGGCTGTAAAGAAAATATGATAAAATGTACACGTGTAGGTAATATAATAAATCGTAATTTAACGAGTGTTCGATTCCTTAATTTTACTTCAACTCATTAAAGGAAACCTTGGACTTGAAATAATGTAAGTAACTATCGTAAAGGCAATATTACCATTTCTTATCTTATTCAGTAATTACTATAATAATCGTAAATTTGAAAGAATTAATGATCAGACAATAAACAAGGGAAAATATGCGTGTTTTCAATTTGTATAGAGCTGATCTCTCTACTCTCACTTGTGCGTGATGTCAGGCATACAGCCATAGTAATTTGTATGAGTTGAGCTAGACTGTTTCGAAAAACGAATATATTTATATAAAATGATATATTGATAAATACGTATACCTAGCCTATATGTTCTCTATTAGTATTCAGTCGTAATAGAGTTCTCAAATTTAAGTTCCCCCGTTACATATTTGTGTTCAGATATGACACAAATGGACCGCAATAAATGTACGGTTGTGTGGTGCATGCAAAGCACGCGTTTTGCAGCTAGCCTCGACTATCTCCATTCTAGAGTTTAGACCGTCATACCAAAAAGCATATTGGTGATAGCTATCTAGAGTTAGTACCTAGACGTGAATCATAAAAATTTCTCGGTATCACTTACTTTGAGCACAAATATTTCCCCCGTTGTGCGATTAATGTCAAACTTGCTGTTTGCAGGATTGTCGGGATCGATTCCTTGTCCGGTTAGAAAATATACGATGTTCTGTTGCCGATCTTTATCGCCATCAGTGGCGGTAACCTGTGCAAAGTAAAAAAATATTTCAATTCATAGTAATACAATAGAAACATAGAATACCGTACAATATATTTTGTGAATTGTTAAATAGTACTAAGAGTAACCGTATAAGCATCCACCTAATAAGCAGAATATGAAGAACAAGAAACAACTAAGTTTTATGATATTTATTACTCGTATGATGCCTGTTAGTAAAAGCAGTAAGTATATTTATATAACATTGAATTGGATATATTGAAACTTGGCCTTTGTGTTATAGGTATTTGATTATCGAATCATATATCAATAAGTTAAAGAAAGTTTTCGTTTGTTTAAGATATTGTCCTCGGGCGCTTGTGAACCTATATTGCTCCAACAAACACAAACATATTGTAGAGCTAAGCAAAACAATGTACCTCGAAAGAAAATAATGTTCTACGCACAAGTTTAGAACTCAAATATTTACTTGCTTTTAGGTACTTATACGTTATATTGAAAGTTACTTTGGAAACAAGTAGGTATAAAGGTAACATACACTTTTAACTTTGCTTCCAACTAGAATCTAGTTCCCCTTTGAGTTA
The DNA here is from genome assembly GCA_951394255.1 of Polyploca ridens. Taxonomy (NCBI): domain Eukaryota; kingdom Metazoa; phylum Arthropoda; class Insecta; order Lepidoptera; family Drepanidae; genus Polyploca; species Polyploca ridens. The sequence continues at coordinate 11,554,620 of OX596246.1, read as the reverse complement.
TTAAGCAATAATCTAGTAACTAGATTAGTTTATGTGGTATGAAGGTATTTGTATATAAGCAGCTCAATCATGCTCAGAATAATATTGCAATAAGTTGTAGCTTGAGCTGAATATACATTAGTATTTCTGAAGCGCAGATGCCAGGGAAGTTTTCTGAAGTTTAGGAATCTACAGAAACCCCAGATTGTTTGCATCGGCGGTTGACAATGGCGGCGTATGTCGCCGGAAGTATCGGAAACTTTTCTTTTTTTAAGAATACCAACTAGGATAACAAATAAGTTTCATTACTATTTGAGTTAGGCGTGAGTTGGAGCGAGAAACAAGGGGAATCTAATGATTGGCACTGACCATATCATCTCTCACTCAGTCAGCTATGCGAAATTGCGAACCGCTCTTCACATTAAGAATGTGCTTATGATTTGTGTGTGAAATTATCAATAGATGTGATGTGTGTCATGCTGGATATATTGTTCTTTGCAAAATCGCTTTACATACATACGAGGTAGATACATCATTTACTTATGAAACGGAAATGTCCAATTACAACGGACTGCCGCTAGTCGGGAGCGAGAGAAATGAAGAGGGTCGACGTTTGCGTAATTACTCGGATCATTTGCGAATCTCAGTCCAATTATAAAAAAGCTTGTCACTACAACCGACTTGGGACGAGGGCTTACTCTTACCAGTAAGCGGGACATTTGCCCTGATTGAGTATAAAAGTCAAGTAAAGCTAATTTTGAACGACATTTATTAGGTTTTTCATAAAAACCAACTAGGTATGTCGGAATGAGTAGGGTGGACCTATTTACACGATAGGAATTTGCAGCGGAAATGTGCGTTCGCGACGGGCCGCTATATGAGGCATTTTTGCTGGAAGTAATTATAGTCAAGTACTTGTATTTTTTAAATTATCTTCTACCCGAAAACATTATCAATGAGTATCACCAGCAATTTAGAGATCAATTTTATTAAACAATTTGTGGCAGATATTATGTTTAACATAATAACAACAGTAAAGGGAATGACATTGTGTAATCATTCGCATATTGCAACATATAATTTGGTAAACCAGATATCCTGCATTATGTAGCTTAACATTATGATACGAGTCGCAGCATACGTAATTGTGATAGATGAGATAACTCGACATGTTCAATATTCATATAACGACACAATTATAATTATAACATTATGTACCTTCTTGATATTTGGTATGACTTACTTTATTTATGTCTGTTTGAAATATTCTTTGGTAAACTTAACATCTACTCAACTTGAGACCGAATGAAAACAGAGGTTGAATTTATACAGAGACCAAGTTTCTTTATATCTTGCTTGTAACCTTTTTTTACCGGTTTTTAAGTAAAAACCTTCAACCGTCCACAAGCAATGCTTGCTTTTGCTAGTAGGCAGAGGAATAACAATGATAGTGCAACAACATAGTGTAATCCGGGTCTAAACCTACGACCCCTTGACCGCATCATCCAATATACAAACCTTTGATCTATATTAATTAGAGTTATAATAATCTAAGCACACTTAAGTCCAACATGCATCACGCCCAAACCTAAGTAAAAGTTTCAACAATGCGAGCATACATAAAGGCTTTTCTTAGTAAATCTACTTTATATTAAACTTACCTTTAAGTACATTATCCGCGGAACTTCAGAACGGTTCTGTTTACTACAAAACTAGGTTTATTATGTTAGTTTTGTTATTGCCATTAATGTCAAGACAATGATTTACCCGAACCCATTAGTGTTAGGATGCGGATATAAAAACAATAAACAATAAACATAAAAATAACCTATTTCAGGAAACTTAAAATAAAATGTTATAACGAAACTCAAGTTATTTACGAGAATATTTAATAGATTTCATATCGATACATTTGGCAATGTTATGGTACGGTATGGAGAATTTAATTGAAATGCATTGAGGTAAAGATTTTCAAATAGTAGGTACCTATTTGCATTGATTGAGTGAAATTGTTTTTGTAAAAGCAACAATCTTCATTAATCTTCATTAGAATATTCCTAATTTTAACATGATACAGTAAATAATGCTTTATTTATATACCAACGTAACATGCATGTAGACTCTTTTTTTGTTAATTAGGTACTTTTATGGTGGTAATTAGCATTTTCTCGAAATAAGTTCATAAAAAAATATGCAACCCGTAATAATTTGAGTTTCAGAAAACGAAAATTAAATTAATAAAAAAAAACCTGTATAAGGGAGCGAGGGAATGGGCCGGTTTCCTCAAGTGCTTGCGTGACGTAGGCACTTCGACTGAAGCGCGGCGGCAGGTCGTTGACGTCCAAGATGTGGACCACCACCCTCGTGGAGTTCTCGTTGCGACCATCCGACGCCACCAGCGTCAGCTCGTACTGGATACACCCACATCAAAGCAACATGCTCATGCACCATCAATTGCACACACAAATAAACACGTTTATATTTGTGTGTATTTTCATTGACTATTATATGAGTAATAATAATCTGTTTATTTATTTAGTTATTTTAAATTATTATGGCTAATGGTAGGTATAGCGATTAAATATGTACCGTACGTATACGTTTATTGAAATACGATACTCGGTAGTTTGAAATTTATCAGGAATGAATATATTTCACAAAATTTTTTTTTGTTGCAGATAAGTTTTCCTGGTCGCATTTTATTTAAACGATGCCACGAGTAGTTGTATGTAATTTATCAAATCGCAATAATGTATATTTAAGTAAAGTCGTTTTATTGGCTGCCTACTGTTTTGTTATATGTTTATCAGATTTTCCGATTGAACGAAAATAAAGTCATTAGACCGAATGAGGCTAAAATGTTCTGGGCGAGAATATTCCCCCAAAAGCTACCACGAGTTATTTGCAATAGAGAAGCTAATTTATACCGCGCGTAAAACTTTGCTTTTGGGGTTTCGTGCAATAATTTGAAAAGTACAAATTTAAAGCAAGCTCGCTCGCTCGACTCGGGCCCAGATGCCGAAGTTCTCGTCATTATCGTTATAAAAATGGGAAAAGTCGAGGTCGGCTTTAAAATAATATTCAAAAAATACTTAGATCTCGTTGGCGTCGAGTAAATAAATATTTAAGCCTCAAGGGTCGGTTGTTTGAAAAGCATTATCGCGGAGAAAGTATTACGCGACTCAATGAACTTTTAGTTTCTACTCAGAAGCTTCACTCAGAGTGGTGTTCGATTGGCGATTTCAATATCGTTATAGGGCTAGGTTATGCAAGGCTTCGGGAATATTGAGCTCTTACCATTTATCGTGGGAGAAACTACAAAGAAAATGATTAAAAGTACCTACTTCGGATGGAGTGCTTCTATGGCTTATGGTCCCTATTTTATTGATTCCGGGACTGCAAATTTATATAAATATATATTTTTCCTTAAGGAATCTAGTGCTTGAATTGATCCAGTTATTATTCAGTTATCTGCCGCTGTTTTTGTTTATCATCTACTGTGCATATATTTAATGAAAAAACGTCCTGTGAAACTATAAAATAAGATTATTTAGTAGGTATCCGACGATAAACTTATTTTGAAATTGCAGACGAACGCAATAAACAAGTTAGATGCAAATAAAACTGAACAAAAAACAACAACAACAACAACAAGGACACTAGCAACCAAACAACACTACAGCGAATAAAAAAAAACGGTGGTGACACGAATGAAAAACCCATGCCATGCAAAGACGACCTACGAAACAATCTGTGAAGCATGTCCTCATTTGGTCCATTCTTAAACTATTATGTCGAATAATAAATCGATAGTTTATTCATGAATCGAACGTGGTACAGCGGTTGTCTCGAATCGGACCTGTAAAACGCGTTTAGGCAGGTTGCGGTCGTCCTCCTCCGTGATCTGCGTGCGGTAGGTGGGCCTCTCGAACACCGGTGGGTTGTCGTTGACGTCCTTGACATGTATCACCACTGTTGTGTAATTCTCCTTCAGGTTGTCGGATGCAGCCAACTTCAGCTCATACTGTTGCCGATTAAATAAATTTAACAGTAAAATATACGCTCTTTTTCTTACAAGAGGAGAGGCAAATTACGATTTCGTAGACCAACTTTAATTAGCTATCGGAAATGTCAGACCATACCTCATTTTATTAAAAAAAACTCATTTGACTTTTGTAAAAAAATTAAAGGAAAGTAATTTTAAAAGTTGTAATTAGAAGTAGGCAGTACAAAATAATTAAAGATGGGGTAAAATTTACTTTTTGGAGGTTATCTGAGAGGAAATGTAAAAATTGGAAAATTATCATAACTTACGAAAAGGAAATAAATCAACGGATTGCTAGGGAGTTATTTGGAGTAGGTACCTACATAACGTATATTTAAATAATACGTAAGTAAAACAAATAATAAATTGTAGCCAAAAATGTTGCTAGTCCACACTTGGCTTCGAAAATAGAGAGAGCGTGTTTGTGCCCCGAGGGAGTTATTGGTGTCATCTGTCAGTGTCGCTCAGTAATTTCCTCACCCGGGAGGGAAATGTTTGTTTCAAAAGTCATCTCACGCATATTATACAAGTTTGAGCGCTGCAATTTTCATTTGATACAAACTCTATCTATTTCATGATAGAGTTTAGATATTTTAGTGCCTTCCATATTTGTAAAATTTTATTTCTTGTGTTTTAATAATGATTAAATGATTTTAAAGTACCTAGGTACCAACATGTCTAGCATCTTCCAAATCAAGTAATCTAGAATTCAATACACAAAAGAGTGCTACGTTTAAAGTTTGGCTTATAGCTTGCATGTCAAATAGAATTTTCCAAGATTTAACAGATTTGAAATGTTCATAAGTCGACTAGTTAAAACTAGTGAGTAACTCTTACTTTATATATACCTTTCGTTACTATTGAGTAAAGTTGTTCGGAACTTATCGGTGCTCAATATATAAACAAGTTCCGAGAAGCGGAAGCTTTAGCGCGGAGAAATGTCACATAAGATGTTACGAATGGAATAAGCCTTAGTAGATTCAATTTTCCTGTGAGATTTTCCATTTCTTTTATTCTGCACCGAGAAATGTTTGTTGATACCACCAAAATAGAGAACAATAAATGTGTACGGTTAACACTTAAGAGGAGATACTGGAACGCCTTAAAAGAATAAAAAGTGCAGAGAGCAAAATAGCTCAGTAAAGCACCGTGAGAACCTGCAGTTTGATAGAATTACAGCCTTTGGTAATAACTACGTCGGCTCGCTTAAATGGGTATTAAATATTAAATTATTTATCTCACGAAAAGTTCGATGAAACTTTCTCGAGACTGTAACAAAGAGGGCTCCTCTGATAGGCTAGGAGCGGCGGGCGCGGCGGCGCGGCGAGAGCCCGCACCGACGCGTTACTTTAAAATTGAAACTCGCCAAGGGGCAAAGAAAGTAAAACACTGTTTTACCGTTTAAGGCCGTTTATTTTACTACAAAATTATTTTCAAAGGGCGATTAATTCTCTTTTGACCCGACTCACCTCCACTCTAATTACGCTTACAACATAACTACAACGAGATAAAAAAAGCTTAGTAAAATGACCTGAACTTGCTCGTTGTCTGTACCGCTAAGTACATATAAAATTCTAAGCGGTCGTTTGCATTTTAAAGCCTGGTGAACTAATTAAGAAAATTATACCTACAAGACGATCTAGACATTTTATTTCCCGAATAAAGTTAGATTTAGAGAGTTACTAAATTAAGATTTGATCCGAGAAGTTAAAAGACAAGACGAACACAAGACGCCGGGAAAATTTTCACCCGTACGTTGTTGACATACCGAATATACGGACACAGCGTTTTGCATCCTCATTTATAATGCGGACAGCAAGGGAGTGGAACTTGCTTCCGGCGTCTGTGTTTCCTGGCGCTTACAATCTAGGTATTTTCAAGGCCAGAGTGAATAGGTTTCTTCTGGGTAAGCGTATTTCATCTTAGGCTTCGTCATCGCTCCTTATGGCCGGGTCAGTGGCCAAACGCAAGCACATTTAATTAAAAAAAAAAAAAACTGTAAAGCGAGTAACACACTAAGCAGATACGATAATATTTTATCTGCATATAAAAAAATATTATCTGAAAGTATCACACACTACGCAGATACGATAATATTAAGAACTGATACATTCAATGGAAATCCCTGTCTTTGGTGCGGATTTTTTATACAGACTGATACCTATAATGAGTTAGCGTACATTGCTTCTCGATTTGATAGACAGCTCGTCAGAAGAGGATTCTGATTTTGAATTTGATGGACATGTTGCATTAGCATCTACTAAAAGGCGAAGAATTTGGATAGAACGTCATATAAAGCTTAAAGAGGACCGAGGCGAATTTAATCTTTACGTGGATCTGTCCGATAACAAATTTACAATGTATTTTAGCAATCCAAGGGCAAAATTTATAGCGATTCATGATTTGATTAAAGTTGTAAAAAAAATTTACTAAAATGCGTGAATGCATTTCTACCGAAGAACGACTTGCAATCCATATTTATGATGAGGAGTTTATTTTCCATAGAGTTTTATAGAGTTTTGTTGAAAATACCTGTCAAACTGTTGATAATTCGAACTAATTTGAACCTTAAGTACACGATTTGATAGTTATTTTCAACAAACTCTTTAAAACTCTATGGAAAGAAAACTCCTCATTTATTTGTACATTATTCAAAAGTAAATTCTGTATCTGCAGGTAAAATCTTGTGCCATATTTGTATCTGCAGATGTTATCTGCAGATATATTTGTATAAGCAGATAATATTGTCACCATCTTTCGATATCAGTCGGTGCCTACAGATACTTAGATAAAATATAAATCATCTGCACTGTGTGTGTTAAGCGAGTCACCCACTACGCATATATGATAAGATATCTGTATCTGAGCGTATATCTTTCAATATCGCTCCCTATTTAATTCAATGAACTAACACACTCAGTGCAGATGATTTATATTTTATCTAAGTATCTGTAGGCACCGACCGATACGCACTTCCCCGATGGCACCTGTTTTGTCCTACTAATATTTTTATACGCGCAACCAAATGATTATTGATGTTTTTAAGATTTGTCCTTAGTATTGTATCCTGATTGTAGTACATTGTTCTTTATTCAGAGGAGCTCGGTTTATATTTAATTATGTTGGCATACTCTGTTACCCTGACTTGTTTGGTTTGGGATTCCTCTGACGTGACAATAATGTCGATGACGAACTTAGGTGAGACCTATTCGCTTATTTAGTTATACAAGTAAACCTATAGCTTGCTTAATACCTTATATACTTTGAATAAAATAATCCATCACTTTAATGAAAAAAATCATTCGTAAATATTTCCATTACGATTAACTATTCAATATTCAATCAAGCATCACGAGTTCTCACAATTCAAATCAATTCAAGCGAGACACTATATTAATCAAATTACAAAATTGAAGTAACGAATTAAATTAAATACAAGTTTACTAGATTCGAGTATCACTTTGAAAAATTAGATTTGTCTTATAAAGTACTAAACAAATAGATGTCAGAGAAGCAAAGTAAAGCTTGGTGAAACGAGAACGACAGCTTCTCGTAGCAAGCGAGGACGCGCGTGACACAGACACGAATACTAGAAGCTCGTATAGTAATGTAATGTCATGTCACCCCTCCATTAGTATCCTCGACCTTAGACAACAGTAATGTCATAGTAACAATTAAATACTACACAACTTTTCTATTCGGCCGGCATATAGATTTATTTTCACATATATTAAAAACGGATTATACCGTTGTTATCGTTCCCCTTGGGGACCATTCGTCATTATTAAAACCATTCAATTGTTTTAAAAATCCTAGCTAAAGCTTTATTATACCCCTTTATGATTATTAATTGGACGCCCGCATATTTTAATCACGTCGAATAATAATAAATATTAGTTGTTTTTGTAGGTACCTAGCCTAATAACGGTATATGTAAACTAAAAGAAATTGTTTTAATATTAGCGTAAGTTTTATTCAATATTAATAATTATTAAAGGATTTGGCGAGGGAAGGTGGGATGGGCAGAAAGTGAAGTTGTACGATCTACCGATAAATATATCATATAATAGGTGCCTATCGCTTAATATTTCCAGTTAAATGGTTTTTTCCCAAATGAACGATTTTCTGAATAAGTGTGAATATCCATATTTCATGTATAATCATCGAATCAGCAACTACGCTCACGCTTAAGAGAATTTAAAATTAAAGTCACTGAAACAATTTTAATATTTCAGATGAAAGACAACCGTAGTCGGTGAGTATTGATTGTGTGACAGATATTTGAGTCGGAAGTGATATTGTAGGTATAATAATAACATATTGCAAGATGGTAAACGGAAGAGAGACCTTACCCGTTTCCTCGTTTCGTAGTCGAGCGCCCCTGCCACGTAAATGGCGCCAGTCATGTTCTTGACAGCGAAGGCGCCACCTATGTTCCCGCTCGTGATCTCGTATCGAATACGCGACGCTGCAACAAAATAAACAAACATTGTATATGTATGCACGTACCTTACCCGTAAAAGGGAACTATAGATGCATGTACGTACATTGCATTCTGCAGGCTATTGCTGATATTGTTCCATTTATTGTCTTGTCGATATTTTGATTCAATCAATACCCATTTAGCTGGATACCGATATAGGTATTTTTGAAGTTCGTATAGTGATTCCACTGATTCTCCGTAGTTGTATCTACCTACGCCTTGTTTATGTAGTTTCTCTACCATAAAGTACATAGTTCGTAAGTGGTGCTCTTCTCTTTAAAGGGGGTCTTCGAGTGGACTCTATCAAGAGGGAAAAATTGTAGCGTTTAAACTGAACTAAAGAATCATGCTGTACATCGTGGAAACATGATACGAATACGTAAACCTTCAAATGAAGCTAAAACTTCACGCTTCACTTCATCACGACGGTATGAAATATCATAGCTCTTTCCTCAGTACGCGTTGGTACTCCATAAATTGGTCGGAAATAAAAAAGGAAATTTGAAAAACTTAACTGATTTACGATCGCGCTGTTTAGAGTTGTATTCTAGTGTGGATACTTCTGTTATTAATAAAATGGCCCTGATTCTGTTGTTCACAAATAAACTAATTTTAATCTCACTATGTCTCTTTGTAACAAAGAACATAAGAAAAGGATGTAAGAAATTTAGTCCTGTCAAATTAGTCCAATGCTTGTTTTCAATATAAATTTAGTCGCCATCTATCGCGGTTACGCCTAAATACACGCAAAATAAGACGGCAATATCCTTTTTCAATAATGTTCGTAAGAAAGAGATGAGATGTGACTAAAATTAGTTTAGTGCGATTTACAACAGAATCGGCACCAATGTTCGATTTCAAAATCGAGATCAACACGATGGTAATTGCCTGAAAACTCAGATAAACAGGGAGAGATTTTCCCAGAGATGAGACCTAGATCGATTTTTCGTCCCTTAAAAGCCCTACATAACAAATTCCATCGAAATCGTTACATCCGTTATTGAGATGTCAAAACAAATTATAATAAAATATTGCTCGTTTAATAGTTTAGGATTAATGTTATCTAAGCAATCATAAGTTAACAACGTGGAGGAATTAGCCTGAAATTTGATTTCAACAGGGGTGTTTGGATTAACGTAGCATAATAATGCGGCTGTGTGTTAAAACGTCTAGCTTACATTAATGCGGAATGAATTAAAACGAGGTACGTGATATCAAGCGTTTGATAGCTAAACTTAAACTTGAATCAGGGTTGAACGGAATCAGCTTGTGGTCCTAGTTTGAAATTATTGGTCATACATGCATTTTAATGTTTAAAAAAAGACATATAGTCTTTGGCCTACGAGTACCAAAATGACCTCACGTTCTTAGTTTATCTTGCCAAATAGTAATTCGATTTCCATTACTATAGTAATGGCAAGGGTTTGTAGATAAGCGGTCGCACAAGTTGGAAGCGACCCGGGTCCAAGCCATGATTGTCAGAAGATTGCTTTCATTTTCGGCCTGGCCGTAATCTCGGAGTATTTTTGTACGGCTAAGTTGGGTTAGTAAAGTGTATAGAGTCGGTCGACTGATGCGCATTATCTCATTATGACCGCAGAGGCGACATAAGTAGCCACCGTACGTAATGTTGCAATCGACCGAGCTGAAAGGCTGGAGGGTAAGTTGGATAGGAATGGATTGAAATCCAAACTTTGCCAATTATATATTGTATTGTGACTGTATATATTTTCTCATAAAATGAACAAATTCAATAGTCTTACCAAAAACTTTGTATATGTTGTACTTATAAGTGTAGCAACAATAATAAATAAAACCTAATGTTTTTAGGAGCGCATATCTTAGTTAGTTAATGTCTGGAATGTTAACCACATTAATTCCTAATGAGAAACTCATATCACAACGCAACACAAGCCATAATGTGTGTAATAAAGTTAATATAATTAAGTGTGCGTTATGGCATACGTGCGTACGATTAGGGGTACGCGGGGAGTGCTCAGCGGTACCGTACGTACGTATTATGTTGGTACCTAATCGTTGGTACGCGGCGGGTAATGAACGCATGCCGTATTCTCAGACTAATTGGCCTATAAAGAAGAGTACCCGTTTGCCTCCCCTTTTCGCCAGAGAATTTCATTTTACAGAACTCGAATGTACAGCCTATAAATGAACGGCCTCTGTTTTGAATTATTTTTCATTGTTGGGCATCGGAGTTTTCGCGACTACTCATTCAGTTGTACGAATATAAAGATGGAATCTGTTTTGTACTTTTTAATTCCATGCTTACTTTCTTCGCTGTCGAGTCTCTGTAGTCATTTATCTATTTGTATCTATTCTACTGCCGCTTTTTATTTTTATTTTCCGTTTCAGCGTGGAACTTGGAGCGGTGCAAAAGTTTTTCGCGCCGTGTTTTTTTTAGCTCCTTTTGCTTAGTAAAACATATCTGTTGAGAGTATTTCAAGCAGTTTTATTAATTAACTCTACATTGGTTAAGGTAGTAGATGTAGTTTGTCGAACAAGTTGCCGGTTCTTGTGGTCAGTAGGTACCGAGACACCACATGTGCAATGCAGTTTGGTTGCACACGGGTAAATAGCGACTCTAACGAGTGCATCTCGTAAATCGAGACCTTTTAATTACGGAGCTAAAGTAGATGGAAGAAAGGCCTTCTATTGTTATGCCCTCTACATAGTTGCTATTAAAAGTAGTTTAAGGGGCGGCTATAAACAAAGAGTTCTTACTTAGCTTTCGATATTAGATATTTCCGTATTCATACTTTATTTATACGATTCACTCATATAGTTTAATCGCTCATAGCAATTGAAAAGACGTGTATCCTCATTGTTTGAAAAGCTTTAAGCCGTGGTAAATAAAGGTACCGACCATGTAGGTAGTCAAGATAAAATATTGTATTTCATCAATAAATTGAAACAATATATACCTACTTACAGTAATATTTTCAGTCCACATCTATCTAACCACTCTTATTACTCTCCCTCGTCCCTTGATTCTGTGTTGTGTCGATTGAAGCCAGGCATTTCATGAGATACTTTCGATGCGTTGTTATCCATCAAAATAATAATATTTTATGATCATCAGTCAATATAAAATGTTATTGCAAAATGACAGATATTTTTAAATACACCTCGTAGAATTAACACTTTTGCAATTAGTGTCGTTTTTAAATTTACATTCTATGGTATCTACAAAAGAATACAAATGACAGAAATAACTTCAAAGGGTAAAAGAAAAATATCAAATTAAGTAATAAAATAAAAACGACAGAATTTCATCCTTTCTCGAGAAAACCATCGGCTTCTTTTAATTGCCATTTGTCAAAGGGAATAAAATGGTGGTCATAAATTGGCATGTCAAAATATACGATTTTTCTTTCATTAAACGCAGTATTCAATAAAGCGGATGGCGGCGGTAGACCGCGGTAAATCACCATTGGACGTCCTCGAGCTTTCCTAGAGGCACTTCTTAGGGTTGCGTCCTTTGGTTTCAAACATATAACCAAACGAAAAATAGATATCTTTTGTAGAGCGAGGAGAAATAACGAGAAATTCTTTGATCCGAAACACTAACGTTTGTAACCTACTTGTTTGGATAAAATAACCTTACCTAATAAAAGTATTATCGTTATAAAATAAGGTTTTGGTTTTCATATTGATATCGTGAAAAGGCATCGTATTCATATCTTGCACATCGTATTTCGATGTCTGCCAAGTAAGGAGACAATGGTTATACATATTCTTTATCGTCATCGGTAAAACTTTAGTTACCCGTGTTATATTCAAGATACCTCAATAACCAGAGTAAAACAACAGAATAAAGAATAGTACTAACTTAAAACGTTCAAATAAATAATTTAATACGCGTTCGTTACCTTTATTATTTATTAAGAGAAGGCACCACGAACCTACCTTTTAAAGTGCAGATATCTATGAGCGTCAAAGCTTCTACAACAGTGGGTTTGAGGAACAGATTCCTCGGTGTACATTATTCGGTTAACTACTCCGACAACGTATCTGCTCTGGGCACCTTGCGGGCCTCAACAATTTGGCATTTTTCAGCCACCGCCACGCGCAGTCTTGACCAGCTGGCTGGAATACCCGGACGGGAAGGCAACATCCACGGTATCAGCGCATGCCCGGTCGACAGTAGCAATTGTCCCTCAACGGCTCTTACCACGACTAATAGGTGATTTAACAAACAAGTGATGTTTTGCTTTCAACATCTGTCGAATACGGAGATATTGTAGCAATAAACAATACGGACTATTCCTACATTTTGACCGAGGGATGTAATGTGGTTTATAAAGGATAACAATTCCATTCACAGCTGTGAGTTATAAATTTTACGGGCAAAATTTAATGCGAACGGTATTTCTCTTCTGTGAATTACGCATACATTTCTAAACTTCATTTAGCAAATGGTTACATTCGAAGCGGAAATTATAACATGCAACATTATAAGCAAGGTAAGTATAAGGTTACTTATACACACAGGACATGCATTTGTGTGCATGAACATGTCTGCATGTCCTGAGTCTGGGTGTAATTATGTATATTAAGTATGTATTTACAAACAAAAAGTAGTATATGTATTATATCAGTTATCTGGTTTCCATAGTACAAGCTCTGCTTAGTTTGGGATCAGATGACCGTGTGTGAGGAATGTCCCAGGATATTTATTTATTTATTTATTTATATTCATTAAAATATATGGAACGTTTGACAGACGTCGATCGGATCCCGGAAGCAGAGTTTGTATGTTCTATGTAAACCAGATAACTGATATGTACCCATGGATTGTCTGGCTGGCTGTATGTTATATAACTATTTTAAGGCGATGATAGCTCAGTGGTAGTGACGTCGGATACCGAGATGAAGGTCCCGGGTTCGAATCCTACAATGAGCTTGAGCTTTCGGTGAAGGAAAACATCGTGAGGAAACCATAGCACGGTGGTAGGGTACTTTGTAGTACCCGCCTGGCTGGCTACCACCCTCAAGTTGAAAATCTGTCGCCAAGCACCTTTCGGTGTGTTCCGATAGCTGCACTTGAGAGCCAGTTCCTTCTAGGCTTTGTGTGCTTACCATCTTCGGCCGCATCATCACTTACCATGGTGAGATTGCAGTCAAACACAGGCCTATAAACAGTAAAAAAAAAAAAAAAAAAAAAAAAAAAATAACTACGATAAAAGAAAAATCCGAACATTCTTTTATTCAATCGCCCATATTATTTCCGTGAAAGACCCCGCCCCGTTGATCAATGGTACGATCCGAAGCAAAGGGGCGTTATCACCCACTTTGCGGCACGCTCATTTAACTTAATAACTTGATTGCATCGTACACTAGGAAGCAAACTGGAATATTTTGATTAAACGGTTCTTCTTATAACACTTAGGTACTTATTCGCTCCGTAACTCTTAGCTAGAGTCATATTTCATCTAGGTATCACATCTCCATAGCTTATAGATGTTTTTTGTAGGTCAAGAAGTACCAAGTATGATAGTTTATTTTTTAACAGTTTAGTTACCATAATCTTTTACACATTACCATGCATCGTTTACGGTACTTAGACCAATTCCATTTAATCAGGATTCTCGTATTTTAAACAGTGCACGTAATTCCTCTCGAGAGGCTTTAGAATTTTAATTGTGTAGGCCTCCAACGTTGATGTTAAATTACAAAGCCACTGTGTTATACAAACACAGAACTTAATCACTGTATAAAATAATTTCAAATGCTTTGAGATGTAATCTCATGAATCTCTAAGCCCTTGAAAGTAGGGAGATGTGAGGTTAGTTCCACGTAGAATTTTAGCATATTTAGTTATGTCGCACAATTATTATCTCGTAAATAACGTCTCATTCACAAAAATGGTTTTTCTTTACTTTTAAAGTGTAACGTTGGTTTACCTTTTACTACGTATAGAGCAGGTATGCTTTCAAAGCGCAATGCGGTCTATATTATGTAGTGAGATAAGCAGGGTATAAAAAAGTAAAACGTTGGGGTTCCACAGACAAGACGAGGACCAAGGGAGTCGTTGTGAGGGCGGAGATTACAGGGAAAAGGTCTCGAGGAGAATTTTAGTGGAAACGAACCTGCGGACAAATGTCACCGGCAATGAGCGACGTGACCTCGTCATCCAGGGACTCTCTCATTTGTCTAAAGATGGCGAAATTATGATTATCGCTATACGCATCACTTATTCATTTGGGTTTGTTTGCGACATAGGGTTACTACACTACTTTAGGATGGATTAGATTTTGTTTGTAGGTATATTTTGGAAGGTCACTATGTAAAATCCATCAGAAAAGTATGTTTAATCGCTACACATTTAAGTTAGTAATCAAGGATGAATATTTGAATGCAAAACTTTTTCCTTTTATAATAAACAAAAGTTAAGCGGACTATCCCACATACAACAGCTCACCAAGCTTCTTTATAAAACGAGCTACGTAATGCTCACTATTTTTCATAAACGCGACATGTCCTCAAAAAAGAGCCTCTCGCCTGGGGTTTACAATAAAAAGTCTGATGCTCGCATTTCATTAGGCGAGAAATGAATGCGGAAAACGAGACTTTTTTATATGGCATAGAACGAGCCTCGACGTAGACGTAAACGTCCAATATTGAAGGAGACGAGTGCTCAGTGATAGCTCTCGATATAAATTGGAAGCTAGACAGGCGAACTCCAAATCTGGAAGACGCAGAAGATCATCTATCACAATTTATCCAAGTCCAACGGACAATAAAATATTGTCTCGGGCTCATTACAGAAGTATCGGAGCGGAGCGGAACGGGAGCGAGCGACGCGACGGGCAGTCGGTGCCCCACGGTTTGTTAACTTGTGATTATCCGCCTTGGATTTAATGTTTGACCAACATTGATTGAGTGCATATTTCATCTCAGAAATGTGCCTCTACAATTATTTACATATCGTAGCGACTTTATCACCATATTTCTGTGTGCTATCATGTAATCGTACTGTCCTACTAAAATAATAAATGAAAAAATGAGGTTATTTATTAATTACCTCTTGACACCTCAACTGCATGACCAATCAATATTAAACTTAATGGCACGTTGACGTAGGTAGCCTAGTATTTACATGGAGGCGTATACTTTTTATCCCGGCGAGTCAAACCACTGGGCGGAAACAATTGGGCGTATAAAGGACTGTAATTAAAAATTAAAAAGCCGTACAAAGGTGAGTAGGTACCGAAAACAATGCTGCTGAAAAGGTGATTAAAGTATTGACAGTACACTCAGAGAAAGATATTTAACAGACCCTCAAGTAACTCCCGGCGCGTATACTGAACATTATTTCGTTGGAAGCCCGCCAGCTGTGCATGTACTGCGAAAAAAGCACACCGCATGTTTGCAATGCACTACATATCTACACTTAAATGGATGCACGTAGGAATTTTCACGAACCACTAACCACATTTCTAATTTTAGACCATTCAATTCATTAAAATACCTACTACGACCGACGGCGTATTGTTATGAAAATAAAAGAAAACAAATATTATAGTCCCTATCTATACAAGTGGCTCTATGTGCTGTAGACCTCGCGCGCGAGTCTCTATAATTTTTATTTAATTTTTCATCGATTTACTTTTTGGGATTTCCAAAAACGATTCGACTAAAAAGAACCATATAATTATTGAATCTGCTTACAAAATTTCACGAGAATCGGTGAAAAAATGCGATCTGTAGGGGAGAACAGCAGGACATCCGCACATACGAAAGCATTTTTGTCCAAGCTGAAACAGAGACGCTTCGCTCCTGGGTGGCTTAATAAAAAAAAACTAATCGGTAACTAAATAAAGAGTGTTTCTATAATTGGCAATATATACATAAGCTATGTAAGTACCAACGTAATGTAACGAATGAAGTGAAAGCACAGAATAAATAGTAGTACAAGTCAAACATTTCGAGGTATAGGTAATTTTAGAACAGTCATACATGGACAGATTTAAGAACATTTGAAGCAGAAATAATAGCGAACTATAATCTTCTATACATTCGCATTACAGAGACAGCATAGCAGCGTGACTGACCCATAAGACGCATTTTACCAAACAATAAATTAAATATATATCATATTTGCAATCAAAATCCTATTTCAAGTAAGTATCTAAAAATGTTGTATGTTTGTAATATAAAATAATGATAAAATCATGTAGCTGAAGCTACAAAAATATTTTGCTTTCCATTACATTGTTCGGTCTAACAAAAATAGACATAGTTTTGTACAAAGCAAGAACAACTTTCATAAATCGCAATAACAATAAAAATTATAATACATACCTTCTTACTTACACGTGAAAAGCATTTGCTATCATCATAATATCCCAAGTATAATTCTTTTAGTATGTTATTATATTGTAGGAGATGTGGCAGTTATTTATATTTATTACATGTAATAATTAACTTACACACCTACTTATGGCTTTAACTTGGCAGGTCATATTAAACGAATGATGTTTTTGAAGCTTATGGGTCTTTACGCGCGATCGGAATGGAGACCGAAATGAAAAATTTGTAGAGAACGAATGTATACGCGTAATTCGAAAATGTTTACGTAAGTGTCGTTTTTGTAGGTATAAGATCAGAAAAACCAGACCAGATTTTCAGAGTTTACCTCCTATAAACATATAAACTTATAGTACCTACCCCCTAATAATATTAGTGCAGATTGTCCGACAAGAACTGGTTTTGATTGTTTTATTTTGCATTGCGCTGAAAGTAAGTCATGATTAACAAATGGTTGGTGCATGTTCATAATTAAAATATGAAGTCTACCATGAATTAATTTTTAACTTTAATATTGATAATAAAATGTATGTAAGTAATTAAGTTAAATGCGAAACAATGGCGTTGGGAAATGAAAATAAATACCAGAAAACTTGTTTTTTTTTTCATCTCAGCATTCCACGTAACTTCTTAATATAATCAAAATAATAATCCCTCTGAAGTGTTTATATTGTCAAGCACCCCATCATATAAAATTAACTTAAATTGGCTCGTAATAATCAAATTATTTATATTTCTACAAATAGAATTCAAAATAATTTGATAATAGCACGACTTAAGTTGTATACATGTTGTATAGTATAGTCGCCAGCTTTACTGCAAAATATTTGAAGGTTTCAAAGGGGCGAGTTGGGCGGAGCATCACTCAAATCTTGTTAAAATTCGGAAGACAGGATTAGCGAGTCCCGTGTAAACAAGGGCACTGTTATCGGGTGATCAGATGGCTCGCCGCCGGAGCTATTCCATACATTATGCATGAGCGCCGTCTTCGCTGTCCGATACAAAAGACGTATACTCTTAAAAGTAGATATTTCCAAGGATCCAACCGCCGATAAAAACATGGGATATAAAAACAATGGATCATATCCGATACTTAAGTGTAGCTATCTACTTTACAGGGATCTCGACTCTGAGCTTTATTTTTATTTTTTACACTGAGAAGCGGAAGAAAATGCTGACAAGCAAAGTGAAAAAGAACCGCGAATCCAATGACTTTTTTTTAGAATAAAACTGAAACATAAGAATGCTTTTAATATCATCCATAGTATTTTTTTTCACAATACCAGAAATCTTGTCGCGGTGCTGACATAGATCGCGTCTTTCTTTTGTATAGGATGATAAATCTCACTTCCATATGAATTACCCTCTGTGATAATACTTAAGAATTTCGTAGTATTTAGTTAGAATCAAAGATTTTTACTAAATATTTTTCAAACAGATGATTGAAATGTACATTCTAGAAGGTTATTGAAAAAGTTAAAAATGTAGTACAAAATTCAGGCATTTCTTTGCTTTGTTCCATAAAAATCTTTTATGAATATAAGAATAAATTTCGAAAGGTTTTATTGCGTGTAATCCAAAGATTTTGATGTTAATCTCGGCGAGACTCCAGTTGAAGTTTTAATAGTCCTCTAAATACGTTGGAGCCGAGGTAGGCGGACGAATAGACTTGTAATTTACTTGCAAGCTCACCTTTGGTAAATATGCCCGACTCATATAAGTACTCGTATTTACGTTTTAAAATAATGTAGGTATCTTCCTCGTTCAGAGATTAGTAATCATTCCCTCTGCTTTTGTTTATTCAAGCCACAAGCACGTAGCGATCACGTAAAATAATTCAACGTTTAAAGGTAGATCCGTGGTTTCTCGGATACACACGTTCATTTCACAAGTGAAATTACACCGTATTACTTACATCATAAAAATTGAAATAGCAGGACCAACTTTGTGTGCGGTACTGAAACCACGCACCGTGGGAACCTACTATTAGTTTCTCCGTAGGCTGCATTATTTTGGTTGAATAACAAAGCCAAGACTCGTATAACAATATTATCCGCGTATATCTACGTAGTAGGTCTTCTCGGTTCGTTAGCACGAACCAGAATCGCCTCATTATGCTTTCCTTTGATGTAGAATCCGACGAACCTGTGAATATATCTCAAACTATGAAGGCCGAAAGATTTATGTTTTCTTGTACAGTTATTTCAAAAGGCGGCAAGAGAATTTAATCATAACTCGATATAAATCAGGTACAAAATGCAAAAACTGCCGGTGCCGAGTAAGTAGATCCTAAATCACGAGAGATCATGTATAGGAGCCTATTTAAATTCAGGAGAGATGTGTGAAGGAAGGCTCGAGTGATTTATGTAAGCGGCGGGGCGGTGCCATTGTAAAAGTTTAAATGTGAGCGGGATAACAGCCCGAGCGGTCGGGCAGGGCTGGGACGGCCGGGGCGGTTGAGGCGGCCGGGGCAGCTGGCGCGTCGCGTGTGCTGCCCTTGATGTTTCTCGAAGGGCTCACGTTATCAGGGGGACACGTTAACGCACCGTACATTGTCGACGTGACTCCATCCAACTTTCGGACGATATCAGACGCTAAAAATACCCACGGCGACACTTATCTCCGAGTTCATTCACTTCGGCAACTTTAATTAGATTAGTTTTAATAACGTAGCTATATCGTACTGAAATCCATAATCGGGAAAATGTTTATATAGAGGCACACTAATATAAACATAGACGCAACAACGACCGTAATTCCAATTCACTAAATTGTCTAGTGAAATAAAAAAAGATTACTTGAATTTCTACACTAAACCTATCACGGTAAATACACTAGAAAATATATGATGAAAACAGTACGAAAATGGTATAATCCAAAAAATACCTTTATCCCTAGGAACATAGCCGTGCACTGATATATTTGCATATATATCTAACGAGGGCCTACAAATGATTATGTTCTGCAAATCAAAACAACGACAGAACGTACCTGCAAACTGACATGCATTTAAATCTTCTTTGTTATTCAAAGAAGATTTCTGATACTGGCAGTTCAAAATCAGACGAGTGTAATTTTTTTACCTCCAACGACTGTAGGTTTGGGAGTGAGGAGTTAGCAATTTATATTTGTGAATGAATTCGTTAAGCTTTTATATCAATCAATACCAAACTCAGTTCCAATCCACGGGGGCAATATCCATGGCGAGGTAAACAATCGGTTTTCATGTATATATTTGAGGCATGGCGCGTGGCGGGCGCTTCGCGAGTGGCACATCGCTTCTGAATAATTCACGTACATAGAAGTGTTAAAGCGTGTGCGCAAACACTGTAATATTCGTTTAATATTTATATTATTACCACACTCGCACAAACAATCCCCGCGGTAAATACACACATTCCCTTGCAAATACGGGCAAACAAACTTGTCTTACGTAATGCATTCCTTTGATTATAATACCTTCTTGTAATACCTTGGAATTATTCAGGACACGAATGTGAAAAATACTCGCCCGAGTAAATAAAGGTAATTTCATCAGACAATGGATGTTTATGATAACCCATTTGTGAAAATCCAGTCTATTTTCCTGAAATTTCATTTTCTTCCAGTTAAGGCCATGTAAAAGACATACTATAGGTTGTACGTAGTATTTATATACTCTGAGCTATAGGTATTAATTTCGTTAATTTTGGAAGTGTCGCTGCTTACTGATGAAAGTAGTTTTATATAAAATTTTATTTTGTTCTCTGCATCACTTTTGAACTCAGTGTGGGTTTTAGAAAGCTTTAAATGTGGAATTTAAAACTTCCACCGCTGGGCGTAGGGCTAAGCTAGCCTTGGATAAACCGGTAAATAAGCTCCCTTGAAAAACCATATAATTTGAAAATATTTCATAAAATCATTTAAAATACTATTGATGGGAATAGGCACGCCTAAATAGTCGTTAAACACCAGTAGCAATAATTCATATGTTATGTCAAACTACGCCTTGGAATGAGGAATGTAAGCAAAATATACGTCCGCGAGAGTACAAATAAGCGAACATTTATGTGACAAACAAAAACAGTCCAACTCACACCCATCTACCACATATCATGTGAAATTATATAACATTTTTCTTTGGACGAACATACTCTGGTCGCGTATTTTCGTCACCGTTTTTATCGTCCCACCGGGATTATGTGCACGGGAGACTTACAAAATATCTTGCTTTAGTGGGGCTTGTCCGAATTTATGCGGTTATAAATTGTTGGCATAAAACAATGGGCGAATGAAGCGAGTCGTTACACCGCGCGCTTTACGCCTATCAGCCTGGAATCTGAGTGCGGAAACAATCGTTCGGCTTCATACGCGAATTATCTCGCGCTCGCCGTATTCCCAAAACTGTGAAACCGTGCATCAAATATGCATATAATGTATGTTTCCGACGTTAACGTTATCATCATTGCACGCCAACCGATTGCATCCATCAATGCATAATGTATAATCGCCATACTGTGAATGGCAGGCAATTAATAATGTTACGCCCTTCTAAGTGTTAGCCTGTTACACTACACTAATTCACGGAAGTCCAGTAATAAATTGGCTGACAGCATTGAAATGAGATTTGGTATCGTATTCTCATGGTTGTATAAATCAGCACAAATTTGGAAACAATAGCAACGTTGTTTGCATGACTAAATACAGATTAGCTATCAAATAACGAGATGAAATAAGCAAATTATTACATATCTAAGTACTATCATTATTTTTTATCACATTCCGTGATATAAACATGTATAATGTTGGTAGTTACAGGATTGAGCTAACGTCCTGTATTAACCTGTTAGGATGACTAGAATATGGCGTGTAAATAGGTTTAACGTTGGGATTAGTTCACAAAATTAAAGTTTCTCTACAAGCAATCAGTAGAACTACGTTCAGAGTCCCTCTGAAGCGTATCTACATATTTACTTTATTATCTACTTTAAATTAACATACAAAGTAAACATGCACAGCTTATGAAGTTAATACGTTAAAGTAGTAATGAGTAAGCTTTCTGTGGCTTGTAAGAATTAATCAGGATAATTTCGAGTCGGACAAAGTTGTTTTGATTGTGAGTATTCTTCCAATTTTAACTATTATGGAATTTTATAAGACGACCATTTTTTTGGTTAATTTATATGGTTGCGATTGGGACTTACGACTGCGATACGTTTATTTCTATAGAAAATGTAGATGAATATAGCATTGTCCTGTGTTGACAATGTAGAAACAAAAGGCGAATAATTCGCACATGAAAGCTATAAAAATCAAAAGAAAAATGCTCAAAGAAATTTCCAAAACAAAGCTAATAAAACCATAAAAACAGCGGTGAACTTATAAGGGGCCACAGCAAAGGTCTTGTGAAACAATGTGACTCGCTAACCAAGTCTCCGCGAGGAGCTTGATTGCGCTACGCATAAACAATTCCAACAGACGTAACTACTTTGTTGTTTCTATTCACAAAAACTATGTAAACCACCCGTGTGAGCCGGTAGCTGCAAAAAGGAGCCTGTGCTGTTTAAGGCTTTATGTGCTCACCACCTTCGGCCACATAATCTCTTACCATGATGAGATATAATTTTTATTATTATTTAGATTTCGGTTTTGCCTGGCTGATAATAAGTTAAAATACTGTTTCCGTATCGTATTGCGTACAACTACTAAGAAACAACAATAATAAGGAAAAATTGAAAACCACTTGACGAAGCAAATGAAACATTATGACGAAGAGACTCAAGCAAACTGTATTTTCCAGGTCGAAAAACATGCCCGAACTGGTTTGCATATTCCTAAATATGAGTAGGTTTATGAAGGTTTCGCTCGACCCAAAATTATATCCGAATAGTTTTGCTTTTCAAATGGTCCGCGAAATAAACACGATAAACCGTATGTAAGGAAGTACTGAGCTGATATTTTTGTCAAGTTTACGTAAACCTCATTCGATGTTCCTTGTATCAAATAGAACGAAAACCTACCTACGAATACACTCCTTCCTTGAATGTTTGCCTGCACTGAACACAGACTGTTGCAGCAATAAAAACTTTCCTGCGCTATAGCTACACGTGAATGTGTGAATGTCCTTTGAGCTTTATTTGGTACTACGTAATGTAGTTATAATCTTAATTGGTAAAAACATTAGAAGAATTGTTTATTAGTTTTTACGTTGTTGTAACAATAGAGGTATTGTAATATAATAATGTTTTATTTAAATTTTATGTTCCATTAAAGAGAAAACTTTTAGAAAAACAACAAAATAATTATAATTTAAACTAGCTTTTATGCCTCGTAAACCCGTATACAAATTATTTTCTTAGGTACTTACCTAATTTTAGCCGCGTTCTTGTTTCGAGGATGTTTGAAGGAGTTCATTGTACTGGAAACAAACAACTGTTCCCGTTTCCAAGAAAAAAATAAGTAAACGAAATATTAGAATGTAGATGTATAGGTATAAAAGTAGCTACTTTATAAAAGTGGAATATATATTCGCAAGACGACGACGATAGCGTTTATCAGTGCCCCGACCGACCGCGTCACAGAAGCCGTTGGAAATCGATATGTAGAAAAAGGCTTTAAACTTCTCGAGCGACACTGAACTTTCATAATAGGATTCATCATAAAGTAGGTAAGTGTTATGTTGTTGGCAACAGCTTGCTTTTATTTTACATAACTATATCTATCTACACTATTATATTGTAAAGCTGAAGACTTTGTATGTTTGAACCCCAATCTGAAAATAATTTTTGAGTTTTATAGTTTATATAACGTCACAAGTGAAGTAGTGGGCAGCAGCTAGTAATTTAAAAAAATATCCAATACTAGTATTTACGTAATTATACCATATCTTGATGTTAATGCGATCATTATACAGGGTGTTGTTTTGGTCGGCGACAAGCGACCCAGGAGCGGTAGTA
The DNA here is from genome assembly GCA_951394255.1 of Polyploca ridens. Lineage (NCBI taxonomy): Eukaryota > Metazoa > Arthropoda > Insecta > Lepidoptera > Drepanidae > Polyploca > Polyploca ridens. The sequence continues at coordinate 11,530,850 of OX596246.1, read as the reverse complement.
CAAAATATATATTCCCCAAAAATGGACTTAATTCCATTAAATACCGTAAATATGATGAGAAATACCTTATTCAATTTGAAATAAAATTACCGCAAAGTATGGTTACTAGGCACGTGCACAGACTAGAGCTAGGCACAAGCCGCCACCGCCCCACCCCTTTACTCCCTCGTACTCCCGTTGAGTACTATGTCTACACTTTAGCTTATTACATGATTTTCATTTTTTTTTTTATTTTTTTTTTATTATTTAAAAAAAATAAAGTATTTTTTTTATATATTTTTTAGCACCATTATCATTTGTTTTATCGACCCTGAGTCGATTGTCGCTGACCAAAACAACGACCTGTATAGTATGAGGTTTTGCCAACGATTGTATAAAATTGAGTAGTTATTTTGTCTGTTATATATCCAAATTGTACATAGTAAATACGAAATTCTATGAGGTCCAATAAAGGTCTAAGAAAAAAAATTACGGAAACTTTTGACGATAAAGTCAAACGCCTTCGGTTAACGTTACCTTTATTCTACTTTCATTTAGAAATTATGTGAATACAGCAAAAATAAACAGGAAATAGACCACGTGTGGAACAATTTGGTGAAGTTCTTCAAACATTACTTGAAAATCGGACTTTGAAATTACGACATAGTATGTACCTATTCCATACCACCGGGGAACATTGTAAAATCCATTCGGTGGAGTTAAATTTTCATTTCGGTGTAAGCTATTAAGTTCACATAAGATTTCATGATTCAAATGGGGATGTTTTAATATTAACAACACATTTTTGGTTCATATACAGTACAGTACCCAAACCAACCGTAAAATGACCCGGAAGAAGGGTTAAAAACTGAACAAAAGCACAAAACTTGTAATTATAAAAATGAATGAATGTCCGGCTCAACTGACTTTTAAATAATGTATTATGATAACATAACGGACACGTAATAATTTTATAATGTTCCACACAATAAAGCGTTATATTTGTTTTATTCTAAATAAAACGACTCAGTAAATACTGGAAAAGCTAAATACAGTGGAATTTTATATATAAGTATGGCAGTTTAGCTTGTTAAATAAAGAGGATGGAGTTATACAGGGTGTTGTTTTGGTCGGCGACAAGCGACCCAGGAGCGGTAGTACAAAATATATATTCCCCAAAAATGGACTTAATTCCATTAAATACTGTAAATATTTTGAGAAATACCTTATTCAATTTGAAATAAAATTACTGCAAAGTATGGTTACTAGGCACGTGCACAGACTAGAGCTAGGCACAAGCCGCCATCGCCCCACCCCTTTACTCCCTCGTACTCCCGTTGAGTATTATGTCTACACTTTAGCTTATTACATGATTTTCAAAATTTTAATTTTTTAATTTTTATTATTTAAAAAAAATAAAGTATTTTTTTTATATTTTTTTTAGCACCAGTATCATTTATATTATCGACCCTGAGTCGCTCGTCGCTGACCAAAACAACGACCTGTATAATACAAACTACACATTCATTCATCAAATAAACAAGGATTCTTTAAGAAACCTGACTCAATCTTCAAAGCCACCGCCACAAAGGCATTAATTTTTCAGAAATTTTGCAAAAATATTGTAATTTTTTTAATGTTAGAGAATTTGTATTTTTTTTTCGGAATATGAACAAAGGACCATTCACGTTCTTTCTTGAATAAGTTCCAAATGTTTTGTCCCCAATCAAAATATTCTAAAGGTATTTAAAGACTTCTTTTGTCCTTAACAGTTCAATTATTTCGTTGACGTCTATTTATTTTCACAATATAATAGATTTTAGAATGTATTCTAATTGAATTTATTTATTTTATACCATTTACGTTTATATTTGATGGTTTGTGCTACGAAAGCGTATTAGGGTCAGTGCGAGTTCACCAGATTGAACGATGTTCTCTTTTAATTAGTTTCTGTCGATGTCTACTCGATGCCGGCACAGTGTCTCTTTAAGAATTACCAAGCGTCGGCGCCTATCAAGCTTCGCAGCGAAAAATAAAACCGACTCTACAATAGGTTTGCACTAAAAACATAGCATAGTTATGTGGAAACTCAACGAAGTATAGTAATTAGGTACTATTTTGAAATGATAGGAACTAAATCTTGGTCTACCTACCATACCTACTTATAGTTTAATTTTTGGTCGTTAAGTTTTATGTTTTAAAAAATTTGTCATATTTTCAAAGTTCATGATTTTCTGAAGGTAGTTTTTATTCTCCACAAAAAATTTAATGATATTTGCTTAAATGCATTTTTTATACTACTTAGGTAGCAAACAATCATACGGCCCGCCTGAAGGTAAGCGGTTACCGTAGTCTATGGACGCTTGCAACACCAGGGATTTCACTCGCGCGTTGCCGACCCTGCAGAACCTTGAAGAACCCCATGCTGTACTCCATTGGGAAGACCACGGCGGGGAGCTCATTCCACAATCTGATCGTCCGCGGAAGGAAGCTCCTTTGAGACCGTACAGCTAGAAATAATTCTGGTTTCAATGTGTGAGGATGGACTCCTCGTTGATGGCGAGAGTTGCAATGATAGAAAGTAGCCGTGGGCATGATCTAAACAATTCCACAGAACACTGTCCGTTGTACAAGTGGTAGAACACACATAAGGAGGCAAAGTCTCTCCTCAGACTGAGGGGCACTAAACCGTTTGTAAGCTCGGGATCGTCGACAATTCTGACGGCACGTCGCTGAACCGAGTCTATAGGCCCAAGCTGGTATCCAGGTGCGGGAGCACTCCTCAAATGACAACAATACTCCATATGAGGCTGGACTTGCGACATATAAAGTTGCAGTCTTTGCACCAATGTGAAGTACTCCCTCGCTCTGTTGAGCGCTCCGAGCTTTTTGGACCTTGTCTTCTAAGTGATTACGAAACAAAACGTCGCTAGAATGAAATGTTGACAAATTATGCACAAAGATTCGGAATTGAGAATTTCCTTTTTTGATATGATATAGTTTTGCGATGTACCTATTTATTTATACCTCCCAATATTTTAACATAAATAAAAAACTTTAACGCCCGTACAACATAAAAACATTTGTATAATGTAAGGTTTATCGTCATATTTTATGACTGAAATTAGCAGAAATATTTCTCTCATTATTCAATCGTGTAGAAACATTCCCACATGATTACCTATCTATATTGGGGTAGGGTAAAAGGTTTTCTATAACCTTAAAGAGCTCCTGCTTGATTAGAGGTTCATTCAAACACATTATTTACGTCATCGCCAAGATTCCAGAGACACGTCAAAAAGTATTAATAACAGTAGCTAAGTAATATGGTAGGTACTCGTAGAAGTTGTAGGGTTTCAACCCACACCGTCAGGAAGAGCATTTTATTTACATACGTAGTTGACGTGCCGGTGTCATGATTGATGGGGAAATATCTATATTTGACTATTCCTAACGTCTTAAAGCTGCATTTAAGAACTTTTGTTTCATCTTTCTAAAAGAATTTAGCCAAATATATTAATTTTGTGACAGTTGAGAAAAAAAGATGGTAGATTGATCCAGTTTGTGTCAACGTGTTTTCATACAAATTTCTGAACAATAATAATCGTTAAAGATACGTCGAAAAATCTTTATTCGTAAATGCTTTACATTGTTGTAAAAACATATTCTGAGCAATTAGATTTACAGGCAAATGTGACAAACGCAATTGTACAATCTAATAATACAAGCGGAACAAACCAAATGTCATTACGGCTTGCCGGCTCCGCTCTTATCTTGATTATTCTGTGGTGGTTGTTGTGGTTATATTATCTGTTGTAACGTGATGTAGTCCTAGCAAATAGTTGCCAGGGACATATAACACAAGGGTCACAATGATAATGAATTGAACCTCAACTTAGATTATTTGAAACAATAATTTAATGTATATTTGGAAGCCTACGCAAGATAGGTAAGTTACAAAATATATATATCAGAAAACTACTAATTTGTAATAATTGACTTATTAGTATTCTTATTAGAACTTATATTGTGTGAATATTTATATGTACAAACGAAATATGCACTACAGCTCCAATATGAGGGTGAAACAAATAGCTGCGAATTGTGTTGCAACAATAAGCAGTAGCAGTGGACAATTTGCGCCACATGCTACACTCGACAGAGCCCGGGTATCTGGCGACCAAATAAATCAACCAGTAATTCTCGGGACATTATTAAATACACAAGTTTCAAAAGCAGAACATTTCACCAAAAAGACCCTTTACTGCTGACAAAAAACCATTGAAAATACAAACCAAATTAGAGGCAAAGGTGGAATGTAAAACAGGCACAGGTAAGTTTAATAAAATGATGAAAGGAACTCGCAAATAAATATCAAAAAAGGTTCAATTAACAAATTAACTTCTACAAAGTTAATGGTTAAGTTTGTGTACAAAGGATAATAAATATAGGACTCGGTACAAAATAAACTTTCAAACAATGATATCGTGTTTATAATTATTCGTTCAAAGCATAATAACCCCAAACAGTATATTATTTATAAACTTATTTCTCATGAGTATTTCACATATGTACAAATAAACACAGTTTCGGATTGTATAAGTACTAATTATATTCCTTGTGCTAAATGACATAATTTCTGATTTAAGTAGCACATATACACACTTTTAAATTCTGTCTCCAGCGTGCAAGTAAATGTTAGCTACAAAACACATCTAACATTTTAATATAGCTGGTTTTTTGCTCATCCTGATTTCTCACTATTGTGAACATGTATCAGGCAGCAGGAATTTCTTTGTGAGTTTTTATGTTAAAATTATTTCGGTAAAAAGCGAATTTTGACCACGTTCAATGTATGTGGGTAGATAGCTGCAGAAACACTACGTTTTATAGGTCGAGTAAAATGTTACTAAAATATATTCAGGAAAGAGAACAGATGTGAGGAAATACATCAAAGATTGATAGGCGTATCCTATCCTACTATATCCTAATTCCTACTAATATTATGAAACGTAATACTTAAAAGCGTTTCTACTACCTATACTGAAATAAAAAAGCGCGGTGGAAATTCTCACAAACTTGGAGTTTCAGATGTTGGTTGAGTCACCAACATCTGAAACTCCAAGTTGACGCATAAACAGCTGAATGAATTTGATAAAATATTTTAATTTTGATAAAACTAAAATATTTGGATAACTTTTATCTCGAAAAATATAAGATGCCACAGGAAAACGAGTAAAACAGTGGGGCGGAAGATAGAATTAAATAATGTTCCATTCACTCAGAGCGGACAGATGGCCAATTTCACGTTCCATTGAATCATCGACATTTCTAGAGAACTTTCTAGGGTTTAAGGCAAAGAAACGAAAATGGACAATGTAGCGAGGCCGGTGTCGGATCGGGATGCAAATTAATACGCGGCTCTGGATCGGGCACATGAATATGCATGGGTGGTCCGCTCGTTCTGGAATAATATCCGAGTGGGCTGGTGGAGGGCGCGCGGTCGGCAGGTCTGCATCTCTGCCCCGCGTGTCCGTGTCCGAGCAGGGATCGTCGCGTATCACGCATTACATTAATGACGACTAACTGAGGTCCATCAACTGCGAACCCAGTTTTAATTTGAAACGTTGCTTCTCATTACAATTTAAATTGAAGAAAATAAATATTATATAGCTATTTTAATTTACGTTCAATAAGGTAATTGTACCCACATAATCCAGGCGGTAATAAAAAGTAATAATGAATCACCTATGTTTTTTGAATAGGAACACCGTAGCCATAGTTCGTTATTTGAAATATATTTTGTTCAAATGGCCTTAAACTAAAATGGATTTGATATATTTATAATTTTCCTTACCCAGCTATGGTAGCTCTAATAATGATCTGTGTAAAACGTGACTGCAGCGCGTCGATATGCGGGTGATGTCGTTTGGATTACAGCGAATTAGGAAATCCTGCCTCTACCCTCCAAATCCTGATATTGGAAAATCCATTTCCCACAAAATGAACGGGAATGTCTGTCATAAGACGTTAAGGCAACGGCAATAACACTCGTAAAAGAACACAACTTCCTGCTTTTGAGGCATTCAGCATTCAGTTAAGAACGTCTGAGCCGCATACAGACGTATACGCTCTGTAGTAGACACCGTAAAACTGTACTTGTTATTGAAAGTTGGCATCATTCCATTTTACCTAAATATTGCCGTCTCTCATTTGTAAGTAATATTAATTTTGTGCCGTAAATATCGAGCCAAAAAAGTATGGAAAAGAAAGGAGCTTATATTTGAAATTTATTGAAATGGCGCGTAGTTAGTTTACAGCATTCGCGAGTTAATTGAGGTTGCGAGTGATGTTATAGGACATGCAGAGTGCTGAGTCCGCTCGAGCCGCAAGATTAAGTGGTGGGTTGCTCGGCGGCACATCGTCAGCGAATATGCCATTCCCGACTGTTCTCACGTTCGTGTTAGTGGCGTAACTAGCATTCCGCTGTCTCACGCTCTCTCGCCTTCCGACCGAGCACTAGGTGCTGTACAGGTGTCGTACATTATATTTGCGCCATTCATTACTTAAGGTGACGTTTGCACTCGGTGCAAAGTTTTTACGAACAAAACTACTGCGGTTATGTGCGATATGGATGTTTTTTTTATCAACCTCTATGAACCATTTAAAATCTTTAACATTTAAATTATATTATAATAAGAGCATTATGTTTAAATAAAGTAATTACATACTAATGCTAAAGTACTTTATGTTTACATTACATCATAATATTTGTGTAGTTAGAGCACTGCAAATACTAAAATAAATTCCGTAAACACATTCCGTGTAAATATTAATATATCAACACAATACGGTATTATTACCACTCGTTAAAGCCATTTTACTGGCATCAAAATTGTTTATCCAAATATTATGGTGTTAAAATTTCAGCCTTTGTGTAGCTTGACCTAGTATTCAAAGTATTCAGACACATGCAACGATTATGATACATTCTGAGAGTCTACTACGAAATATTAACCAATAATGTTTTTCATAGAAGGTCCTCTGGACGGAATGGTGAGTACTTGTTTTCATTGTCGTAAATTTGAACTAAAATTGATTGTATCTGTGATAAAACTTTTAAATTACAATCAACACGGCAACTGAATCGGCGTGTTGGTGAGATGCGCAAATTATACCAGTGGGAGTATCCTGACCAAAGCCGGAAATGAACAATTTGACGATGGCCAGTCAATTACCCGATACCGGTAGAATTAGCTGATTGTTATTGTTCCATGAATTAGCTTTATCATGATCCGGTTATAGGTACTCGTGTGTAATCATTACTTCAAGTTGTGTACAAACATTTTATAATTGTACCTTAATCGAAAGTAAAAACATTAATCTGATGAAGACTTACATATTTTTTTTATGTAATAATATAATAGCACTTATTTATATTTGAGGGTTGTACCTACGTATTAAAATAATGAAATACAAATACAATATAACGAAGCCTTTTAAAAAGTTTTCAACCACAAAATGTTCTCATAATTAAAGTTAATGCTGTGTACTTCATCAAAACATCAGTCGCAAATTGATGTTTCATTTAACATAAAGTTAAAAATTTAAACATTTTAAACTATTATAATAATAAAAAAGGGCTAGTCTAGATGAGATTTCAATTAAAATCTCGTTGGAAAAGCGCACTGCTTCAATTAAAGTTGTTTTTTTCCACAGACGCCGTCGGCGGAGGTGGGCTCTATCTACCCTCCACTATTCATTACTGTTAGAGTCTACACATGCCGATGTTCGGTTTAATTAGTTTTTGTTAGACTACTACGATCTACTCACGCCTTTGGAGATATTGGAATTTTCTCAAACACAAATCTTACCGAAATAACTTTTTCGTTTCCCCAAATTAAGGTATACTTCTACCTAAGGTATTGATAGCGATTAATATTCAACAGGTCAATTGAATTCCATCTAAAATAAACTTTCTCAATTCGCAAAAAATGATATTCGATTTCGTGGAAGTAAAAAACTGAATACCTACTTTGGTAATTCGTTTCAATCCACAATTTATCCTACGCGATTGTTGAATATCTGTTCTGAAAATGTAAGTAACACAACTATATTTACTGAATAGCTGTGTATCATTTACAGTACGTAAAAAGTAGGAACAACAAGATTATTTTAAAAGCAGGCATCTGTCGGTCGCCCTTCGTGAGGAAAAGGAAGGCAATTGAAAAAACGTAGGAGGGCGAGTTTTATATTCACGCCTAAATAAAGAGAAGAGGAAGAAAAAAGAAAAGTGTCGTTACAGACAAATTATGTAAAACGATAGCAGCGTGTGTGCGTGTGGTGCGGCACGAAGCAATACGAGGCGCGGATGAGCGCTATTGATTTATTATATTAGGTACACAACGTAATAAAATTTCACGCAAATCCGACTGCCAAAATTGCATTTGGCAATCGGTTGTTCTAGCGTGTTTTATTATGATTGTCGAATATATTTGAGTTCCTTGTTTTTTTCGTATTGTGTAGTAACGAGTATATTTGACATTTGAAATAGTCAAGTTGACAAAAGATTTATGCGAAAATATTATAACGGAAATATTTCTACTAAATGACAATTTATGCTAAACCAGTTAAAGTGACACAGAAAAATATTTAATTCCGAGAAGATTTTGCACCATTACGATTTTACAAAACTTTGATTTATTTGATACTAAAATGAAAGTTATGATTGAAATTCTTGGTGGAAAAGCTGTCGGATTACAAAAACTTTAATTCGTGTATAAAGTGACAGTTATTTAGGTCGCAATCATTATTTTTGTTTTGCTAGCTGCTAATAAATAACTGAACTGATAAAAAGTGGCTTTTGGCAACTAGCTAAAATTGTCCACTGCGTAAATGGGCAATTATAATACGATTTAAATGGTTAGCGGTGGTTTGGTCCGTGACCACTCTGGCGGTAGGTTGCCAGAGAATTGGGCTCGGTTTTCACATGAATAATTAGACAGCAAGTCGGGCCCACTCGTCGCTTTTAAAAAGAATTATTCCAGCTAATGTTCGTCTCGACTTTTGGCGGCAAGCGCTAGCAATTTGTCACCGTCCTCGAACGGTAGAGATGTTTATTCAAACGAGGAGATTTTATTGTAACGACATTAATCTTCGAGCAAACAAGTGATGGAAGTGACGTGAACTCGTAATCGCGCTACAATGTGCCTCTTTGCATACATTTTGTGACCAATTCATAAAATGGTTTGCGTTATATGTGGCTATAAATCATTCGAGACCATTTATTGTGTTCACGTTATTTCTTTCACCGAGATACATAATATTACTAACCTATTGTCTATTTAGTATAAAATTATGTATCTTGAACATACCTTACCATAATAGGAGTAGATGTATCATATAAAACAAAGTAGCGATGCCTTTCTGCTGCTCTGTCTGTCTACTCCTTAAAACGATACCCGATAGTCTGATTATCGATTTCAAATATTAACCAATAGAATTCCAGCAAAACTGACGAGACGTAAATTTTGTGCGGAGCTCGGAGTAAATTCTCAGAGTAAAAAGTAGCAAAATTTTATAGAAATAGTATATTTTATTTTTTTAGAAAAGGTAGGATGCAGCATGTTTATGTTATTGTCAGTGGAATGATTTTAGCAACCAATTACCTAATATTTGTTCATTTGTAAACTTAGACGGATTAAAGTGCTTTTCATTGTATTTTTTCCCTCCAGTTAAAAAAAGCTTACATATAAAATATCTCGCACAATTAGCATACAATTAGGGTAAGTCCGGGGGAGATGGCCGTAGTTTTTGTTAGGCGCTATAAAAATAAAACTAGTGGTATCTTTATCATTTTTTTTATTTCAAATCAGTCTTAAATCATTTAACTTCTAAATAGCAGAAAGTAATTAACAGATTTTAATCAAATAAAATAAAAATAACAAACATTATCAAAAATCTCGATTGGCCATCTCTCCCGAGGTGTCCGGAAGAGATGACCATAATAGTAAGGGTAAGATGGCCAGTAGTTTATTCTACTCTTTTTTTAGTTTTCTGCTTCTCGTCTCTTCTCTTTTTTTGCCCACATTTCGAGCACATTTTGTCAAATTCGGTACAGTTCTCATGAACCTAAAATGAGCAAATGACTCACTGTATACTGTATCCAGTCCTCAATAAGTTGGGTAGTGTAATCATTTTCCCCACACCCAGCACAGTTGTCTTGTTCATTTTCGATATCAATATCTGAATCGCAGAGTATTGGTTCTTCTTCGTCCTCACTGCTTTCTGAAATCTTTCGAACAGCCTTTCGTTTTCTAGCTACCATAATCTTCTCAGTCTTATTCATTTTTTTTGTTATTAACTTTCTTTTTTAATTTTTATTCTCTCTTTTTTGGCATTTTTTTCCTGTTCTTTGGCTTTTCTTAACTCTATATGACATTCAGAAGTTAAAAGAATGCCCACTTGCTTTGCCCGTTTTCTAGCTTCCACAACTAAAAACTGAAAGATTTAATTTTAAAAAACAAAACTGACTTTAAAACCATCTCTTTCTCTGTCCCATCCCATCCCGTCCCATTTCCCCTCCCCGTTACATCCCATCCCCGTCCCAGTCCCGTTCCGTTCCGTCTCCTTAATAAGGCCATCTATACCGGACCACTTATGGCCATCTCTCCTTATTTCACCGGGAGAGATGGCCATATCGAAATAAAAGTGAATGACCCCGCATTACTTATAATTTTGAGGTTAGAATGCAATAAATCAATCATACTAAAGAAGGTAACACAGAAAAACCACAAGTTTCCATTGACATTTTTTCACCACTATGTAAAATGTGAACCCATTGAAAAATGATTACACTTTTGAAAACAAATAGCGAGGTGTTTACTAACTTTTTGATTTAATTTCACTTTAAATTCGCACTTACTGTTAGTGGGCACCGCTGAAAGAAGCGTACTAAGCGACAATTGGCACCATCTAGCTATTAGTTCTGAAAATAATTGAATTGGCCATCTCTCCCATACGGCCATCTCCCCCGGACTTACCCTATTAAAGTCGTCGAAACCACAAAGCTTATAGAAATGAAACATAATTATGTATTTAACGTTCTTTTGTTCGGAACATTTTCATTCAACTAACTAAAAGTTCAAACATATTTCGCAGAATACACACGAACCTTTCTGTAATAAAATACAAAATGAAATAAGGACGTATTGTGGTGTCCATTCCGTGACGGTCGTAAGCGAGTTACTAATTCAGCCGGCCGACAGTAATCCGCTCGGATACGCGCGACCCGCTACATGTCGTTATCATTTTGGACATTAATAAAACTCTATCCCGCGTTTCTAACGAGGCCGCCGCAAACTTCGCCCATGGGGAAATATTCAAATGGCGTGTGGAGAGCGCACGGCGCATATTGACGCGGCTAATTATCGCGCGAGGCGGCGCGCGGCGCGGTGCCGCTTCAACACCAACAAGGAAGATGAGCTCGCGTTGATTCGCCGCTACCGGCACAATATCGCCTTGCGTCATCGCTATATTTATTTCTTAGCAATTTACTATAATATAACGATATATTTGACTCTTTTTTTATGCTATACCATAATGCTCTGATTATGAAACAAGCTTTAGTTTATGTAGTGAGTCGATACTTTAGTTATTTGTGTATAGTTTTTGTAAAGACGTTTGGCATAATCACCGCTTCTCAAAGACCAATACATTCTAACTAATATTATAAATGCGAAAGTGAGTTTGTTTGTTTGTTACGCCTTCATGCCTCAACTACTCAATGGATCATCATGAAAGCATGCAGATGGAACGCGGGGGAAACCGCGGGGGACAGCTAGTAATTATATAAATCCTTCTGGGTAAGCGTGTTCCATCTTAGGCTTCGTCTTCGTCCCTTATGGGCGGGTCAGTGGCCAAACGCAAGCCCATTAAATAAAATAAATAAATAAAGAAAAACATATTATTATGAACATTTTGCTTCTCATTACTTAGTTGTAGTAAAGTGAAATATTGTCAGTTCGCAATGACACTTAATGATACATTTGTAAACGTATTAGCTGCTGAGTTCTATCATGGAATTTGCAGTATTCATAACTTCTCCTCATTGATTAATATCGAAATCAGCTACATTTCCTAAATCAAAATGAATGTTGTGCGCACTAATGATTTGTTCACTGTAGCTTAATTCACTTCCGTTTGATAAAGAATTCCAATAAGTCACGTTGGCTTTTATACCGGAAATATCCGATTAGTTACGGACACACCCGGGGTCCTTAAATCCAGGGTCCGGAATAAATCGTCTGCTCGGAAGTCTAATTACGAAGATTATGAATAATTTTCCCAGTTTCGTGAGATAAAGTACATAATTATCGGTTTTATAATCAATCAAATTGATCTTAAAGCTTGCCACACTCGTTAGTCAACAGAGAATAAATATACACTAATTTCTTAATTAATTTATTACTCAATCACTTGGATAAGATGGATTAATCTTAACGCTAAGCCAATTGAGCTACTTATTTTGCTTTGATATTACTAAAAGCTATTAACAAAAGAAAAAGAATATTCAAATTGTATTCCCGATTATTTATTATGCACTCACAAACTACTCATATGATTTACATGTCTTGAGTTTGAATATACTCCTAGGCGGATTATATCGCCCCCCAACAGAAGACGCGTAAGACGCTTCTAATAACGTATTTGTCTCGAACATGATTGTGTTTTGGATAATCCAGATTACTGATTAATAGGACGACTGCCTCCGCCGAGGAGCTAAAAAGCAAAAGGAATAGAAGAAATGTTTCCAATATAAAACGAAATACGATGAAAACAAAATCGTAATGTTTTATTTCATGAGTTTTCCTTGCACATTACTTTCAGCGGTTTGAGCGTTTCCGTGTTGCATGTTTTTCTTCACGACCCCTATTGGCAAGCAGTTCTCGAGAGCCGGCTGAAAGAACCCATTCATTTATAATTGAAAGAACAATTCTTGCAAAGCAAACATACAAAGAAATACTTTACTATTTAAAATGTTTCAAATTTTTTTAGAGGCGGCTGTCGTATTTTTTGTCTATATAACAATAGGAGGACGTCAACCAGCAACTGGTAACCACAATCCGCTCTATGTCACATTCAAGGTTCAGTAAATTCGAAACTGACAGCGGACCTAAACAGTAATTGGAAAAAGGCTCGGCGAAAAAGGAGGAAACAAAAAATAATGCTTCTTGTTATATGTAGGTATACTTACTGATTCATAGTATATAGTATAATCCTCTGTGGTAATAGGCAGTTTTTATAATCCTAGTAATATTAAAGATGCAATCATTTGTATTTGTTTCGGTTCAGATAAAGCTTGATTTGTACGTATATATTTTCTCGTTTCCTTCAAATTATGAGTAAAATTGGATTGAATTTAGTATGTATTTCAATAATAACACTATCCTATTTACCTATATTATGTTGATAAAAAGCAAGAATGTATTCACGTATCAGCAAAATAATATTAAAATCACAAATTCACAACATCAGTTTAAACAACCCCCCAAAATATTCACTCTCCGTTGGTTAATACTTCACCGAGAGCGAAGAATAAATGCACCAACGGGTGAATAAATGCAGAATACCGTTTTGAAAGAAAAATAGTTGTGCACAAGTCAAAGACATTGGGTGAGAAGAAAAATATGCCATTTATGAAAAAAAAGGTATATGAAAGGTAAATCTGCTTGAAAAGACGACAAATACATTATTTTTAGTCAAAACATATTTTTACCATGGACTACTAAAAGTTTAATGGTAAATATTAATATGAACCTACCTACATAAAGGCGGTCTATGCTACGATAGATAGCTACGACGTAGCGTAGTAGCCGCGTAGCTGTAGCGGTTTCGTAGCACGCTACGAGTACTTTGTTCGACCGATCGGATTTATGTATTTCATGCCACAGTGACTGAGTATGCTTTTCGAGATTTAAATCTATTGCTTGTTTATATTTGGATCTAATAGAAGTAAAATTTTGATAGTTTTAGCGCTATCTAAAGTAGTAAATTTAACCAGAAAAAAATAAAGGGTCGTATAAAGTAGCAGGCATGCTAAGACAGTTTGACAGCTAGAGCTCCTAAACACAGAGGCACGACCGAGTCAGCCCAGTCATTCTGGCTGCTACGAAAACTTGTTCCGTGGTGAACTAACACGATCGAAATCACCACAAACACGAATTGTTGAACATGTTTGTAATGAACTTTATGTTTTTGTACTACCTACCGTTAGTAGAACAAAAATATTCTCAGACAAATATTTTTCCTGTAACATAATTATCAGTGTATAGTTATGACCCATAAACCAAATGATAAGCATGTAATTTGTAATAAAAAATACGAGTGGATATTTTATCATAAGATATGACATCGCGCGCAGGAGAAAAAGTTATATTCTATGATGGATCGCATGTGCTTACGTTTTTCTCAATGTGAGTGAAATACCATTTCATTAGCACAACAACAAAAAGTGTATTCAAAGTAAGTGTTACATCTGGTAGAACTTTGTCACTTAGCCCAGCACGGGTACAAAGTTGTTCAAAATTAAGTTACTTCGATATTGAACCGGTTTCGGCGGCATAATAATAATGTAATTTATCAAATGTCATAGGAAACGTCTATAATATATTCCCCTCTTATAAGAATACAATATCCTAACAATCGTGGGCGTATTTTAGCTTAAATTGGTACTGGCGACACTGAAGTTCTTTGGGGTGTTCGGAGATTGAATAAAACATAAATGTTTACCTTTGCAGTCTTATTAAATCACCTGCCACCTAAATTGAAGTAGGTTAGCGTATTTAAATAACTTCAAAAGAAAAGAAGAAAAGCCTTATACATTTATTTATATGATTTTATTGTTCAGTAATAAAAGTATTTAGATCATATACTTGAAAATCTGTCACCAAGTGTGTTCCGAATTGGACTTGGCACTTGGGAACTAGTTCCCTTTTAGACTTTGTAAGGCAACGGCAACACATAAACAATCCATTTGATATTTCCATATATAGTCATAATACAAACTGGTAAAAGGAGCATTATCGAACCATTTAAACAAATACTTCCCTATTTCATAAAGCCTATTAAATTACATAATTTGCTTTTAAATTCCTAGTGACACATTAAATAATAAAATAACGATAACAATAAACAATGGACTTCTAAACAGGGTCAAATTTCCAGTTTAATAGTCGAAAGGTTCTCATTTTATGGAGCCGACATTGTAGACCAGCTTGGAGTAAAGTTACTATTTACGAGGAACGGTCGACGGTCCAAGCCGAGTAATAAGCATGAAGAGAAGGTCTCAGGGGTTAGTGGGAGCAGTCAGGGGCGCAGTGGGAGGGTTGAAATGTCGGACTCTGATCGCTTGCGTCACGGCGAATTAGCGAGATAATCACTCAGCGTGACGTTCTAGGACGACTTGACCGACCCTGTGGACATAAATGGAGGACAGCACTTCACCCGAGTAGTACTACAGCTGAAGTTGACCTAAATGACATATGTGCCACTCGAGACATAAGCACCTCATAGCTACATGAACAACACGAGTTTATTATGGACAAGTTTAGGTATGTGGACGACTTGTGCGATCGTGTGGTTTGAAAAGAAGCATTATACATTTTTCACAAAAATAACTAACATAAATATCATAAAAAAGCATGAATTATGATGTACCTAATAATTTAATAGATTGTTTAAATGAAGATGGATGTAAACGAACGTATTTTGTTTTGAAAATGATAAATGTTTATAACCTAGTGTAATATGTAATTGCAATAAATATTATTGTTTATTGTGGTCGCTAATGACCTTAGATGTTAAAAAGCGACTTTAAATAAATACATTAAAAAAAATATTCATTAGTTGCGTCAGTAAAATAATATTCCTAGATTTTCAGTCTATATAAGCGTTTTTTGTGATATTTTTAATATTTAATTTATTTTAAATTTAGTTAAACCAAAATAAAATAAATGTTCCGATTCCATGAATAAAATTAACTATATTCTTAATATTAATTTTCATTCAATTTCAGAGACAATAAAGATAAGTAAACAAGCAAAGACCATTTCAAGAGTAATAATTTAGGAGACCCTTACCATTTTAATAATGTTCACATTTAACCAGTTTATAAAGCTTTTAACGGGCGTCTGTTAAAACATACGAGTGGATAGAGGCATGGCGTAATTTATCAAGCGTTTCAGAGGGTTTCCTTAATTTATTCCGTTGTTAGCCGCGTTGACGTTGGTTTTATCATCCATTAGCGGCAGCGGTCTGAGCGCTACCGCTCACTGAACATAATCGTGCAAGTTAAAGATGAAAGTATCAAAAGACGTCTACAATTAATGTGCCTAGTGCAGAATTAATTAGAGTCACACAAACCTGATAGTGCAAGCGCGCTGATTTATAGCGCTTTCAGTGGCAGGCAGCGTTGCGATAACTTAGATATAAACTTTCAAAACTCCCCTTATTATGATTAATATTCCGTCTGCGAATAAAAATGCAAGCTGAGCAGTAACTCCGCAACGCGCAGAATTCAGAATATACAAATCTGTTTCTCACGAGAAATGTTCAGTCATCCGTTGCAGTTTACCTATTAGCTTTTAAACTTCATACTTTCCCAATATAAAAGTTTATATTGAATGTCTTAAATTCAGCTAGTAAAATGTATTTATAGATAGCACCCCCGTCGACTGGACATGATAATAACCGATCAAGTAATCATATTTTATAACTTTGCGGTCAGGATTCATGCTTTTCATTTCATATATTTCTACGACAGTACTATGGTTTCTTGGTTATATAAAAGTGCTGTTATGAATGAATATAGCGGCGAT
The DNA here is from genome assembly GCA_951394255.1 of Polyploca ridens. NCBI lineage: Eukaryota > Metazoa > Arthropoda > Insecta > Lepidoptera > Drepanidae > Polyploca > Polyploca ridens. The sequence continues at coordinate 11,513,994 of OX596246.1, read as the reverse complement.
ACGCATAAATTTTCATCGTCATACGCTTTTCGTGAACCCAAACGAGACAGTAATTCTAATTTAATAGTAGATTTCCCCATACGAATTATTTGTGACTTATTTTTAGAACTTCTGGTTTGCTTTCAAGGACCTCTCACCAGATTTTCGTGTAAAATATTTTTTATTTAGTTTTAGTTGTACGTAGTATTTATATACTCTGAGGTTTAAGTGTATATTTATAAAACAAGTACGAAACATTTTAGTTTGTTATCTAAACCCGAACAATCTTTTAGTATGCATTAACTTCCAACTTTATTCCCTCTTTACAGTGGGAACTTGACTTACCCTGAAGGTAATTAATATAAATAAGGATTTATCCAGACCTATACATACAATATGCTGATGGATCTAGGAGTGGCAAGTAATGGGTAAAGCTGTCATAGAGAGGTAACTAAGAAACATTAACCTATATTTAGGTAGTCCAGACGATAATAAGATTTGTGCCTTCAGCATCGGAGCTTTACTTCATTAAAAATCTATAAAAAAATAGAGATAGAAATCGTTAGTCTTTTGATACGTAGATCGTAGATGTTATAAGTGATTTTGCCATTCATTTCTATGGGAAAATTATAGTTGTATTGCACATCGACTCAATCTCACCAAGTTATATGATGTAATTACTATGCCCGAAGCAATATTCCCACTACCGTATATCAGCTCAGAATTACCTGCGTGGCATTAATTTGTTCACTCAGGAGCCGGTAACTATCAGAGGTAAAGCGGGGATGATCTCACATAACTCATTACCACTTGACAAGAGGCTCGCGTGCAGAACACGATTTATTTATTAATCATTCTATACTCGATGGGTATAAGAGAAATAGTCACGTTTCTGTTAGTTATTTAGTTGTGACATCATGGAGTAAATTATTTATTTTCAGAGAATGGTAGAGTTAAGGTGAGTTTAAGAATATTTTTATGACCTTTACACAGTAACACACATTTATTAGCACGTTATATCACACAATAAAACCTGGTATCTATTTAATTAACTTCTCAAAAACATCCTCGAGGGAATAAGAATATACATAACTACCTAATATACTTCTCATATATGTGTATAATGTGTCGCAAATGTAAACGTATGTGTATGCATTTGTGGATTTTGATGTAAACATTTGTGTGAACCGGACAGATTTGAATAAAATTTTGCACATAGACATTTCTCTGGAATATAATATTAGATTACTTTTTGAGAACACTTGGTAACGAATGCGGGTAAAACGAGGGAGGGGAAACTAGCTCACCTATACTGGGTCCAATTGTGAATCTAAACCATCCAATCAATCACACACAACAAAATTCATGATCACAGTCTTTGAATTTTAAAGCCGTAGTACTTAAAGTATAAAATATAACAAAAAACCTAGCACTCTCGTAAACGCAGAGATACCGTTCCCCACTGAAATAGCTTTTAGGTATTTATTTATTTGATTACTTACATTCTACAGATATCAATTTATTTATTGCTCTTTTGAGGTCAAGAACATAACGACACATGGATTCTTATCTAGCATATGAAATAGTATGCGAATAGTATGCATCAATGCCCTATGTGAAAAGTTGAGAGTATTAAAAATTAATTTCAATTCTGGTCTCGTCTGTGTGGGATTGCTAGTAATGCAATCATGAAAAAGCACCTTACCCTAATAGAAACCGCCCTGCCAAACCCGGAATCCTGTTATCTCTATGCTATTGGTAGTATTCAAAGTTTTCTTTTTCCATCAGCTAATATTTACGCTGGCAGAGTTTCAGAGGCGGTTTATCCTAGCGACACCCGCAACGATCTTATTAAACCCTCCTAAATATTATCAAGTACGACGATAATTCCTGGACTATCTGTTTCAAGTCTAAATTAGGCGAATGGATTGTCTAAAGATTAACCGTTTTATTCTAAATGTGGGCAATCAATTGGGTAGTAGAACGTAATCTCCATTCGTTAGGTTAATTACCGTGGTGTAACGATCACGAAGGATCTGTTTCGTACTAGACACCGGCAATTACTGCCAGACCTCCGAGTAAATGGTGCGACTCAATGTTGCTCCTTGAGACTGATATCAACAGATTATTTAGCGCCATCTGTTGCATATACTTTTTTATTCAAATAAATATTAAAGGCATTCCTCAAAACGTTAAAATACTCCAAATGTAATTGCATTTCAGCTTCCATGTGAACTGTAAAGGACAATAAAGCGGTAGGCAAACGGATATGAAATTAGTCTTTGTCGGTGTCTGAACAATGTGGTAAACGACAGCCACATTCGGGAAACTAACTCAACTAGAATAACTTACTGTTTCACAAACTCACACAGATAAGCATTACTTGAATTGTTCTAGTGATTAATTACTAAAGATAGAGGTGGACTAAACTATTGAGGTTATATGCTTGTGAAAATTGATTAGACATCATATAACTCAACTCATCGCTTACAATAGTAAAGTGGGTAGTTTCTTTGAAATATTGTTTCTAAAACGACGGTTACAGTTTCATTAAAATATTTTATAATATAATATATCTTCGTAAGTTATTACGTGATAAAAATCGTATTAAAAACAGTCCATGTACCATGTTTCAGCACAAACAGAACGAAACTATTGTCCGGTTGCAATGGGATGCAACAACGGATAAAATTCTAATTTGTCACGAATTACTGCGGCAAAGGCGCTGACTGCAGTTGTATGTATGTTTTATCGCTTACGCTTAATTTTCTCGGGTAAGAGAAACGGAGGCAGTCTAACAGCGGGATTGAATCGGGACGTCCCGGCGACATCTGTTAGAGACGCTTGGAGATTTTAATACTTAAGAATGCAGCGGTACTTGACAGCGCCGAAGGCATTGCTGCAACGAGAGCTGTATCTACCCGCAGAAAATACGAGTAATATCGTCACCATGTCGTGTATTGGTGGAACGTTACTTGCAACCTGTCACCCATGACATTATATTAAACAGTTGTTTGCGACGCCAATTTATTATTTGCAAACATTATTTTGTGCCTCGCTTGCTTATGCATATTTAGTAATAAGTTTATGTTAAAAATGTCATTTATAATACAAGCTTTTTTGTTGACTGTACTGTTTGTTGACTGTACTTACATTGTCTTCTAATATACAGTAGTACCCAACTGATAAGTCGTGTCGTGAATCTTCGTTCGCACAAAAAAGAAATTATGGCCCCGAAGATTAACGAAATAATGTTTAAAACTTACAATCAATCTTAGATCACTACTATAAGGTTCATAATACACTGCAGCTGTTAGTTCCATCTCACTCGCAAGTCACGCCCCTCCACACGGCATGCGCTATCATGGCGGCAGCTGCCGACCAATAGCGGTTTACCGCGCTTTGAAAATGTACAAAAATTATCTTCTGCGTAGATACATCGGTAAGCCTTATCAGTTCGGTACTACTGTACTGATGTACACCAAATATCAAGTCAATCCGACAACAGGATGTGGGTGAAATTCGACTTGCAAGATTCCACCCGAAAAAACATAGTTACATAAATAAATATCCTGGGACATTCCTCACACACGGTCATCTGATCCCAAACTAAAAAGAGCTTGTACTATGGAAACTAGATAACTGATATAATACATATACTACTTTATGTTTGTAAATACATACTTAATATACATAATTACACCCAGACTCAGGACATACAGACATGTTTATGCACACAAATGCATGTCCTGTGTGGGAATCGAACCCTGCGCCAACTGGCCCGTCAATAAATAAATTGCAAATAAAATAAAAGCTTGTAATATTAACTCGAAATTACTACTAATTTCATCGGATTACATTTACTTCGGTGAGGCAACGAAAATTGCTTTTTCGTTCTCTTAATACTTTATAGCATTCGCTATCATTGAGTCGCTAGTATTATTCGAAGCTTTGACAATGTAATGAAGAGACTGCCTTCTAAAGAGTTTTACAAATGAATATACCTAATTGAAATTGTTAAATAGCTAGTAGAAGTAATTTAAGTGCTTTCCACTTAAATTACTTAGTTACATCTTTCTCTACAACAAAGGCGAAAGTTTACAAGCACTATTCGCTGTTATAACTCGGCTTACGGTTTTAACTTACCTATGTGTTATTTATAATTGGCTTTACTAACTAACGTATTGTGTTTACAACCTAAATGCAAAATTTGTTTAACATTCAAGACCATTATTTCAGTTGCAATAATTTATGAAAATAATTGTATACTTACAGTATTGCAGAATATATATCAAGTAGACACTTACTACAATTAAAAAGAATAGAATAGAAATATCAATATGCTTTTAGAAATGAAAGTCGGGGTTTTATTCACAAATAAAATGGAATAAAAAATAATGACAGTGCAGACTTCAAATAATAATCTTTTCAATACACTCGCTCGTAAAGTGACATTTATTGCAAAATTTTTTTTTTCTCAAAAAAAGTCTTTTTTTTTCCTCGCAAGTGTGTTGAAAAACGTCGTATGACATTCGTGTGCATTGATTTATTACACTCTCGGCTCACTTATCGCTTAATACTGCCTCAACTGTTAATAACCAACTTTGCACACATGTATCATAATGTAGGTACTATAAATTTTGGCGTTAAGAATTGATTTTTAGGGGGATAGAGCTAGTTTCATAAATAGTCATGTAGATCTATAATTGCGTAATCAAATTGAACTGAAATAAAATAAATACACTGAAACACTTGGTTTCTAAATAAAGAAGAAAAGAATTGACTAAAATAATATAAGATTGAAAATTCTTTCCGATCGGATGCTGGAGTGCTCTTAAACGTAAGGACCCACGTCTACGTAAGTTTCCAACCGACCGGCGAATAGAATTTATAACTTCGGCAAAAGGAGATCTTGCTTGCTCCCTCATCAATTATACTAACTGTAGTAGTTCTAACAGTTGCCTCTACAAGTGAATGGCTGTTTTATAAATAAAACAGTTTGTTGTTAAATAAATTGATCGATAAAAACATACACAAAAATTAAATTTAATTCTTGACAATTATGTAGGTATAATGCGTTTTTCTTTCTATTGTCAATCCAAACACAGAAGTCAATATTGGTATTGCGTGGCTCGAAAACAAACGGCCACACATCAATGATCTCAAAGGATTTACAATGTACGTTTAAACCCATGGAAAAAATACATTTTACTATTTCGAAGCTACCTTTGTAAAACCACTTAGTATTTGGTACAATAAACCAGACTGGGGTATTTTTTTTTTCATGCCACTTAGGTGGCAAACAAGCTTACGGCCCGCTCGATCGTAAGCAGTTACCGTAGCCTATGGACGCTTGCAACACCAGGGGTATCACTCGCGCGTTGCCGACCCTTAAGAAACCAATAATATGTCTCGATCGCATCAAATTCCTACACTGCTCAAGAGAGTTAACAATTTGAAGCATAACGTACCTTGAGGTAATTATATTAGCAAGTCCAAGAGAATTTGCTGCCATTATTATATTATGAAAAGGTTTAGCAATGGTTGGCAGTTAAACAAGATAGGTTGAGAGTCAGGGTGTGCCAATGTAGAAGGGCAAAATTCCAATATAATGTATCGTAGCAACTGTGAAAACTCATCGATCAAACGTAAGCACGACGGTAGTTTGGTGCTTGCTTGTTTGGATATACATAATGTATACATACGCAATAGGTACACTCCACGCTTGCGATCTCAACTTTCCAGTTCAAACGTAGCATACATGTGCCAAACTAGCTCTGGAACCAGTCGATGACACTCTGCCAGCAACAGTCATAATAAAGTACCAATGAATATGTATGGGTGTTACCAAGAATACATACACGCTAGCTCATATTATATTTAGGTTACAGATTGACAAGTTTTACCCTTAATACCTATGTTCACCAAGAAAACGGGCTTTGTCTGTTATATTCCTAAAGTATTCTCCATGAATTATTTCTTAATTTTCTATTAATTTATGGTGATGTTCAGTTGTTTTTGATAAACTTTGCTAAGCTACAATTTTTTGAGGGTTATTTTATTATTATTCTACACCTTACATTTTTTTTTAGTATACCTTCAACCCTGCGAAATTTATCTTAACTTTGCTTAATATTGTTCATATGAATTCATAAGTTAATGAAGTGTTAAATCCCGAACGGATTAAATATTCCTAAGGGAAAAACCTTTTTGGACATATTTACTACAGTGGTGCTTATGGGGGCTCACCCGGAATCATACTTTAATACAATTTATGATTTTAATAAACAGAAAATGCCCTGAACATGAATACGAATACTTACTAATGCTATCTGCAGGTTTTCTTCACGTATGAAGACCATGACTTAGATAAAAATAAGTATTAACAAAAACATTTTTTTTTAATAAAACAGACTACAAAATATGCATGCACTGGAAAGTATAGAATAACGGTAGGTACCATAATCTGAATATTTTGGTTTTAAAGTCGAGGGGAAAAGGCTTTCCATTAAAAAAGAATAATCGCAATCAAATCATATTTTCCGGAGTATTTCCCGAACATAAATACAATAATTTGTGAAATTTTACCAGAAGAATAAAGTGAAAATAGAATGCATTTACAATGTTTACATTTTTTATTGGAAAACTAGTTTTCAAACCCGCGGGTTCTCCAGCGATCCCCTATTTACATAATGCTTTGCTACGTTATACCAGGATTAAGCAATGCGTTGTCTTTATCAAAGTGGAATTGGGCGGAGATGAGATATGTTTTCATACAATTGACAACTAGAGCGGAGCCCGCCCCAATCCACTTGGGTTGTCATTTATATGAATACACATCTCTTCGTCCATCTCCGCTCCGCATCTCCGTTGGCTACCGGGCCTGGCCGCACGCAGTCAGTTGTTTATGTCCTTATCATATCATAGAACTGTTACCATATGATCTGGTTCCCATTCCCCCGTCTTAAACCGAGTCTTATTGCGAACAAGTGCATGTTTTGCATTGATATTAGGTTGAAATTCCGAAAGAAAAATCATTTTTTTTTATACAAATGGTAGACTTTGCTCACACTGTGAGTAACGTCACCTTCTAGTAAATTCAAAATCCGGTTAAGAGCTTGCTCACCGATTTGGGTGATAAGGCTAATAATCTTTTTGGGCCGTCACCTTAGTTATTAAAAATTTAAAACACTGAGTTATTTTTTTATTTCTGAGTTTATCTTCAACGTTGGCTCTGAAGCCTAGAACCTTAATTAGATCACAAAAATATGACATCTAGAAATATTCAGGCCGTATTATAAACAGACGAATTGGTAACCTTCTCCTTTCCCTTTTCTAGTCGGTTAAAACAATAAATTTGCTTAAAAGGCAGTAAATGGAGCGTTTAACAATAAAATCGTATGCCATGGAATAGAAATTTGCAATGGCGATTTTCAGAAAATTTCAAATTTCCTGTTTGAACTAAACGTCACAGTGACTTAAATAATACGACAAAGCTTTGCCAGTACAAAGCATTTGAACAATGGCCAAAGAAAAATTCATAGTAAGTACAAAATGCTTTGTCAATATAAGCTTTTAGTGAATTTCATTCAATAAGATTAACTGTTATTTATCATTATGTTGACACGTTACAAGTTCGTACATATTTGTATATAATATATTTGTACATGAGTAAATTCAGAACAGGCGCGATTTTCCTCAAGTCGACTAGGCCCCAGCCTAGGGCGGCTAGATATTAGGGGCGGCCAATCGCTGAATGAAATACGTGAATAAGAAATAACTGTAAATGAAAAACATGAGGCGAGATAGATAAAATCCTTTCACGGACATAGTAGGATACTTTTCATCTTAATTAATTAAACATACAATTCCCAAGAGATATATTTAAAATTCCACATGGATTATCGCACTTGCTAATTTATAGACCTGAGACGGGAGTGACTTGGCCTAATGGGTCAAGACTGCTAATCCGCCTGTGCTACGAATATTTTGTTTTTCGAATCGATTATAAATAAACGAAATTAGCAAACAATTTCTTGTTAGACGTTTAATGATTCATTCATGAAACGAGTCAAAACAGTTCGAATTGTAATATCAAATGGAAATTGAGTTTCTCAATATTTAAGTGCAAATAGGTATCTCAATACTTCAATTAAAATTATAATATATCCTTAACTAATTAATAATAATTCTCGTGATACTTAATGGGATTTCATTCCGAGTTATATTTGTAATTTTAAACCATTTCCAGTTTTTCCTTTTCGATGTCGACTTTTTATTAATAATTTGGCAGTGGCCCTAAATATTTTATATTCCGTGCTTACCTATATATTAAATTCAATCGTTTTAGTTGGTCATCATAAAATATTTCCTGGCATCCGCTCAGGACAAGATTGTATCTCTTTTAGAAAATAAATTGTAGATATTTTTAGTATCTATATGGATAGTTTCCTAAATGGCCCAGATAAGTAAGGCACAAGGCTGTAAATACCCAAGCAATGTGATAGTATTACTTTGGCAGATATTGCCTTTATAATGGCGACCGTACTTAATACGGACATTACTCCGTTGTATTATTCTTCACAAAGTTACGAGTCATACCTATTCGTGTGTATTTAGAATAATGTCACAATTTTCAATATATTTTTTATGCAATAATATCTAAGATCGAGTTTAAGTTTTTAACTACTTTTATATGTAGAATTCAAACCTAGCCAAGCGAAAACGACTGATAAACTTTTTAATTTAAATCTTTGGACCAAGATTTTCATCTTTGAGTTTCTAAGATTGTGTTTCAGGTCGTCGGTGGACGTATTCAAATATTGGTCCCTTATAAGTTATTCATTGTCTGGTGGACAACATTTCTGGGCCGTGCTACTGTTCCACGTCCAATCGGTCGATCTAGGTAGGTATCGTTGATGTAACTTGGTGGAGGAAGGCCGCAACGAGCTTCTAATCAGTGACTGGCGAGAATATGCAAGATCGACAGAGAATCAAACATCGGAAGCCATTATTTTGGTTGCTGAGTCATAGGAGTAAGTAGATCGACTGAACTTCATAAAAAATCAAGATTATCGTTCAATGAACGTTACCATCTCTGTAATAATAATAGAGTACTTACATTCGTCGTGATCTTTGGCGGTGACGGTGAGTACAGTGTGTTGGATGTCCTCATTTTCGTCGACCTCAGCCTCGTACAATTCCTTGTCAAAGTACGGTGGGTTGTCATTCTTGTCAGCTATGCCAATGCGGATGAATTTGGTCACTGAAAAGAAAAACAACAATTCAATATGTACTGCAGAAATATTAACTGATAATCAGTTTTGAGATACATGGGATTTGATAGCAATGCCTTAACTGGGTGGTTACAAGTCAAAATTTGTTTAGCAAACGAATTCAATTTAGGTTTTGAAAGATGATATACGTTGATAAGAGGACGCGCTTCCTATTATAACAATTGATGTCATTGTTATATTTTTAACTGCGAGCCAAGGTATTCGAATACAAATAAGACATACCTAATACCTATAAAATATGATAAAATTAATAACTTATGACATTTACGCACAAGCTACCAATTTATAATAATAAAATCGATTTAAAACTTAGTTCTGGCAATACAAATCTAAATTGAACGCGCACGAGAGTACAGGCGAAACCTGCTAAGTTTTATAAAACCTACGTTAAGTTTTATAAAATAAAATGTGTTTCAGCTAGTAAAGTAACATGTTGTACTTCAAGTGGGAGGGTAAATATTTGTTATTTTCAAATAAAAAGCTTTCACAGTCAAAGAGGTAGAATAGAGAGCAAAAGCACATCATAATAATAAGGGTTAAACATTTTGCAACGATTATTTTTGTCAAATACAAGCTGTTCACTGCAGTTTCACCCGCCTTGAGTTGAGATTATACATAAATAACATTTAGCCGTTATAGGCTAGAATGATACTGCCAGAGATTTAGCGCGTTCAAACATACAGATATTTCAGCCTTTTAATATTAGTAGACACGTTATTATACCTACTGCAGTGTGTAGTTGAACGACTGAAAATATTTTTTTGATTGAATCATTGTTACATTTTCACCTAACAATTTGCCATCATCACGCTCAAATAAATTCATCTAGTAGCAAAAATGGCGTGCGAAGAACGTGCAAAAACTTGTTTTAGAATCGCATTTATTTTATTCATCAATTTTATACAGGGTGTTGTTTTGGTCAGCGACGAGCGACTCAGGGTCGATAATACAAATGATACTGATGCTAAAAAAAATATAAAAAAAATACTTTATTTTTTTTAATTATAAAAATAAAAAAAATAAAAATTTTGAAAATCATGTAATAAGCTAAAGTGTAGACATAATACTCAACGGGAGTACGAGGGAGTAAAGGGGTGGGGCGATGGCGGCTTGTGCCTAACTCTAGTCTGTGCACGTGCCTAGTAACCATACTTTGCGTTAATTTTATTTCAAATTGAATTAGGTATTTCTCAACATATTTACAGTATTTAATGGAATTAAGTCCATTTTTGGGGAATATATATTTTGTACTACCGCTCCTGGGTCGCTTGTCGCCGACCAAAACAACACCCTGTATATATTTTGGGTTCCGTTCATCCGATGAATAAAAGAAACCTTCTCGTTATAGGATCACTCTCATATCTATATAGACAAAATTTGTTTTTTTAGTACATTATGCATAGTGGGTCCCGTTACGGATGTATAGCATAAATAAACGAATTCCGATTTTGAAAATATAGGAAATATAAAACCTCAGGCCTAGTTTACACGAATAAAGAAAATCCACAGAGATGTGACAAAATCATAAGGTGCGTCTACGCTACGCGAACCGAGCACGAGCCGAGCCGCTCTTCATTAGTCGCTCGAGATGTCAAGTGTGGACGTACATTGAGCCTATAACACGAGCGCGTTGCGGATCACGTGTCCGTCAAAAAACTTCGTCAAAGAACGCTCGTTAAAGTCTCCCAAGTCCATTTACGCTACGCGAATTCGTGCTCTGCGTATGCTTGGCTCATACAGTAGTATCCAACTGATATGGCTTACCGATGTACCTGCGCAGAAGATACTTTTTGTACATTTTCAAAGCGCGAGAAACCGTTATTGGTCGGCAGCTGCCGCCATGTTAGCGCGCGCCGTGCGGAGGAGCGTGACTTGCGAGTGAGATGGAACTAACAGCTGAAGTGTATTATGAACCTTATAGTAGTGATCTAGTGATTGTAAGTTTTAAGCTTTCTTTCGTTAATCTTCGGGGCCATACTTTCTTTTCTGTGCGAACGAAGATTCACGACGCGCCTTATCAGTTGGGTAATATTGTACTCGGTTCGTGTAGTTTAGACACACCTTTAAAGTTGTCACGGAAAACGGAATTGTACAGAACCTATATCTCCGGCTTCACTACGTAAATCCGGCTCACATTTATCCTTTAATATGTCCTGGATTTTTGTTTTCAAAATTAGATAGTAGTTTTTTTTGCAATAGCCTAATATCATTAAAGAACATTTTTCGGCTTCATGATCTAGGTGCAATATCAATTATTTTATCTTGTTTCTTTGTTTTCATTTGTTAGTGGAAACCTAATTGGAAGATACGAAATGAGCTCTATTTGAGTCCTCCAAATGGAGGAGGAGGACTCGAATAAAAAAAAATAACGAACTGAACGGAAATTGCTTTCGTTTGAGGCACATTCTAACAATGATAAATTAGGGCCCCACTGGGCAGAAATTTCGGCCGCTTTATTTGCAAGTACAGGGAGGATTTAAGGCTTAGCTCCGGTAACCTAGTCTTTTGCTATGTGATCGTAAAGGCGTAGTTGACGACCAATTTCGTTGACAACCAACGGCAAATTCCGTTTCGGACACTTCTTTGAGGACTGTCAGAGTAGTTTTACTTTATTTGAAATGAATTGGTGTCACCAACTCCACAAACTTTAAAACTTATATAGGTATTAAATTATTAAGAAACTAAATTTATTCTGAGAACAACAAATATTAGTCAAACTTTGATAACAGATTTTCGTAGATTACTTCGGAAAGAAACTTTGTCACGCCCCGTTGAATATACAATGAATTTCAAGTAAATGGAAATTTTGTCTTTTGTCCCCATATTACCTACTTGAAAGTTCAGCCAAATTGTTCGTAGTGTTCGATTTGACAAAAGCTATTCAATATGTGATAGTTTTATCAGACACTGATATGAATCAAAATTATCATTCTCACTTTACTTTATTCGCGATAGAAAATTCTCATGTGCACATCGAACAATTAAGCCAAAGAACCGCAATGACGTTCATCATGTCATTTGTTCCTTCTACATTTAAGATTACTGAACAGTGAATTCGTTACGCCAACCGGAATGTACCTTTGACAATATTTTGAAATGAATGTGTAAAAAAGTGATTGACGTAAATTATAGAATTTATTTACAACCACTACTTTATATTTATCCTAAATAGGTAAAAACAACATTAAGTTTATATACTACGATAAAGACGAATTTTTATTTTGCGGTTGTACTATTGCGACGATGGGTTAAATTTTTCCCCATTTTTCCGTAAAGCGTGAAAGTTTAGTTGAATAGGGCGACTATAAAAACTAATCAGGGACGTTAAGAGCGGGCTAACGACGCGGAGGATGACTTTTTGACAAACACGCGAGGGGCGGTCTACCCGAAACTTTGCCCGGATTTTGTTAGAGAACTTTACTGTCAACGTTCATATAAAATGAAACTGACATCCCTCAGCTATAATAAAATAGTCCATCGGTAAAACATATTAAATGAAATGAAATAACAAATATTATGTTTTATGGAGCACGTATAATGCTGGTATTTAATTCTGGCAGAACCTTAACAGGGCATATAATATTATTTTCAACACACTTGCTCGTAAAGTGACATTTAATGCACCGTTTTTAGTATTTTCATGCAGCTTATTACGCACTAGTGATTTTTACTTTACATTACCGCACAGTTTTATAAAGTATAATCCCGATTATGTTAAGTTTGTACCTCAATGCATTTGATATGTGTGTAGACGAAGCATTCTTAATTTAAACGGGTAAAACAGTTTGAAAGCGCATAGCTATCAAAAAAAAAAACCTACGCACCATATTTGTTAACGTTCTCTCATTGTGTGGTTGATTATTATCAAAAAATCTAGTACAAGAAATACAAGTCTGTTTTTTCCTCGTAAGTGTGTTGAAAAACGTCGTATGACACGCGTGTGCATTGATCATTTACACTCTCGGCTCTCTTATCGCGTTCACCTGCGGATCAAGCGCTTAATACCGCCTCGTCTGTAATTACAAACTTTGCACACATGTATCATAATGTACTATTAACGGTTTCCAAGATACATATTGCGCAAAGTTTTTATTAGTATAACAGAGGAATAGACAGGCTAATACACTGCTTTGTAGGACACCACAGGACATTCACGCTACTCATATAATTAATTTTAGCTCTTGCATACCGTTTACCATTTAGGTACCTAATCTTGAAGTAAGATTAATAATTTCCTCTGATACTATTTTGCTCAAGCTTTTCAAATAGTTTGGAAAATAAAATAAACATCTAGTAGGTACTAAATTCAATGCATACATAAAAAAGGCTAGTAAAAAGCATCAAACGAGAGGACCCTTCGATTACCAAAAATAAGGTAAGCAGTATCCGTTACATCAAGGTATTTGATCAATCACACAGGTTTCAACATTACTTAGTCTCCTTGAACACCAATCAAATATACCTACATGTTGCTATTGGGTATGGTTGTAATGTAACGAGCTTCCTCGCAAACATGATATTGCCCAAAAGCTATCTAAGTATACAATCGGTCTAAAGTGGTATTTTAATTATATCTACCGCTTACACTATAAGACTATGGCTATAATCACAGTTCAACCATTAATTAAATCACTATCATCATCAATACATATTATAAAATGAAGTCGCTTTCCGCGTCTGTCTGTCTGTTTGTCCGTTAACTCCTAATCCACGCAACGGATTTTGATACGGTTTTTACCAACCTTTAGATAATTTTCCCAGGAAGGTTTATATATATAATAGATCTATGTTGTATATACAGAACATATAAAAAAGTCAATGTAATCGTAAACACATTTTGCGCTTTCTTTGCCAACGATGACTAAACTTTACGAGATATATTTATTTATTTATATTTTTGTTGGAGGACCAACAGCTTGCAAAATTATGTATATACAGGTCGTTGTTTTGGTCAGCGACGAGCGACTCAGGGTCGATAATACAAATGATACTGGTGCAAAAAAAAATATAAAAAAAATACTTTTTTTTTTAATAATAAAATTAAAAAAAAAAAAAATTGAAAATCTTGTAAAAATAAGCTAAAGTGTAGACATAATACTCAACGGGAGTACGAGGGAGTAAAGGGGTGGGGCGATGGCGGCTTTCGCCTAGCTCTAGTCTGTGCACGTGCCTAGTAACCATACTTTGCGGTAATTTTATTTCAAATTTGAATAAGGTATTTCTCAACATATTTACAGTATTTAATGGAATTAAGTCCATTTTTGGGGAATATATATTTTGGACTACCGCTCCTGGTCGCTTGTCGCTGACCAAAACAACATCCTGTATATTAGCATGGAAAATGTGGAAGCCATTTAGAGGTCCTCACTGTTAAATAAAATGTTATATGAAAACAATGTGCTACGGAATTGTGTATTTTAAAAATATCTACAAAAAAGTCCACGATGTATAATATGTCTATATCCTATGAATAATCCACAGTAACCATTTTTATGCGATTGCGATAATTTTTTTTTGTTAGTTATGCTTTCGGAGTTATTTTGACCTATATTTTTTTTATTTTATTTTTTTTATACCACTTAGGTGGCAAACAAGCATACGGCCCGCCTGATGGTAAGCAGTTACCGTAGCCTATGGACGCTTGCAACACTATATAATATTAATCCTTGTCTAATTAAATAGGTTAGTTACGACGGGCATTTAATGTTAATAAAGTTTGCTCTTTACAGAAAATCATTATCATTTCTATTTTAAAATATATCATAGACTTAAAATTAGCAAGAAACAGTGATCACGATACCGTGAACAGGCGGGCCGAGAGGCGCGGCCGGGCGCGTAAATCGCTCAACACCACAGCACCCGTGCGAAGCCGGGGCGGGTCGCTAGTTACGAATAATTCCATCAAGAAACATAAGCCAATATAGCTTATACCTAAGAACTAGTATACTTGGGCACATGTGTCACCGAACCTATAACTCAAGGGACAACAACCGTAGCTTGTTCAAACTTATGACCTACATGCGAGCAGCTAAATGAATGACGCTTCGATTTTAAACTGAATTTTGTGGGTGTGAATGGCGTTAAATGTAGTATGTGTTACTTTAAGTTTGTTATATGGTACGCTATCCATCCGCGTGATTCACAATTTTATCTTTAGGACATTCATATAGACGGTGCGCTGATAATGAAATTCTTTATCAAGAGGTGCACAGAGTGGTGGGACGTGCCTTAGCGTCGTTCGGACCGGAGGAAGGTCGAGAGCTCTGATTATTATAGAAATAAAGCAGACATGATGTGGTACCTATGTAATTCATTCAAGTTCATTTGACTATTTTAAGCGACTTATTTCAATAGACAGATAAAAAAATACTATTTCTGTAAAAAAGGCTTTAGAAATAGTTATTATCTATAAAGTAAGTTAAGGATTAAAATATACGTGAGACACAAAGAGATAATGTAAATAGTAGAATTTACATTTGCTGTTTGTTTCTATTTGCCTCTACCTTCTGATTATTTTGTACTCTGTTGCACCATGCTTTGTTCCGCTTTACAACTTTACTATACCACCTCACAAGGGCTTACCAAATGCTTGACTGCTATAAAAAGGCATCATGTTTTTTTTAAATATTTACGTTTTATTAAAACAAACATAGTTATTTGCAAATGTCTTGTCGAGTCTCGTGTTCGTATTCCGCTAAGTAAACATGGATGACAAGCATGTTAGAGTTTTGATACTTGTAAACTGCGTTTCGACCCGCAGCTTGTTTATGGAATATTGTTATTTCAATGGCGAAGCATATCGGCAAAGCTATTGTTAGTCCCGCGTTTGCTGCTCTGTTGGCGGGGATGTAGATGTTTATATTCCACGTCTATCTTTCCATGTGTCGCACACTTCCTCATCTATTATACACTACTACTACTATCGTAAACGAATCAACAGTATAATTAATAGATATTTAATGTGTCACACACAAACATAATAATTTTCAATCAATCTTTGTCCTTGATAGACCAGTTACAAATACAAGTCACATACTTGTATTTGTAACTGGTGCTGGTCTATGAGAATCTGTTTATAATTTTAGTAATAATAGAAAACATTAAAGATCAGAGGCATAGCATTCTCGGAAACTACTGGAAACCTACAAGGTTTCCAGTAGTTTCCGAGAATATTATTTTTTTATTTTATTAAGTAATATTAAAATATCTTCACGTCTATTTATCATTAAAAAGTTTTGCACAGGTGACCACCAGATAGGTACTAAGTACAGAACATAGACTTTCCACAGAAGATTTTAACGAGCACTTATTCAATCCTGAGCTAAAGAAAAATATTATTCAATTTAGAAAACGTCAATTGATGGAACTTTAGCACATTTCTCGACCCTTATGTTACCCAATATTTTATTTTAGCTCTATGTAAATAAGCTTAGGTTTTGGAATCAGTAACTATATGCAACATTGGATGCAGCGCTGTCCGTTTATCTTTCTCGAAAAAGCGATGGAAACTCGAACACCACTTTTGCCCGCGTTCCACGTCGGAATCCGTAAAAATCCAACATCCCTGTTCTGATCGTCTTATCAGATTTTCCCGGACTACTTCAGAAGATAAATGGGGATTGTTTTTTGTTCAGTGAATACGATTGAAAAATCAACGTTAGAAAACCTAAAATTGTGGCCATTTATGTAGCATAATATCGTAATCAACTAGATCTTTCAGAAAAGTATACCTCCATCACCAAAATATATTATGTTTTAAAAAAGTAACTACGCAATCACTCTTTTTTGGTAGGCAACATACGACCGGAACCATTGATTACAACAATTCCGATTTCAATTATTAGTACGTACGAAGTGTAGGTTTTTTGCGAGGCTTTCGAACGTTTCATTGTTTCGCTTTTTGTGTTAAACGGTGTGTATCGTAATGGTTTCGGAAACAATAAAATAGAGAAGGGAAAGGTTTGCAATTTTTCACGTGACTAAAAATATGACGATCATATCGCACGAAGTTAGGTACTTAGGTTAGGATACTGAAAGTTTTTAGATTCTCACCAGTATTATTGGAACGCATTCACTGCCGCTTCTGAGCTTGTAAATCATTTACCCAATGCGCAATACGAACTGAGAGTAGTTTGCTGTGATTATCCACTTATTGTGTGATATAAATGACAATGCTTTAGCAAGCCGGACTATCTATCTAGATAAAAGCACAGAGCCCTGTGTAAATTTATGGATGTTACTGAAAATTTACTTAATCAGTTGAGCACTTAATATCTAACGTATATTGATATTTAATAAAGGGAATCTACTGAACGCACATTAGAGATGGGAACCTAAATCACGAAATATACATATAAGTAATACGGCGATACACCTCAAGTACGGATTACTAAATAGTTACCCTCAAGTGCGTGTAAGATTGCCGCGTAATTCGATTTTGCGTACACTTCGCTTCTGTTAGGTCTTCCACGATAACTCACTAGTTTACTAACATTAAAGTTTGGTTAAGAAAACTGCAGTGATAATTTAATAAATACCTTGCTAGTTTATTTTTATTTGATTAGTTTCACATCGGCGGACCTTTTCCACTAAGTGGACACCACCGTCGCAGTCGCCACGGAGTCTCCCTCCAACGAGGCATCGCACGTCGTTTAGCGCTTTACAACTTCCGAAACGGGTCACGAAAGTTTTAATAGCAGAGTGTAAAATTCCTTAATTGGATTGATTGACGAGGTGTGCCTCGACAGTTTGTCACTGTCTATAAACCGAAACTTCATCCTTAAGACAAAACTGAGTTAGGACAGAGTTCGGTTACATTCGGTCCATGAATGTTTGGAATTGCCTATAATAAGATGAAAGATGTAGGTAATAACGTAAGAATAATCGGGATGGTCTACATGATGGAATTTGTAAAGACATAAGGGATAGATGAATATCATAAATTGTATGCTAATTTCCCAGAGGACGGTACGGCATGTGTATGATCGCGGTCATTTCCGATGTGCCTCAAGACCACTTCGCAGGAGGTCCCAATAGAAGCGTGACGCGGGTCTCCATCTAGATTGGCCGATACAAAGGTAAAATTGAGAAATAAGACAAATTTACGACCCGGTTCGTAGTCCAACATTTGTCACGGCAGGATAAAAAGGAACAGTTTCGTCTTCAATATTCGATTCAGCAAAAAATAAATGTATAAATCGCAAAACTTGCAAACAGTCTGGATCTTACAAACCAATATAAGGAAGTGGATATTTTTAGAATGTCACAATTGTTGCTTACAAACAAAGCATTACATTACTTCTTTGAACAAGAAAAAACAATTTCCTGGTGGAATATACCTCATAGGCTCGACGCAATCGAATAATATTCAGATGAGAGGCGAAAGGATATGAAAATGTTAGAGAATTTTTGGGAAAGTAGCGCCTACAGCGTGAAAGAGAAGGATTGTAATGGTACAAATAACAGATGCCATTGTCGTAGTCATAGAGATCTGTGGTCGTAGTACTATGCCAAATGGAAGTTGTGCTGGATAGCACAATAATGAATGAATGGTAGAAATGATTTGGATAAATCATTTCTACTTTTTACTGTTGACGATAGGTAGGTCGCCTGTTAAAATACTTTGTCGATGAATAAATATAAATAGCCATTTTTAGCCTAAAGTGTTTTGTGAATATAAATTGTAGTTCGTATACAAGTTGTTTGAAAGCTCTGCCCTCTAACTTGTCTCTGGGGCCGAATTTTTAGTGAGCCGAATTGATGACACAGACCCGAGCAGTTATGGACGCCGGTGTCTTCAATTTATTGTTGACATGTGAAAAGACCGCTGCGGCCTTTTTGCCGAATAAGTGATTCATGACACGAACGGGGCACAATCAATTTTTGGTTCAAACTATGTAAAACTTTCAGAATATTACTGATTCGCATACAAAGGAATCACAAAGAACATACGTACCTTTTCAATACAGAACATACTGAATTAACATGTGGACGGAAGTTTGACAAAGTGAGACAATTTGTCCCGTCAGATATACATAGAACTTGAAGGCAACTATTCTAAGTTAAAGACACTGAATTAAGGCAATCAATTTGAAGAGAATTATACTGTTGTAAACACACATTGAAAACATATTGAACGGCTGGTCATACAAGGAAAAGTGGAGGGAACCAGATCGCGCGGCAGGTCACCTATGCGCTAGTCTGACCAAGTAAAATCTGCAGTGGGAAACCGCGTATCTGACTGCACCAGACAGTTTGCCAACAGAGAAAGATTGCGGGAGATCGTGCGGAGAGCCGTGTCCGCCTCTATCACCGATGTGGACGCCTCAACGTGACGACGACCGCTCTGCCAAAAGCGAAACGACAGAGAAGAAGAAGAAACTTACATTTACCCAGTATAAGTAGTACAGTATTACCCAACTTATATGGAGCGTCGTGAATCTTCGTTCGCACAGAAAAGAAAGTACGGCCCCGAAGATTAACGAAAGAATGCTTAAAATTTAAAATAAAAGAGATCACTACTATAAGGTTCATAATACACTGCAGCTGTTAGTTCCGTCTCACTCGCAAGTCACGCCCCTCCGCACGGCGCGCGCTAACATGACGGCAGCTGTCGGCCAATAGCGTTTACCGCGCTTTGAAAATGTATCTTCTGCGCAGGTACATCCGTAAGCCATATTAATTGAGTACTACTGTACTACAGTATTGCATTTAATAATAACACTGAATAAACAAAGTTTTCTACCGAAAGTAGATTCAATTGCTAAGGTTGCTAAAGCGATATAGTAGCGGTCACGAAAGCAAACATTTTTCCCGGGTGGTTGAATTAAATAAACAAGACAGTCCAGCCAAGTGCACCACCACTAGGCGCATACAAATATATACTGTAGGGTAAGTTAGGTACTGTGGTGCGTGCCACCGACAGCCTCTTGACACCGTTCCATAATGATGATTCACCTATTGCAGTTATTAGCGCATTTATGTGATTTAATTGCTAAAACATCCGTTGAAATAATTTTGTTACCAACACTTGTTATAGTCATAAATTAAATTATTTCACACGTAACATTACAGTATAGGATGGGGCTCTTCAAAAAGGGTGTATGTAAAGCGATTTTTGCGTGGTCGGCAACGCGCGAGTAATACCTTACTGTTATTAGCTTACCTTAGTGGTATACAATAATGGTAATTAGATATTAATGCAGAGCCTTAAACACTAGTCATAGAACCATGAGAATTGGAAAGTAGCTTTTTCTTATAGCTTAGTATACTAAGAAATACATTTCCGAAATAAAACCAATAAGGAAGAGAGCTAGTAACTGATATACAACATATCGACCACTGCGGATATACTTGGTACTTTTACCTACTTCCATAGATTTATTTGTCTACAGGTTTTATTTATTACAAGCAGATTCTAACGTGACATATTTATTCAACCACACAAAAATGGGAATCAAACCCAGACAAACACAAATTTTAATTAATTCAAATGATTAAAGCAATTGTAATCAAATCAAATCGAGTTTACTTCAAGCAAATAAATGAGTATTTTTTTAAATTTTAATACAGAATTTTTAATTTAATAAAATTCCGCGCTTTCTTGTTAATTGAAAACCCACCTACCTATTAACGCAACTTTAGTTACCTATTATTATCCTTACATATTCATTATTCCAAATGTCTAGGCTTTCGTAAAGGACTTAAGATTTCATTAAAGCCGCTCAACCG
Organism: Polyploca ridens; assembly: GCA_951394255.1. Taxonomy (NCBI): domain Eukaryota; kingdom Metazoa; phylum Arthropoda; class Insecta; order Lepidoptera; family Drepanidae; genus Polyploca; species Polyploca ridens. The sequence continues at coordinate 11,492,989 of OX596246.1, read as the reverse complement.
TTAGATGGCAATTTAACGACAGAATAATAGTCAGTAAAATGTTTCAACACTGGCACGAGGCACGTAAATAATAGTGTAAAAAAATGAATGATACACTCGTGTCGAGTTAAGTTTGTATGCGGGAGCTGTAAGCAGCTTATTGAGAATATTCCACGCATTTCCTGTGATATTACAGTTGATGTACCGTCCCCCAAAGGCATATTTTCGCATCACCAGCGACAGAAAACTAATTTTGCGTGTTTGCCTAGCAGGTGGCGGGATAGTACAATCCTAAGATGTGTAGGGGATCTTTTGCGATGTTGATATATTTCTGAACAGTACATATGTTTCACACATATTATGGCCAGAGTTTATGTTTACTCAGTTACAGCTATAGGTACATTCAAGAAGCGATCATTGTAAAATTTAAGATAGGTACAAGGCAGAGGTATAATACATTTATGTTATTGTAATAACAATGTTCGTTTTCAAAGGCTCTATGAATATTGTATGAGAGGCTATGGATGGTACGTATACTTGCGTAAATTACAATTATATAATGTAAATAGATATGAACTCGTTATTACATTTCCATTCCAGAGGGATTTAATGTTTTCTCGTGTTAAAGACAATCATATATTTTAATCCAAGGAAGATTTAGTATATTAAATGCAGAGTTTCATCCAAATCCACTTAGCAAATAACATGTCATGAGTAACATACACATTTATAACATTAGAAGGATGAGAAACCGGATTTGCGATAACAAACTTAATTTGCTGGCAAAATTGTTCTACAATATGAACTTCTCAAAAGACTGCCATTTAACAATAAACAACCTAATCTTTCTATCTTTCTAGTAATTTTGGAGGATATAACGGTATCACAGACATGATACTCGGATTTGGCTTGAGCTAGATCAAGATAACCCCTAATCCTCTAATTCGAACTACTGAATATCAGCTGGATATTCTCCACTTTTTAGCGTGTTGTCAGGTCTTTATGGTATGTACCTATTTAGTTACGTTGTATCTATGTAAGTCGCTGTCATTAGTGTAATAAGTGTGTCAACTACAGCTTACATTAGGAGCGTATTGTTTAGATATCATTTCGAGAGCCGATATACAACGCACTACCAGATAGTGTAAATAAAATGTTCTCGTTAGCAGCGAATGTAGCGCGGTCGTTTTCAATAGGTGGCATTAGTATAAGTGGGCACGGATGGTTGTGGATTGGCCGATTGTGTCGAGATTGCGTCGATTACATTTGTGAACACACACTGTTCTCACGGGATTGAGTTATTGTCTCATCCGTACTCCGACACAGTCCGCGTAGCCGTCGCCTCTCTGTCTGGACGCAGGTGCACTCAAACTTTTTTATAATACAATCTTAATATATAAAATGATAAACTGATTGTTGATATATCAGCCCACAGCCCAAACCGCTGGACCTAAAGTTTTGAAATTTTGCACAAAGATACCTTATACAGTGGAGGCATCCACTAAGGAAGGATTTTTGGAAATTCCACCCCTAAGAGGGTAAAATAGGGGATGACAGTTTCTATGCAAGTCCGTCAGTTTTGAAGTTAGGATCTTCAAATTTTGTGTTTAGGCTGACGATTGAAAATTAATGTGTAGTTATCTCAGCGTTTGTGATAATTCCACCACCGAAGGGAGGAAAAGGGGGATGAAGTTGGGTATGCAAGTCCTTCAATTTCAAAGTAAACTTCACTAAATGTATTATTATACGGTGTAGGCATCCACTAAGGAAGGATTTTTGGAAATTCCACCCCTAAGGGGGTAAAATAAGGGATGAAAGTTTGTATGCAAGTTCGTCAGTTTTGAAGTTAGGATCTTCAAATTTTGTGTTTAGGCTGACGATTGAAAATTAATGTATAGTTATCTCAGCGTTTATGATAATTCCACCATCGAAGGGAGGAAAAGGGGGATGAAGTTGTGTATGCAAGTCCTTCAGTTTCAAAGTAAACTTCACTAAATGTATTATTATACGGTGTAGGCATCCACTAAGGAAGGATTTTTGGAAATTCCACCCCTAACAGGGTAAAATAAGGGATGAAAGTTTGTATGCAAGTCCGTCAGTTTTGAAGTTAGGATCTTCAAATTTTGTGTTTAGGCTGACGATTGAAAATTAATGTATAGTTATCTCACCGTTTGTGATAATTCCACCACCGAAGGGAGGAAAAGGGGGATGAAGTTGTGTATGCAAGTCCTTCAATTTCAAATTAAACTTCACTAAATATATTATTATACAGCGTAGGCATCCACTAAGGAAGAATTTTTGGAAATTCCACCCCTAACAGAGTAAAATAAGGGATGAAAGTTTGTATGCAATATATCAAATCATAGCCCAAACCGCTGGACCTAGAGATTTGAAATTTGGCACAAAGATACCTTATACGGTGTAGGCATCCACTAAGGAAGGATTTTTGGAAATTCCACTCCTAAGGGGGAAAATAAGGTATAAAAGTTTGTATGCGAGTCCGTCAGTTTTGAAGTTAGGATCTTCAAATTTTGTGTTTAGGCTAACGATTGAAAATTAATATATAGTTATCTCAGCATTTGTGATAATTCCACCCCCGAGGGAGGAAAAGGGGGATGAAGTTGTGTATGCAAGTCCTTCAATTTCAATGTAAACTTCACTAAATATATTATTATACAGTGTAGGCATCCACTAAGGAAGGATTTTGGGAAATTCTACCCCTAACATGGTAAAATAAGGGATGAAAGTTTGTAGGTATGCAATATATCAACGCATAGCCGAAACCGCTGGACTTACGACATTTGAAATTTTGCACAAAGACACCTTATACAGTGGAGGCATCCACTAAGGAAGGATTTATGGAAATTCCACCCCTAAGAGGGTAAAATAGGGGATGACAGTTTGTGTGCAAGTCCGTCAGTTTTGAAAAATTAATTTAAACGCTAAGGTGTCTTAGCGTTTTTGATAATTCCACACCCGAAGCGGTGAAAAGGGGGCTAAAGTTATGTATCGAAGTTCTTCATTTTCAAAGTAAACATCACAAAATTTACTATGAACGTATGGGACGAAATAACGATGACGCACAAAGGAGGAGTTGAAGCCTTGAATAGGAGTTTGCAGGACATACGCAAAACTAAAAATATAATGGGTTGTGTAACGGTGTTGCTGGCCGGTGATTTTCGCCAGACTTTACCGGTAGTGCCCAAAGGAACGCGCGCAGATGAGATCAAAGCATGCATCAAGAGACCTGTCTTATGGCCTTCAACTAACGTGCTGAAGCTTACTCGAAACATGAGAGTACATCTCAGAGGTGAAGTTTGTGGCGGTAGATTTTCAGATCTTCTTCTTAAAATCGGGAACGGAAACTTTCCACAAATAGATGGGCTGATACAAATACCAGATGAGTTATGTACTGTGGTATCAACAGTTGAGGAACCTATGGACATATGGATTATGCGAGAGAGCCATTTTGACTCCCAAAAACGACCAAGCCGCTACCATCAACGAAATGTTGATAAATTCATTCGAAGGAATGAAATAGTTTATAATTCTGTTGACACCATGGTCAATATGGAGTAAACTATCCTGTTGAATTTTTAAACTCTCTAAATCCGCCGGGTCTTCCTTCGTCCTTCTATATATATAGGCTTATGTTGCGTGTAGGTGCCACTGTCATATTGCTTAGAAATATACGGCCTCCAAAATTGTGCAATGGAACTAGACTCCAAGTAATAGCTCTCCGCCGCAATGTTATTCTTCTTCCTTCTCGACCTGGTCCCATTTAATTGGGGTCGGCCGCCGCAATGTTATTGAGCCCAAAATACTAACTGGATCTGCCAGAGGAGAAACAGTATTCGTGCCGCGTATACCATTGATCCCAAATGACCTTCCGTTTGAATTTAAAAGATTTCAGTTCCCAAACAAGGTTTGTTTCGCGATGACTATTAAAAAATCACAGCGACAAACTCTGAAATATGATGGAGTTGATTTGCGGTAGGACTGTTACTCCCACGGCCAGTTTTATGTGGCATGCTTATCTACGTGTGAGCTCTCAATCTACCTGAACTTTTGTTAAATATCACACTTAGTGGCGGGCAATAGCCATGAACAAAGCTCTATATTGTTACAATGATTTATATCTATAAAAAAGAAATACTCTACGCGGACGAAGTCGCGGGCACAAGCTAGTCAAATATATATGTGAACAGATTCGTGTTTTCTTTTTCAAATACTTTAAAGTGTTTTTCTACAAATATACTACAACTTGAATTTTTTTGAAACCTACAACGGATTAACTAACTGCGTAATCAACATTAAACATACCTGAAAATTTGTAGACTACAAATTTTAAAATTGAAGGTAGCAAAGCATAGGCTCCAAAGATGGGAATAATAGTACCCATGTTAAAAAAATATAGCACCAGAGAAAAAGCTTATGATTGTTTGATACATAAGTAAAAAAAAAGTTATTCAAATACCTACATTTGCATAGCACAGATTCTCAGCTAGGTACCAACATAAAATGCATTTCAATTCCATAAAAATAAATATGTCAATACTTTTCGAACTACCTTCGAATTTACATATGGATTTTCCAGATCAAAACTGTCAGATAATTTCTCAAATATCCTAGTGTGGCCTACGTAACGTAATAAATCAAGACAAAGTTTTGACAGGCACAAATACCACCGCACAATTAGGCCTCTACGATCATGTTAAAAAGTTTACGGCGAGGTGTCTTCAGCAGAGATTCTGTTAAATTGAATATCATTATCTAAACCACTCACGACTATTGTTACAGAGTTACAAACTATAAATAGATATCGTCCTTAATTAAACCAGCTATACCTTTGTAAACTGCTTAGAATAATGAAAGTAGGTAGAAAAGCTATGTAGGAGGAATCCACGCGCCGCAACTATGTACGGCCGGTCGCTCATAGTTCCCATACAACACACGAACGCTGCTGGTTATGTATGCTGGCTAATGGTGGGTTTAATGTGTGTGTAGTGTATTAGCACCGTATTAGTGTACGTCTTAATATTTTGATGCACTGCGCTTTTGGTAATATGTAAGTCAGAACGTCAAAAGTAAAAGGGCACATGGAGGGATAAATTCGACATTCTCGAAGAACAATTTGCATTACCTTTCTAACAATTTGTATTTTTATGATAGGTAATATACATTTATTTTTGTAACCTTTGTGAAATAATAAGAAATGCCTTATTAAATATTGTATTAGTTTTAGCTCTAAACTTTAAAACAAAATCCTTATTGAACACAAGCCGATTGACTGAATAAAGCTGTATAGAAAAGAAAATAAATATAATATATAATATATAATATGGAAATTTATATCCTTCAGTGAATTTGTGCGTACCCTTCAAATGTTAGGTATGTAACCACGACAATATTGAAAGAATCCCAGATGTATCTGAGTGTTAATATTTTCCGTACCTTTGTCTCCAATGGTACCTCTGTTTTGGTATTGGTATTTATTCAGTTGTTCTTTTTATATTTTTAATCTTATGACCCATAAGGATCATATTTCATTTAGAAGGCGAGATAACCTTTTTACAAAAATCTGTTGATCATGGTTTAAAATGGATTTCCATACAATATTTGACAGGTATAGGTCGATGTTCTTTCAATGCGTTGATAAGTTAGACAGTTAATCAGTCATTCGATCAGCGAAAGCATTAACATCAATCGATAGTATGATATACAAAACTTTTACCCTAAAAACATCGCTACATATTTTGCCAGTCAGAATTCCATTAATTTGTAAAATTCTGTAACAATATTATAATTCTGAGTAGCTTAAAACAGGATGTTGGCCAGTCAAAATTTCATTAATTTGTAAAATACTGGGACTATTTTATTTATACTGGCATAACTTTGTAAATATATAAAGAGGACGGCAAACAATCAACTTTAAAACGAAAAAGTTAATTAAGCTGTTAGTCACTGAAACGCTTGTCACGGCACAGCCTTAGTTGGAGAATTTGAAACTCTCTTTTACTTTTAAAAGCTGCTTATGTTTGCTATCTTTTCGCTCTGAATTATTTCAGTACAAAATGTATCAGAACTTCAATTATAGTTGCAGTTTTTTTTAATTTATTTGGGTTCATAAACCCTAACAAAGGATATTACAATAATATATCCTAGATAATTTTATAAAACAATATCGTTAATTGCTACCAACTACAAGAACCACGATTTTCTCAAAGTTATAACAGCGATTCCTTGATATACCTTGCGATAATTTGATATTTCCACCAATTTTTACATTAGCTTATTAGGTGGTGTTTTAAACAAAAAGGTCGAGAAAATTGTACGTTAATAAATTTACCCGTAATGAGGCTCTACGTAACGATGGATACAAAGTGTAACGTTAACAAAGAGCTCAAGTGCGTAATCGCGCGTGCTTTTGCCAAAGAAGTATGGCAAAAGCACGCGCGATTATATTTACAATTATTATCTACACGATTATTAGTTGCAACTTTTGAAAACATATATAATAAAGCATAATAGAAATATTTAGACCGTCATTTTAAATTCATATTGTGTCAATCGCATTAAATAATGTAGATGTACCTACGTAGATTTACTATTTTCTGAATTTAGGGCAAGGATATGAAGTAGACTCCTGCATATCGGATTCCGAATGGCTCATAAAATCAGTCGTAAATGACCCTCCTACCGGATCACACTATATAGAGACAAATAAAATTAACCATTAACGTTATTGGTTTTATTTGAAAGTTATTTCTTTAATCAATGCGTTAGAATATTATTTCATACAGTATAACCATACCTAAGTAAGTGCTATTTGTTAAAACCCAAAATATTTTCAGCGGGTCCACCATATCCACGCGTGCAGATAGCACCGACGGCACTTCACCGCATGGCGCACTTTAACTGTCAACGATAATTATTATCACACATACACACAACCTTTAATGCATTTATATAACCATCATACATATTATTTTGTCACCAGATCACATGCCATTTTATTTTTTCAACGCCGATCTTACGGAAACAATTATCATTGAAGAGAGTATAAGGAGGAAAAACTGGGGGCGCGCGCAAGGCGGGCGGACGACGAGTCGCCCAAACCGAACTGCCGCCGAGCCGCGTCGAGCCCGCCCCTATGACCGACCCCGCCGCCGCTCTGTTAGAATACCACCATCTTTTCCAACCTTTAAACCAGGGTCTGATTATATTTGTGAACATAAAAATATCATTAGTGGCGCTGGGCTTATCAATAAAAAAATTGCCGAGCTGAAGAACAGCCTCGATTTTATTACGATAAAGGCTTAACGAAGGTGCGGTTTATATATTTTAATTAAATATTTCATTATGATACCATAACGCAAATTATTATAAAATTATAATGTTTCGTGTACCTAAAGGTTTCGAAGTGAAATTAATTACATTTTAATAGAGATTTAAATCAAGGAGATCCCAACAAATAATCAATTAGGTACAAATTAATGTACCGGGGGTTCACAGGCATCAGTGTAATTAATTTGCACCTTTCCGAAGGAGGTCCGCCGATTAAGTCCGGCGCGATCGGTTCGTTTAATGTATAGTGTTGGAATCTGATAAGATTGCTATTAATCACGGAATGAGTTTCGCCAACTGCGACATTCCATTAAGCGGGGAGCAAATTGCCGCGTTGTGCTGATAAACAGAGTTACCAGCCACGCTCCCGTTATGAGCAAAGAGAGCGGGGCGTCCGCCACGTCGCACCGCATAACCGCGTCATACAAAATTATCTTTGGGGTTGCCCTAGCGGGTATGATGACATACTGAATTTTACCGCTATCGCTAGACACGCGCACTCTCCTCGAATTTAGCTAATTTAAAAATGAAAGTCTCGCCTTAGGATAACCCTGTGCGTGTCTGCATACAAAACGATTAATTAACAACGTCAACAAAATTTCGTAAACGCAGAGTCTACAAACAACAATCTCTGAGTATATAAACACAAAGAAAACAATAGTAGGTCCGAAATGGAACTGAGCAAATGAATTGTGGCTTCAAATTTAATATTATAATATACTCAACCCCGTAGCTTTCAGCTGTGGCAACATTAATATTCATAATCAGGAATGTCCCGCCTATCTTAATATATTTGGAATAATTTATTTTACTCATCTTAGTCATGACGTGCTACGCGCATGTTAAGTAACGTGAAGGCGCTCAATATTTTCACAACGTTTCGCTACGCACCGATTAAAATAACTTCATAATTTATGTTTTTTTTAAATATAACTACTAAAATAGCCTTAAATAAAATAGATATATACCAGAAAAGTTAAGTTTAAGCTGAATTGGAAATCTAGTAGGTACTTATGCAAAGTTAAATACGCATCTAGACTCTTAAACGTATAAATCTAACAAGGGAGTTACACAACTCTTGTGTTGCAAATCTCCACCAAAGTTTTCACCCCATGTCCCAACCTTATCTCACAAAAATGTATTTGTATATTTTAATTCAGGGATGATCAAAGAAATATCAGAATCTTTACAATCCACAGACAACGAAAGAACTTGAGAGCGTGTTGATTATACTTCGTCCCCATTATAACCGTAAATGAAAAAAATGTTAATAAGAAAATGTTGCATAACAATGGAATGTAACAATAACGTAAGGAATTGAAATTCAAACAGATTTTTGTGATACTTAAATAATGTAAGATTGGAGGACGAGTATACTGTGATATTGATATCCAAATCATGTTTTAAATCACTGTGTTGGCTATACGGCTGTGTAGGTATTAGATGTAATTTCAGTCAGAATTTACCCAAACAAATCAATATTAATTTTTATATTCAATTCATTCAACAACCGTAATAAATGGTTTTATCATAAACAGCGGTTTTATTTATTTCCATATTTAACATCCAGCAAACAATTTGATCAGTAAATAACTGCGCGAAAAGTAGCTCTATTTTCGTGTGTCAGTCGTGATGGTAAACATATTTACTGAAAAATGTTCCTATATTTGTAAAACCTTTTTCTGTGTTGTGTAAATATAGACGGCTTGTATTGACTCAAGCTGGCGCTATTGTGTGGCGACGTTACGAGTTGCTGTCTAGTAACAACATACTTTCATGTAAGTATAATTGAAAGATGAGAATCGGGCTTCCGTGGTGATACCAGCATAAGCAAACTAATACTAACTAAATATATGTACAAATAAACATACATTAGAACATAGAAACAAAAATGTTATAGATTTTATGTGTGCTCGGTTTCTACTTTACATGACGAAGTCATAAAAAGTGAGAGAGCTCGTCTTAGTTTGAATAATAAAAAACATTGCGGCTAATTTTACCGTACGTCGTCGTTTGCCATTGCCTCCTGGGAACACCGCGTTCATTCCTTACAGTACAAAGAGGTATCGCATAAGACATGTCGACTAAGGTGTGACCCTAAAGACCCTAAAGTGTTTAAGAGAGGTAGAGCATAGCGTTTATTCGCTCAAAGAGCAGCTCGACTGGGGAAGTACCTCCACCTTACAGAATACCGCAGCCAAATAACTTTATGTTGTGTAAAGTTATGTTCCTGCGCGTGAGTAAGGTCGCCCGAGCTCATAGGGGAGGGGGGAAAGGTCGGTAACGCGTGAGCGATGCTTCGTGTGTTGCAAGCGTCCATATGGCTACGGTAACCGCTTACCATCAGGCGGGCCGTAAGCTTGTTTACCGACTTAGTCGTATAAAAAAAAAAAAAAAAAAAACCCTAACGATAAAGTAGCGAAGTAAGATATTAATATGGGACGATGCCGACGACCGATACCTGCCTTACTTAATACCTTTGTACTGAAGCAAATGCAATTTCACTTCGGAAGGCTAGATACACAAGTGGTAATATTCGATGTTGTACATTTTAAAGTTAAAATATTGGAGCTCATAGTTTTTAACTATTCATACGGAACATTTAAAAATATAAAGGGTATTTGCGAACGTTATATGAATATTAATGAAGCATGTTTTGGTCAGTACCAGTCCCCTGATACAGGATATTAGAGCTCCATTGAGCCCGCTAGCCTAATTTCATTTTCTTTGCCTGATATTAAACCTTTGAGAATTCGAATTTATAAGTTTCATCGCTAATTAACTTCCTGAAGAGTTTCCAAAGAAATAATAATAAACAAATATCCTGGGATACTTTTTTTTTATATTGAAAGCGAATATTATATATCAAACTGAATAATTATATTATCTACCTATTTATAAGACTCGTATAGTAGCTGAACCATTTTTAAGGTTCCGTAGTCATAGGTATGTGGGCATTTTTCTGTGGGTTCCGCTTGCGAAATATTAAGCTTTTAAAAAGTGCAATTTTTTTTACATTCAAGTGCCATCTAAATGTTTGTTTTCAAAATATGTTAATATAAAAAAAATATTCTATATAACGAGGTACTTGAAGAAGTATAAATTTCGACTTAAATTAATTACCTTGAAAATTACTTAGATAATGTTTTTAGTTGTGTAAACAGGTAGTAAAAATAAGTCCGCATATTGTGACGGGAAACTATACGGTACCCTAGAGTGCACGTGGCCCGACACGCACCTGGCTGGTTTTTATTTGGTACATACGGTGTATAGTAGAAAAATATAGTAGATACCTATCTTTGTACATAGGTAGGTACCATAGTTTTCACACATCTATGTATGAAGCAATTACGACGGAAATATATCATAGGTTATGAAAAAGTCATGATAACGTATGACACTGTGCTCGGTTTTCCGATATTTGTATACAGGGTGTTGTTTTGGTCGGCGACAAGCGACCCAGGAGCGGTAGTACAAAATATATATTCCCCAAAAATGGACTTAATTCCATTAAATACTGTAAATATGTTGAGAAATACCTTATTCAATTTGAAATAAAATTACTGCAAAGTATGGTTACTAGGCACGTGCACAGACTAGAGCTAGGCACAAGCCGCCATCGCCCCACCCCTTTACTCCCTCGTACTCCCGTTGAGTATTATGTCTACACTTTAGCTTATTACATGATTTTCAAATTTTTTTTTTTTATTTTTATTATTAAAAAAAAAAAAGTATTTTTTTTATATTTTTTTTAGCACCAGTATCATTTGTATTATCGACCCTGAGTCGCTCGTCGCTGACCAAAACAACGACCTGTATAACCTCAAAGCACTTTTAGGAGGATGGTACGAGTGCGCGCAATGTTCTAACTGAACTAAATACTGGGCGACACGCCGCCCCTAGTGCCCCTACCTCAAGCCTATTTTAAAATATGGGCGGCCAGCGACTTTCGACCCGAGCACAAACCACGTTCTCTTCTCCTCTATTAGATACACGTCTCTGTCGTTAATTTATTCGCCCCATTACATTTGCACTATTTCAACTATTTCCATGCATACAGTAGCGGGATAGTTAACATACATAGGATTAAATACTAGAGCGGCGAACTTTATTTTCACTAAAACACCAATAGGAATGAACCTAAGTTCCATTAAGGTGAAGCGATATAGTTGCTACTTATGGGGCTTACTTCGTATGTTTTCTCATAATTTCAACAGATACATTTATGGTCTATTTTATTTTCCAATCCATTTTTAACTGTCGAGTCCGCCGATCACCGAACAGCACCCACCGTCCCGCTTCTATTCACAGTTGGCGTTCGGATCATACCCGTCGCTTTTTACTATACTGAGAGTCAGCCATAAAAATATGGCATATAGAGAATCCTTTAGTAAAAACAGCTGATATTTGTAGCATGCAGCAAAACAACATGAAAAATGCGATCGAGACAAAATACAATATACAGGATGTTGTTTTGGTCGGCGACAAGCGACCCAGGAGCGGTAGTACAAAATATATATTCCCCAAAAATGGACTTTATTCCATGAAATACTGTAAATATGTTGAGAAATACCTTATTCAATTTGAAATAAAATTACCGCAAAGTATGGTTACTAGGCACGTGCACAGTCTAGAGCTAGGCGCAAGCCGCCATCGCCCCACCCCTTTACTCCCTCGTACTCCCGTTGAGTATTATGTCTACACTTTAGCTTATTAAATGATTTTCAATTTTTTTTTTTTTTATTTTTATTATTAAAAAAAAATAAAGTATTTTTTTATATTTTTTTTAAGCACAAGGATCATTTGTATTATCAACCCTGAGTCGCTCGTCGCTGACCAAAACAACGACCTGTATAAATGTTTCAACTTACAGTATTTTCTTACTTGGGAATGAAAATAGCTTTTTATCTACGTATAAATATCCTACTAATATTATTATTAGTGAGTTTGTTTGTTACGCCTTCACGCCACAATTACTAAACGGATCATCATGAAATTTGGCATACAGATAGCCTATGGTATGGAGAAGGACATAGACAATTTTTTATCCCGGGAACGCGGGTGAAACCGCGGGGGACAGCTAGTTTATATTTTCAATTCGTATAGCATAATTGCAAACACCACTAACAATGTTAGCGCGGCCGCAGGAATCCTGGCTTAATTTAAATGCCCGATCATCGATATAACAAGCGTATACAAATGAAAATATTGATGTATTATTCGGTAGCACCTAGTATTGAATATTTATTAAAGAAGTTATTACTTTCATGAAATATTGATACATGCCGCTGAGACAAGCAAAATATAATTATGACGACATACTATGAATAATAATTCCATTAGAAGATAATAAGCTTGGCCTCGGAAGCTGAGGAAGTTGCTCTATATATTTATTTTGTAGCGCAAGGTGCCGTCTCCGCAGCGCAAACAAACTGGTTAACAGGATCCAATAGCATAAAATTAAGTTTAAAATTAAATTCCAGTATGGAAAGGCATACCTTTGTAATTATATAAAAATAAATCTACTCAAATATCTGAAGATTACGGAAATAGCATTAATTTTATAAATTATGCCTACATCTTCTCTGTTTTTCAAAGGTATAAAGTATTCATGAACTCTGTTTCAAAGAATAATTTCTTAACCCAAAACTTTATGGCAAATGCTATAAAAGTTCTTGAGATGAAAGATAAGGCAATGTAATTAATCATATAATCAAAATACTTTTGTATTTAGTAAATATCCTTTAGGTAGGAAATGAATGTTTAAGTAATTGATACCAGCGATGGTTTTCCCCAAAATACAAAGTTAACCATTCACGAAACGAACGTAAAGATTGTAAAATTTTTTGTAACGGCTTTACCTACGAGACAAATCATCATACTAAAATTTTTTATTAGTAGCTATAGTGTCAGTTTTACATATTATTTTGTGCCAAAACTGACCAAAATCAACTTAAAGTGCATTTTTTATAATAAAAAATTCAGAAAATACTATAAGTATACTTAATACCCATTTTGTAATGAAGTAGTCATTATAAAATGGGTATTAAGTATGTATTAAAATGTATTTTACACGCTCTTCACCTTTAAATCGTGGTTGGTATGTATAGGTTCATGGAAAAAAGCTTTTAGCTTCTCTCAACTGACCGACTTATTTTGATAGCATAATAACACAACCTTGTTATACAACTTTAATACAGTTATTTCTACTGAAATATAAAAATATTAAATATTTCAGTAGAATATTAATCTACTTACATAAATAAACAGTATTATCGTAGTTTAATTTAAATATAAATTCAATTCAAAACTCCAATTAGCATTGAAAATTAATTCACATTTTAATGATCACTTAGCGTTTTTCACGTTCAATAAGCAATATCGTAAATACAAAATACACGAGCCTAAATATTTCAGTATTTGCTGAGATCTATGTTATAATGGTATTCCATTAAATATGTTTCGCATGGGTAGTAAAAGGGTACTTTTGTACCTCGTGCAACTAATAATCAAAGTGAATATAATAACTCTAGCAGATAGGCGAGTACTCTATATTAAATCTATATTCCAAAATGGCTTTCATTAGATGGTATATATAGGTATATTACCTACTTTATTTTTTAATGTCACATAACTTGTATTTTGTTATGTTGTGGTATTAAACCGCATTAGTTCATGAAAAGCAATGCTATTGATGATGACAAAACGAAAGAAAAACCGAGCTTTGTATTTTCATATTTTACATTGTACTACGTACTACTTATGTATTCAGTTCTTGTAAGCGTTTGCTTTTGAGTTAGTATATTGGTTGAAGCGGGTGCTAGTTTGGAATTGAATTACTTGTTTAGCTAATAAATAAACCGTGGCATTGTGTTCAGTACACATACAACGTCCAGGCAAGTACACGGCTTACAGCTGACTAAGCGACATCAATCTGCTATACCCGATCATACATTCTATCTACGTAAGATATTGTGTCGAGCACACGTGCCTTTCTACCGTGATATACGTACGTTTATTTATATGTGAAGAAAAAAGGCACCAACTAAAAAAAACATAGTGCGCATAATCTTTAGTATTATACTTAAGTATGAGTTAGCATTCTACGCCGTTAGCTAAACAATGATGTAAGTAAATTTCAATAGACTTAAGCGACAAAACCCATAAAAATTGATTAAAAAAAATGCTGGCCATAACGTATCTATCAACAGAACCAGTAGCCTTACATCCCATTAACTCCTTAGACAGCCTCGCCAAAAAAAAGACAATTGTCTCGAATCTAAATCATAACTTTAATAATTCTCGTGGTATTAATTTAAGCCATTTCATCTTACGTCATTCACGTCAACATTTTATCACGTAATTAGACATCGAGTACGAAAATACTTACATACCTCATCATCATCATCATCAGCCTATAATGTCCCACTGCTGAGGACAGGCCTCCTTTCACAAATGAAGGTGAAAGGGAATGGGCAATACTCCACCACGCGTGCCCACTGCGGATCGGTGGAGGTAGGCTAGTGGTCAACCTACTGTTGGAATTTTTCAAGCCGCCTAGGAGGCATCCAACTAGCTTAACAACTATCACAATTAAGTGATAACCGGGACCAACGGCTTTACGTGCCTTCCGAAGCACGGAAACGCTCGATTTGAAATACCACTAGGCGGTCACCCATCCAGGTACCGACCACGACAGGCGTAGCTTAACTTTGCCGATCGATTGAGAACGGCTAATCAAGCTACACCACGAGCGCTTACATACCTATATCAGTCTTATTATCTTATACAGTCTATATATATCAGTCGTATTATGACTTTGAGTCAGCATAAAAAGTTTTACCCTTTCTAACATTAAATAATGTAAAATACAAGATATGGATCGCAACTGAGACATACCGATTAAATTATGTGGTGTGTGTGTCTTTGTAATATGTGTATTGAGAGTACCTTAGGGGGATAGTTGCGTTCACACATCGCACCATCATCCACATATCGGTAATACAAGATAATACCGATGCATGATTAATGGTCGCCCGGTGAAGTTTCAGCATCTCGGGGCCGGAAAGAAGGTCGAGAGACTTAAGTAGTGAACGGAAATGTAAGCTTACTTACCACATACAAATTACCCTTGAAGATGCGGGCGAGGAAACCCTTTCGTATTCTCGAATAACATCAGAATATCTTCGGAATTCAAATTATCATAATAAAACGGCGTTATCTATGAGAATTTGACATTTCGTGAGGATTTCAAAACGTACTGACTTGACTGAATATGTTATTACTTGCCGATTCACTACCATGCACGTGCGGTCCGGTTACTTCCGGACTAAGAAAAATTCCATTTTATTGGCGGACCAAATTCACGGCAAATGTGTTTCTATGCATAAAGTTTTTACTGAACTTTGGCAAGTAAAGGCAAATTCCTTTTATATTATTTTTAACCAGTTTGATCAGTATTTTAAATAGGTACCTACTACTAGGTACTTTATGTAGTTATTATACACAAATTAGATTATGCTTGCAAGTACAACCACGTCTCAGGATAAAAAGTAACATATGTAATTTTCCATACTGCAAGCTATCTGCGATCCAAATTCATTACGATAGGTTTAGAGTTTTACTCACAAATGTTGACAAACAGACCAATAGCCTAAATACTTTCTTTTCATTTCTACGCGGGAATCCATCTTTTCTCGATCTGTCAAAACTCTACAAGTCCTTTAGTGACGGGACAGGCTTTACTTAGTGTTGTGACAGACTCGACTTAACAGTACCAAGGCCAAAGATATTCAGAACATAAAACTTACACCATATTATACGGTACATGTATTACGTCATAATTACAAGAGGTCGGTAAATTTCTTGAAAAAATCATACATTAACATCCAACCTCTATAAATATTTAATATCTCAACCAAGTAATATAGGCCATATTTAGAACTTATACCAGACAAATACAATGAATCTTATTTAACTCTAAGATTGTAGAAAAATCGATAGCTAAAGAGGACTTCGTACAAAGTTGGTTGCTGGGTGAGCAGTTGAGCACACGGCTCATTAAACTTCAGCCATCCACATTTGCTTACGTCTGAATTCAGGAGGTTCTCCAGAAACGCAATGACACTTGTTCGTTTTATCACCGACCTTTTAGGTCGCACTCAACCTACATCCGTCCGGTCGGGACATGTTTAAGAAAAAGGACTAATATTGTTTACCTGCTCTTTTTGGCATTGCTATTTTTGTACGAGAACTGAAAGAAAGAGGAAAAATAAACTATAAATCTTAAGAAGATGTGTGTTGTTAACGTATGAAAGTGTTGAGCAAACCACCTTGGAGCAAAGTATTGAAATTATAAAGAAAACTTACGAAGCTTATTATTGACATAGAAAACATGTAGTATCGACACAATGAATGTTTTAAAGTTAAGTTTTAAACTTTTAAAAGAAAGGTATAATATCTTATCTACTCATCCGGAATTCTCTTTATTAAAAAATAAGGAGGCCACAACTTTTTGTTGCTTTTTCTCGATTTAAATGTAAATTATATTCGCTGGAGGCTCAGACCGCTTTTCGCACCGGTTATAATCCCGTCAAAAAGACAATATTTCATGTTTATGAACCACGCACGTAGGAGAACGAAAACGACGGACATAGCTCGTAGAGTAAGTAAGCTGAAGTGGCAATGGGCAGGCCACATCGCTCGAAGAGCCGATGACTGCTGGGGAAGAAAGGTTCTCGAGTGGCGCCCACGTACAGGAAAGCGCCGAGCGGGACGACCTCCCACCAGGTGGACCGACGACCTGGTCAGAGTCGCGGGGCACCGCTGGATGCAAGCGGCTCAAAACCGTTCTAAGTGGAAGTCAATGGGGAGGCCTATGTTCAGCAGTGGAAATCCATAGGCTGATATGATGATGGTGATGATGATGAACCACGCTAAATTAGGCACTATGGCTAAAAAGAAATTCCTATATCCAAAATGTTGCAAATATTGGTTTTTATTATAAAACTAACGAAAATATCTTTAGTATCGAGCTAACTTCTGAAGAAATAACACGCTAAAAAGACATAATATGTAATTTTTCTTAAAAACGAATAAAATTTTATTGTATGTTCCCGAACCTTTTTAGATCTGGTCCCGCATACGAATAAGGCAATAAATGTTGATCAGTACAAAAAAAACAATTGACCGAAATCTATTACCACAGATATTGCTGTTATACTTTGCCAAAAATACTTATGTGACTTTGAGTCAAACAAATCAAATAAATAACAGTAGTCACATAACATATAGTTATAATCAAATCTCTTAATATTTTATGATTTATATCAGTAGAAATATCTACTACCATATTGTTTAAATGCACTCGTTAAACAGGGTTCGTGAACCGCTACAGATCCGTCAAATCCTATTGAGAATGGCACAATGAATGCTGACTTCATCTTTGTGTTATTTTCTTGTGGCGTTCGGGGGCCAGGGCACTTGAATAAAAGATTCGTATATTATCCCGGCCTCGCTCGGAGCACAATGGAACAACGACAACGCACCCACTGTAATTCAGTGAGCGGCCTAGAGACCGCATTGTATTATTATGGTATAGCTAGCTCGCCACCGACAATCTAATTTAAAGGTGGGCTCAGAAACCATTTGTGACCACATCGGTAGGCAACGGAGCTCTGATCGAGGCACTCTCATTTAATCAATCTAATCAATACCGTATACGAAATCGAACCTTAAGAGAGACAAGATTTTGCTATTTAAAAGTGAGCCACCTTTTATATAGAAATAACTATATGTAAATTACGACATACATATGTTTAGTTGATTTCTCTAAGGCGCTCGACTCTGTGAAATGGCCAATGTTGTGGAAAACACTACTGGACATGGGCACACCACAACACCTCGTACACCTGCTCAGGGAGCTCTACGAAGGGGGAACAGCTTCAGTGCGGACAGATGACCTCCTCTCAGATAGTTTCCATCCAAGCGCGGGCGTGCGACAGGGTTGCATAATTTCACCTTTACTTTTCAACATCTACACCGAGCTTGTAATCCGAATCACTCTCGAAGACTATACCGATGGTGTTGTGATTGGTGGATACAAAATTGCGAACTTACAGTACGCACTTGCGGTACGCAGATGACCTTATTTGCGAGTAACGCTGACCGTATGGAGGACCAAGATTATGATCGTGGATCGCGTCAACGACAATTCGCCCGAAGTGACACAGATTGCGAACTGCGACGTGGTCCAGGCTTACATATACCTCGGGGCTTTAATCTCAAACAACGGCGGCTGCGTAGAAGAAGTAAAACGACGTATGGCCATAACCAGAAATGTAATGGAGAAGTTAAGGAAAGTGTGGAGGAATCGCAACATTACCAAAGCTACCAAAGTCAGGCTCGTCCGAACACTTGTATTCCCCATTTTTCTTTACGCGGCAGAGACGTGGACAGTGCGCGAGTTGGAAAAGGGGAAAATAGATGCCCTGGAGATGTGGTGCTGGAGGAAGATGCTCGGGATATCGTGGACGGAGTTTCGCACCAACGTGTCCATACTCCAGGAGCTCGGCATCACACGGCGTTTGTTGGCCGTAGTACAATCGCGCATACTGCAGTACTTTGGTCATGTCTCTAGGCGGGATAACGACTCCATAGAGCGGCTGGTCGTACAGGGAAAAGTGGAGGGAATCCGATCGCGGGGCAGATCACCTATGCGCTGGACTGACCAAGTGAAATCCGCAGTAGGGAATAGCGTATTCGACTGCTCCAGAAAGTCTGCCAATGGAAAGAGATGGCGGGAGATCGTGCGGAGAGCCGTGTCCGCCTCTACCATCGTTGTGGACGCCTCAAAGTGACCACGACCGCTCTGCCAAGAGCGAAACGACAGAGAAGAAGAAGATATGTAAATTAAATTAATTTGAAATAAATACTTTTAACAGAAATGAGCTTCAAAACATTTCAAATAATTCAATAAAGCAAATCGCTATAACGCAAAGTGAAGAACTCGAAGGAAAAGTTAAGTCCAAAAGAAAAACTTCTGCCGTGTTTTAGAGTTCGAAAACATCAATACTTCGGGCGTAGAAAAAAAAATATTTCCACCATTCACTTTTTTAAGTAGTTGGCTAGTACAGCAAATAAAGGACCGGACACATTCACCATTCGCATACACAAACATCCCTTCCTGAATCCGGAATCAGAGTATAGGCAAATTGTGATCGTCACGAAAACGACTAAGGTCACGCGTCAGTGGCCTGACATTATTTGTCAGAGTGGATCGGAAAGCAATTTCGCCTAACTCGAGACTATTTGTCACACATAAAACGTGATCTATGGAAACGTCTCGCCGATACATTCCTCCGACCAACCGTCCCGGGCCAACGTGAGGGGATTTTGAGCTTACGACTGATAATAACATTTTCCAATATTACATGTCTATTAAAACCTATTTATTATTAAGTAATAAATGAGTCACTATTATACACGCTTCACTGCTTTAAACTATAATATGTAAAATATACCTTTCAGCTAGCTTATACAACTACTTTCAAAGAACAATGTTTTGGACTTGACTGGATATCTCGTAGGCACACCAGAGTCAAATAACAGAGCAACAAGTCTATAGCGCAATGTGGCTGTAGTGTTGTCAGTATGATGTCAGGCGAGAATGGCGGGGATACAATGCACGTCGGCCATGTTCAGTGTGTCAGTCAGCATCGGCGAGTAAAATGGTTCTCTCACACCGCAGTAGGGAATTTCGGTTGGAGATAGAAAATTGGATTGGCTCGTATTATTGGCTTCGGTGAAACAGTGCCAGGAGTCTGGCGTGAAACCTTATTCACGACCGAAGGTAGCGGTACCTCAATAGACTGTCGTTAAAACTACCCCCACACTGAAAACGGAAGTTTCGTCGATCGATGTTGCCTAGCGAGGCAATTTTATGGTCGTCCCAACTTTGTGACTGCGATGCGTAGCATAAAGGACGTTAGCTTAACACTTCAATAAAACAGAAAGTTTGCTTTAAGATGTAAACGTAACGTAGGAACCCCAACAAAATAATAAATGAATGTGTTAAAATACAGGGTGACGTCAAAGTGGCCCTAAATTACAAAAACCTTTAGTTTTCGTCCTTGGATTCCCAGCACGAACATGAAGGAAAAACTTCCTTATTAACGAGCAAAAAGTCTACGTCCGCGTACGCTTTTAATTAAAACTTAAACTGTCGGAAGATTCAGGTGTCCGCTCGGGCCTAAACTGTTTGTCTGTTATTTCGTGACACGGTTTTATAATACTTTAGTGTGTAGTGTGTGGAAGTGTTTATCTTCCACTAACAAGAGCAGAGTTGTCCTACCATACTCGATGGCGCTAAGTAATTAATTGTGTAGTGGTACTGAACAAACCAAACTTAAATGAAATACTCATGCTTGAGTTGAAATACGTATACTCCAGATACCGTTTACCAGCTATGAAAACTAATTGATAAAAGAAAAGATTCTGAGATAAAATTTAATTCTTAAAATAGCAAAATAATCTCCGCTTCAAAGACCGCTTCAACGAAGTTTAATAAGTTGTTCTACTCCTCCAGTGTAATTCGAGACGATTCAATTAAACTTATCCATCGAGATAGAAACAAATATGTATTGAGTATGGCTCCTTATATTATACACAGGAAATTATTTATGTCAGAATACCAAATCTATGCTGGCGCTTTATGCGAGCGCAAACACTCGTTTAGTTATTAAAGCCATATATTATTTAATTAAATTCCTTTTTGAAACGGATAGGTATATATTAAATTTACAAGCACATAAAAAAGCCATTAAACTGCATGTCGTGCAATTTTCATAACGAAATCCTATATAATATATCTATTACAAACAGAAAGCGACCTGAGAGCAATAACGGTTACGGTCGTAAACAGAAGCTCTACAATGTACAATTGCATGCAAATAAGCACAATGGGAACGTAAATATAAATATTTTCCTTAAACTTGATTTGACTCAGATTAAGTTACCAACCACATACAAGTAAGTATCCATTACCCGACCGTGTTTGGAGTAATACGTGTCTGAGTGGCTTTTCTTATGTTAAAGTGATATATATACTCAAAACCGCAGTCATTACACGAGATCAAACGGTAATGCTCTCGTTGAACACTCCTTCATTAATTTCCCAGCGTGAAAGCTTTAGTAAATTACTTTAATTCCACCATTTATACTATATGACTGTTTTATGTTCGAGTGTTTAAGTAACATTATCAAAGAGATTCGGTATAATAAATAGACCTTATTTGCCGAAGATGGACATCAGTGCTGAGTGCCGAGTTTGAGTGGTTCGTATATAAAACAGATACGTAGGTCAAGCTATAGTATAATAGTTGTATGTCAATGTATGTATTGAAAGTTTCAATAAGCATCATAGGAATAAATCAAAGGCAAATTCGGCGACAAATTATGGCGTGGACTGACTACGATTTTAACAGTACGCGTTCTTCACTGGAATAGGGTTGAAAATGGTAAATCATAAATGTGTCGACTCTATGAACTGGACTGTTATTTACGGGTTTTCTTTAGATTATACAGAATATAAACATTAAATTGAATAAGTGTCAGATTAACATTCTAATATAATTTAATATTTTATATATTCTTAAAAATAAAATTGTTGTCATCGCTGAAAATACGGAGAATTTCGACGATTTTTTTTAGACGTAACTTACGAATTTTTTATGGGGTATATCAAAGCACTTTTAATATTCTATTTGGTTAACATTTTTCACAAAACCCTCTTCTGTCCACAGTATTTTTTGTGTTAGGTATTTACATCGTCATACTCGACTCTCAAAGAAACCCATTTTTGTGCATTTGAGCTTAGACCTGGCCTGTCATATCACACGCATCCGTTCTTGTAATGTTTATAATCAATGCTGCTTATTTTTCTTAATTTATTTTACAATTAACATCATGAAAGTGGAATTTAAACTACAACCAAAAATTGCGTTGAGTTAAGATGGCATGACAGGATGGCTACACGCCAAACCAAACGAGCTACTTTTCACGAAAAATGAAAAAGAAACAAAACATTTACAACCCACAAACATAAGAGAAAATGCACGTTAAAAAACGGCATTCAAGCCGTAAAATATTGTTATAAGTTCATAAGTACAAAATATTAGGTATGGTATGAAATTTTTATGGATATTATGTGTTATATTTTTCTCTTGATAGAAGCTTTGGTCAATAAACATTAAGAACACGTATTTACTAAACTACTAGACTACCTATGTATTTACTCATTTGTGTTATCAGGGGAGATAACAATAAGCAGAATAACGCAAAGACAAGAAAAAAAAATGTTAGTCTAAGTTACTATTTTATATACTCCGTGACTTTTTATTCGTCTTAGAAACGCTGCCCACATAATGTCCCCAATGTACTAATCATAAAAAAATATTTTGTTTTTGGTAATTGTATTGCGTCATAATGAAATAAAAAAATAATAATTTCATTATGACGCATGAAGTAGTTTTAAACACCCTATTACAGAGCGCAGTCTACTCGACTCGTGCTCTGGGTTGGTATTTTCTACCATTTTATATGTAAACTTTAATTATTAACTCGATTTTTCATAATTATAATGAACTTTTTTTGAATGATTAGTTCCTTTTCTTTGGGTACATTAAGTGGGCTTCGTTTCTAAGACGACTAAAAAGTGACGGAGTATAATGGTAAGACAGTAGCCGAGTGGTGCTCTGGAGCACCCATATGAAATCGCGTCAGCATGAAAAGTATAATATTGCGAAGGCGGGGAACTTTAGAAAGCAACATCGAATCTTCCTCTCGACTCCGGCTTCATCTGACGATATTGTATAATAATATGTTTTAAAATTAACATTATCTACTTGGTTCTGAACATAGCTATCATAGGTTACAAGTATTGTTGTCAATTATTATTATTACTCAAGGCATTGATAATGGCAATATAATAATAACGACTATAGTATAATATACCTGCTACAACTACACGTAAGCAAAAAAAAAACAATTGCCACGAACGAGACTTGATAAACTAAATATTTTAAACTAGTTAAGCACTAATTCAATTTTTTTGTCACTTTGAGAAGACCTACACCTGTTTTAGATTAGTAACTGGATTTTATAAACGTAAGTAGGTACTACCTATGGTAGCTTTTATCTATGAGGGTGGCAGTCAACACCAAGCCACAGATTACTAAATAGTTACTACGTAATCAAGCGTCCTGTGTCATGACACCAGCACGCTGTGTACTATAATGGATGTTTTAATAAAGTTTTATTACAACGCATTTAATTTAAATACGACCAATAAGTTCTCGGATTTAAGATTGACGTTATTGAAATGTGAGTTTGACAAGGATTTTGTTACTGCTGTTAAACTTTGCGCGTTATCCGAATTACTTCGTAACGGAATCAATTGGGAAAGTTTTTATTATTGTTCTTTTCCTTTGATCCACCAAACAATTATGATTTCCACCTACCGCTCCATATATTTGTCAAATTGAAGCAATGGGGATATGACGTGTGAAATAGCATAATCAATTCCGAAGTGAGCTCACAAATGGGTTCTTAACAATTGGACGATATCATTAACGTATAATTGTAGAGTTAGCGCTACCGTGTCATATGTAAACGCACAGATCAGGCAGTAGATGTGTGTCTGTAACGATTGAGGTGGAGTGTGCAAATGCTGCCGGCAAATGTGCCTCATTAACGTTAATAGAGAGACATTAATCTATGTTGATGAAAGTAATAATGAGCATGTTTCTGAAACCGATATACAATTCAGAAGCTAAGCGTTAGTATACATACTATTTACTCTGTGATTTGACATACTAAACGATCTTGTTTGCTGATCTTCGTGAATATCTTAATACCGATTTTATCATATCTAGTTTATTGGTGTGCCCGTGTTTCTATTAAGATATTAGGCTAAGACCACAGACTAAATAAATAGTACTAACTTAGACGTTGACTAGCGTTAATGCGCGTTTATATACTATTATAATATTTAACAACATAATCTCGCTAGTAGTGTGCGAGTGTTACATTAAATTTTATCCCCGTCATCCCTCTGGAAGGTCGAGTAGGCAGTGGGGTTTACACGATGTATTAATTTTATATATGTGGTTTTTGTGAACTAAGTTTGCAAATTGTGACCCAGCTAGTGTCCCAGGCTCCCAGCTGACGTTGTTTTGAACAGTTTTCTGCGTTTTTGTCAGTTAGTTATTATATTAGTAGTCCACAACACGCTTGTTAGCTGCGTAATCGGTTATTATTACTTATGATTATGTACCTACTAATAACTACGGAGTGGGCGCGGACATAGTTCGAAACCGTGATATATTTGTGTTTTTTTTTTATTAAGTTGTTATTTAGTTAGGACTTTTGCTGCGATATAATATATATATATTACATATTATTAAATAATAGTGGACCATTATTATTTTCAAAACTATCGTTTTCTCAGAATTAAACGTACCTAACCAATGTCTTTGTTACGTGCGAACCTTCGTAACCGCGTGTTTGGGAAACACATGAGAATACCTAAATTAAAAAGAATAAGATGCCTATTTAGATAATTTATGAATGTAGGTAGGTACTTTATATACAGTGCTCCAGCCTCCACAATACATTTAAGTATTTATAGTGTTTTACATGTATTTTTTTCACCTTTATGTATTTATGGAGATAAATAAAGCTTATTATTATTACTTATTTTTCCGAAGTTTTTTTTCTCAGATCTTTCGCTGGATTCCTAACTACATTTACGGGCTGAGCCAAGTAAATGCAGCGTGAGGCGGATATTTATGAGGAGAGTGAGTTTTCCTCCTCCACCTGCATGAGGTTTCGCTATTATAAACAGTATCTGTTCTGTTCATTATTAATATTATCTTTATTAGTATTAGTACATGTTAAAATATTTATTTTTATAACATTAAAATAAGAATCAAAAATATCATAAAAAACCTATACCTTTAAATAAATACTTTTTTTTACAATAATTCCATTTGTTTTTAAAATTATTACTATTACTAATAATTTTATAAACAAACCTAAGGTTATCGAGCCACCGGTACGCGGTAGTTAGGGCCGCAGAGATAGTCTCCTAACGATACGCGCCGTATCCAGAAATTATTATTTTATTTATTTATTTGATCACCAACAAGACACAAACTAATACATTAAAAAATAAAGGTACAGAATATAAATCATAAATGGTATTATTATACTTCTATCGTGATAATTACGTACTAGTTTTTGAAAAACGATGCGAACTCCACGCGCAGCCCATTTTCACACGTTCTTTTTCGTTTTCTTTGAAAAATTGTAACCAAATGCAATTTGCGTGGCTCTTTCCTTTTTAAAATTTCGTTCTCATAGGGATAATTATTTTACGGGATGTGCTACATAGCATTAACTATTTTATGCAGAGGTTATAAGTGGGAATAACCGGTCTGATGCAGGAAGTCAGTAGTTGTAGCCAAGTTCCTATCACATATATCGACTATGGAGATTCAGCAACGGTTGCCACTTCCGACGCGGTGACGCCAGATCTATGACCGTTTGTTTATATTTATTTTCTCAAGATTCAATATATCAATAATTTGGCTATTATTACATGGCTGCAGTTATTTGGAAATATTTATCGACACGTTACTTTATGGAAGTATCGTTACCAAAAAAAAAATTAGAAAAACCTCTATACTTAAAAGACGGCATAATATCAATATTCTTAGTACTCGTAGGTAAATATACAAAGAGGTTCCATCCACCGGGTTTACGGGCATAGACTTTAATTTAGTGAAACGATAAGAACATAAAATTTTACACCAGCGGGATCTACTAAATCTCGAGAGTGCTATAAGATTCACATTATCTTTGTATTACTCAAAACTGCTGAGTAATAAAGCAATATTACGACATTTCGCTTTAAAGCATTGTTTTTTAATCGATCTTACTGAAGTGTTGGGTTTGGTATGTCTCTTAGATCTCTTGCTTTTTATTCTATAATATAATACTTTATCCTATTTACTTGTTTATTTTGAAGAGCAGTTAGCGTGGAGATTAGAATACATCCTGACGCCACGTCGCAGGTAGTTGGTTCGATTCCGCCTGGGAGAAACTTTTGTCTAAGTAATTTTGCAAGTAGTATAATTGTAGTAGGGACATTAGTTATTTGATTGAAATAGTACAAGCTCTGTTTAGTTTTGGATTAAAAATGGTCGTGGGTGAAGAATATCCAAAGGTATTTATTTACAACTAAGTATATAAAAAGAGAAGTCCAAATCAGGCGACTGACTGACTCGTCACTGAAGTTCCGTTACTACCACAGATATAAATCTAAATAGATAACGCGAGTCTCTCCATCCGTGAACCAAGCGATTAGTTAGGCTGGCATTAGATTTTTACGTGAAAAAGAAGCTATCCTATTTGTCAGCTAAACATATCCCTCGCTACACATCTCTGGTGGACATGCAGCCTTATGCGAGTTCCCTGTCCGCGTGAAACAGTTTCAAAAGAAGAACATTGTGCCTCATTTTTGCACAGATTTTGACACGCGAAGTACATACACTCGCGTCATCTATTTAGATGTATATCTGTGGTTACTACTGTAGCTGGAAACACAAAATTTGGAGGTTTTTTTATTACGTAGACGAGCAATAAGAGAGGATTTATAGAAATATAGCCCCTAAGGGTGTAAATAATAGGGGGATTAAGGTTTGTAAGGGAAACCGTCTTATTTTATGTCGATTTCCTTGAAATGTAGAGCAAATAGCCCTAAAATACAAAAAATAAAACAACAACTTCAGCATTTTCAGTAATCACTCCTTAAGGGTATTAAATGGTGGATTGAAGCTTGTTTATAAAAATGTTGATTATCTTGAAATATGGTATAAATACTGGATCTACTTTATGGAGAGTTTATATTATGTAGTACTAGCTGTCTCCCTCGGTTTCACTCGCATTCCCGAGGAATCTTATATTTTTGGGATAAAAAGTATCCTATTATATTCTATCTGTGTGCCAAATTTCATCCAAATCCGTAATTTTTACCTGAAATAGTAACAAATATCTTCCCATATCACATCCATACAAACTTTCACAGACGGACGGACGGACATCGGAGTCTTAGTAATAGGGTCCCGTTTGGCACCCTCCGGGTACGGAACCCTAAAAATGGTACCCATAATTTGAGTTATTGAAGATGTTTTTTTTGCTGGAATACAAACCAGACTTGAAATTTAATATTTAGTACCAAATTTGATACATACTTTCGTTATTATCTTGTAAAGTAGAAGTTGTTTTGTTTATTTATGAATGCTCTATACCTTAGAAAAGGCAATAAAAAAAATGATTACGATTCATATATTTTTTATAGCGGTTATATTTCCGCTTTATGGGACGCTTTTGAGGCACTACTCAATATAAATTAGGTTTCAAAGCACAAAGGCAAGAATTCTTTGTACATTGACAGAAGATATCAATGATTTTATAGCAAATGTGAGCAGACTTCAATCGCCATATGCTACCCTATTTCTTTCTAGATTGTTATTAACGGTACAAAGAGTTCAGTACAATGTAACCATTTTTGGATATACGTATTAGGCACTATTTGTTCCACACATTATACTGTTTGACTCCCAATCAAAAATAAATATAGTTACCTTGGACATACTTCACAAAAGGCTTTCTGATCCACAACTTACTAGAGCTTGTACTTTGGAAACTAGATAACTGATATCTATCTATAATATATACGTGTAATAAAGTTGAAGAGTTTATTGTTTGATGAACTACCATGCGGATTCGAAAAATTCTTCCACTAATAGAAAGCTACATTATCCCAGAGTGTTATAGGTTACTTTTTATCCCGGCAACGCTGGTGAAACTGTTAGTGCTACATATATAACTTTTTGTTTGTTATTACATAACCCCCTTATTCATAATAAAGTTATCAAACATTGATTAACTAAAATTCAGAAGTCTTTATCAGACAGGTGACATTTGGTGATCGAAAGAGTGAGACAGGGCACAATATTACACTAATTTAGTTAAAAAGCGATTATGAATTAAATTACGGATTAAATTAATTATGTATATTAACCCCCTTGTTAATATACATAATTAATTACACCCAGCTTCAGGACATGCCAACATGTATTGTTAATGAAAACAAATGTATTTCCTGGATGAGAACCGAACTAACGTCCTGAAATTAATATAAAATCGTAAGCATCATGATGTCATAAAATGCTAAGCCTTAAAAAAATCACAGACAAGTCAGCATGATTCCAAAAGCAAGTAGGTATACTTACTATTAAAATAAATCTACTAGATTCCACGCCACTAAATGTGCTACTAAATGTGCTTAATCTTAAAAATCCTCAAAATTATGGAATTATAACTTTCGTTTATTCTTGTATGATCAACGGCATCCTGTTATTTAGCACGAGCTCAGAATCCATCAGTGTTCCGCTGAGTAAGCGGTAACTTTATTATTATTAAGTAACGCGCTCACTTTTCACAGCGAACGAAACGAGTGGATTTGAGGAGCTCACGGCTATGTAGCATCGGATCTAATAAAATCCATTCTTGATGAAACCACACCTTTTTTGTGTCATCTAATAATATTATATTTGGACATGCTTTTGCATAATCTACACTAGTTTTAAATTATGAAAGTTTTGATTATAATATAAAAAATACCACATATCTTTTCTGTGTCCTTTATATGCTTTTTTATTGTAAATTATTTTGAAAAAAAGCCAGACATAGTCAGATTGACCAAAAAATATTAAAGAAATGTAACCTTGCTGAGTTTCTTGCCGGATTCTTCTCAGTTGAAGGCCGAGTTTCGAACCGTTGGTAACTTCAGTCAATTTGACCTTCATAAGAGCCCTTCTGGAGCTCTAATAGAATAAAAGGCTTTGACTTTGACTTTGAAAAAAAAAATAGTTTTATATTTTAGTTATAGCTCAGAGTATATAAATACTAAGTTATAGATTCATTTTATATGATCATTGTTGTAATATGAGAAAAAACAGATAAATCATTTTGTTTATACTTAATTAAAATCTCGCCCATATATTTTATTGTTGTTTACAATAATGTCTCTATAGAATTAAATACTCTTAACCCGTATATGGCCGAGTGATTTAGATATATGACTTCCTCTTCGCCTCTGAGAGCACGCGAAACCCATCCTAACGACTATTATCTTTTGATCATAGAAATCAATAATATGGCAGCTGTTTGGATATGATATCTTTGTAGGCATTCTAGCATTTGTAAAGTTTCCGGGGAAATTTACTGACAAATAAAGAGGTACTGCAAAGCACGCTGGACATTAGCTACTTTACTATAAAGAATGGTAGCAAAATTGTACGCACCAATATTGTACACATAAAACAAAACATACCGACATAAGAATACTGCAGTTACAATGCAATTCCTAACAAAATAATTTTTGTAAAAATTTCTGAAGCTTTGAAACGTAACAAATACGTGAATCCCGCATACAAACGGTGCTTAGAATTCCTAGCTTAGTGGCGTAGGACGTGCTCGAGTGACCGCCTTTTGCGACCGAGCCCTGTCTGACGGTATCATCGAGCGACTTACGGAATCGGTGTTTGGAACTAAGTGCCGACATCGGCGCAGCTGCGTTTCCAACACACTCAACATTATCCCCTTAGGCAGTAGACTCGCGGTTAATGGAAGGCGTCTTATATATGCCGCGTGACTGATATCATGTGACGCCATAATTTTTGTTATACTCTCACGAAAAAAAACAAGGATGGTAAAAGCAATATGCATGATGCTACTTAGGTACTTATTTAGGTGTAACAAGGCAATTACTACCATTAAGTTGACTAACAATAATAAATAAGCCACATTGATGAAGGTCTAAACAGACTTATTCCCGTAGGCATAATCATTATATACGTTGAACGTCCACGTTCATACGTTACCTTTGTTACAAATTAATCTATACGCTGACTTTAGATTTGACCTACAAATAATATAATTACATTGCAATTGCTGGAATCATTCATAATATAATCCAAATAAAAGTGAGCATTGAACAAATATATCTGCGTAAACGTAAATAACACAGCAAATATTTCCTCTTTAAAATATACATTGTTTTGCTCGTGACTTGCGATTGGTATGCAGAGTGTAACCATTGTTTTATCTCTTCTGTGTCAGAGAATACCATATGGCGCTTCGGCTCGCAGACAGCCTGTTTCATATTTAGTACCAGCCTAAATTTTACTCGTTTAACTTTTCGTACAGCTCTTATTTATGAAGCTTTTTGTAAACTTTTTACTACAAAATTCGCTGGCGGCTTTTATACGAAATCATCACAATATGGGGATTGGGATTTCATCGAAATAAAAGCCTTCGGCAAATCTCTGATATTTTAAAAGATTTTATCATGTTCGGTTTGTTGTAGTTTAGGTAGGTAGGTCTTTAATCTGTGTATTCATTACGGTACGTGCTTAAGGCAACGATTCATTTGGATGGTCTTGGGGTAATGTAAAATTTCAATATAATGGCATTAAAGTAAATATAATAAGAGGATGATTCATAGTTATATGGTATTGGAAGACTGTCGAGTGCCGGGAGCAGCATAGAGCGGCCCGGGACGAGACGCACAGCGACAAACGCAAGGAAATTGCTCTATGCTGCCGGGAAATTGAGACGCTCCTCGTAAAATCGAACCCTTATATTCTAAATACAACTATAGTACGGATCCAACTCATAACCCCTTTTTTAATGGTCAACTGCAGATAAAAAATAAAGAGACGTAACCTATATCGCTCGCTCCAAAAATTCAGAATGCTAGAAAGCGGCGTTCACCACTCGAGCGTACGTTTGTAGGCAACCATCACATTATAGATAATGAGATGCATACTCTACAAGCAAATATGTGGTCTTTCAACAATAAGGGAGTATAATTGGGTACCTATATTGTATGTGGATATGGTAACCATTCAGCTTTGCCAGCTGACAGTGACTTGTGGGATTACGGTCATATATTTGTGATGTAGAGTTTCAGGTTTCTGGGTAACTAAGTTAACTAACTAAGTATTTAGTAAGTAATATGTATTCCGCTAGCCATACTCATAAAGATGTCCGTATATAGCAATAAATAGATAAATGATTGTCAAAGGATGCTTCCTTTAACTCAGAAAGTAAAACGTATTCGAGAATATCTCTGCCAAGTTGTAACGTGATTAGTTCAACGGCACAATACGAGGATAAAATGTTTTGAACAGGAAAATTGCTATTTCGTCGAAACAGTGAAAATTGCGGAGGCAAGTGCCGCACTAACAGCATCAACACAACAATATTGCAATTGGATGAGATAGAATGATACAATTTACTATTCCCTTGAGGAAATAGATAAAATATAAAAGAAATTATTGGACGACAGTAGGAAACACGCTACAATACCCAGTTAAACAAACGAGTAACAAATATGTATTGTTCATATTTATTTTTTCCAATTTGAATAACTACATACATTTAAAATTATATATAACTCAGTAAAGGTCAAATCACAATCCACCTGAACATTTTCTTATGTCTCGGGAAAATGACTGCCAAGCGCCAACTTTTAAATAATTTTTCGTCTACATCTCATAAAGCGAAAGGAAACGAAAAACGTATTTAAGGCACTCTTGAGTAAATATTTCTCAATTATGCTTTAATATATTCGTGTTGAAGGTCTGGTTTTACCAGAGAATGAAATACACATACATTTTCATTATGTATGTATAATGGAGATGACTTGTAAGGTACCTCTACTCTTATTTTTCCGAATAGCGTAGAGTAATATCTTGATTAAGATAAATTGAAAAAATTATAATAAAGAAATCACGCATGTAGGTATTGAAATAAAATATGTATGCTATTTTTCACGAAAGTAATAAAAACATGAAATAATTATAGCGCACTGTGGTATTGGTATTTTTTTTGTGGTCGATTAATGTGGAAAATTTCAACAAATCAGTAAAATTAAAACGTGAGCGCGTTTTATCTAAACGCCCACATGCCTATAAACGTTAGTTATACACTATACCTCTATTATTTACGTATATAGGGCGTACATAAACGAGGCTACGAAGCATCATCAGATACGGTGCGGGCTGGCTGTGACGGAATTTAAAACTGTCACTGATAAGACCACTAACTCATAATAATGGCTTCAAGCCGACCGCTCTCGTCCACTAGCTAACGTCACGGCGACTCTGTTCTCAACGATATTTTATTTTAATTCGTATAATTTAACAATTATGTGTCACCCCCAAATTATTCTTAGAGCATACTTTTAAATTAATATGCAGTAGGGTTAGAACGAATCGATTTACGACTAGTTTTGTACTGTACTGTTATTCTTGCGATATATAGTCCACAAGCAGATTTTTACGTCGATGCAAGTCGATAAAGCAGTGGTATAACGATGGTATAGTATTAAAGTCGTCGAGAACTAATAGGCCCGTTTTGACACCACATATACCATCAATACGTCAAAAAGAGATACATAGTGCGACAAGAAGAAACACCCTCTACTCAGAACATAACTTTAGTTAGGGATAACAATCTTGACACTTGAAACCACAGAACAGAAAAAACTATTTCTGTTCTGTGATTCAAACACTCAGTGCACACCATATATCGGATTCGAAAAGTAGACCATTATTAAAGACAAGAAATTGATAACGAAACTCAGGATGAAACAACAAAAACGTTGGTATTTCCTATGGACAACTTGGACATACATTAAGCTCCTAAATATTTAGATAAAGTCGCATGCAAAAGCGTCAGGGAAACTAAGTTTTATTTGAGTTGCATAAATGAACGTAGGTTTGTATTATGGAACTAAGCTGAAGTGGAACACTGTCAACTGACTTTCTGACAGTTGAGAATCTTGCTTTCTGTGTGATTCAATTTAGTTCAGTATTATGCAGGTAGTCAGAAGAAAGTTACTGTAGGTTGAAAGTTTGTGCCAGGTTCCATATCTATAAACTATGTTTTAATAATGGTAGATTGTGACGGTTTTTTAATTACCATGAAGGCTTTCATGATCATAATCTGACATGTGCAATACTAATTACAATATTGTTGTATATAATGGCCCTGATTCTGTTGTTCACAACTAAACTAATTTTAATGTCACTATGTCTCTTTCTAACAAAGAACATAAGAAAAGGATGTAAGAAATTTAGTCCTGTCAAATTAGTCCAATGCTTGTTTTCAATATAAATTTAGTCGCCATCTATCGCGGTTACGCCTAAATACACGTAAAATAAGACGGCAAAGATTAATTTGACAACTTAAAATATGTTCTATCCTTTTTCAATAATGTTCGTAAGAAAGAGATGAGATGTGACTAAAATTAGTTTAGTGCGTGCAAAATCCCTAATGTTATTTATCGGCCTATCCAAAATAATAATATATTATGTAAAATTACAAATAAAGGTAAATAATAAATAATGATAAGCCAAATTATAACAATATAAAATAACAGTGTAAGTTTTCGCTATTTAATTAGAGAGCCAGCATAATAACCTAGCTGTACAAAATAGGTTCACAGTTCTTTGACGTTGATAAAGGTACGAAACTTGCTTGCTCTATTATTACCGTGGAAAATATCAATTCATTATGAATATTTCCAGCAAACTCTGGGCCCATTTTTAATGGCCTTAAATATTAATGCCAATAAACGATGATTTGTATGCGAAAGTAGCAAATTAGAGACATTATGCGTCATAAACGAATAACAACTGGTGTTATCTGAGACAAGCCAGACGGGATCATAACTCCGCGAGTGAGCTGCAATCGATACCCGCTCGCCGCAAATCTATCCCAAATCGTATGACGGTTTATGTATGATGCTACGAAATACGGATAATACTGTACTGAAATGCTGTTCGAAATTATGGTTGTGGTTGGAACCGCCGAACGCATCTCACAATTCGACTCTATGGAGATTATATTAATGAATAATGCATTTGATATAAATCAGAATAATATATTACATGGTATATCACTAAATATATATTAGCATCAGGATGCTGTAAATATAGTTAACTATTATGAAATACTTCTTCGGAAAATCTCTCTTAATGTCATTCATAGCGAGGCATCCCATAGTTACGAATGTCTGGCATGAACATTTAAAATGAAAAGTGAATGAAGCGCAAACTTTACAAAGTATTGGAATCGAAATTCAAAATTGTAATACTTGAGTAACATGCAAATTCAATATACGATTAGGTATTCAGCTGGTGTCAAAAGCAGCTTTACATGATGTCACAATCGGTGGAGGATGTTTCCATTTCTGAGAAGAATGTTGTACGTTACAGAACCAAAAATAGGAACATGCAAATAAAATGCCAAACGGCGCTTATAAAAAACATACGCCATGCTTCTTTTTTATAGTATATCATACAATCCAAATTTTGTTCCGAAAGAATTTTATTTTCTATTTTGTAAACTGGACAGTTTTGTTTTTCGATCTAAATAGACAACAATATTTAAAGTGCTTTTATTCGTTTTACCTTTGAAGTATCATAATCAATGTGGAATTTTTTTATAGTTTGTTAGCAGTTGAGTACTATATCACTGCCTCAAAGCCAATGCATTAAAAGAGTGGACAAAATATGCAACGATGATGAAAGTATATATTAAAACATCTCAAGTAAAGGTGTGCCTTATTAACTAGTTTTCGCACCACGGATTTACCCGTGTTCCCGAGTAATCATGTTTTCCTAGGAAAAAAAGTATTATATAATCATATATATTATCTCAGGGTATGATCTATCTCTGTGCCAAATTTCATCGATATCCGTTCTATCGTTGATGCGTGATTGAGCCACAAACATCCAAACTTTCACATTTATAATTTTAGTGAGATGTATGTCTGTAACGTACTAAGATAAATTATTGTTCCACAGAATCATTTAGTCCTGGCTAATTTATGTACAAGAGTTGTAACTCTTTGCTAATAGCTTCCCTTCTAGCGTTATGTACTCGTTTCTGTTTCATAAATATGTTCATACCTACCTACCTATGTCCATACATACATGGGTACTTATGTTTATACCTCAGTAAAAATTGTGACCTAAAGTAAATACGATATTTATTATTCATGAATTCCCTGAAAAGTTAAGTAGAACACCGAGGTTATATCGAAATAAATAACTGAACTGTCAGTTCTATTAATTTGTCTATTTTGAGGATTGTATTCAACATAAGTTATATTTTTCGGGTGAAACTCGACACTGAATCGAATGATGGCATGCCACGTGTATTAATGCTATTATAAATTAATTAAAAAAGCAAAAACCATCATCATTGAAAAATATCAATCTGCTTTGGGCAATACTTCTGTTAAACCTTGTACTATTTATTTATTCTGTGGTTAAACTACTTGATTTGAATACGCTGACGACGTGACGACTTATCATGATTTTTTATGTTACAATTTTACTGTGGCATTTGATTACGTATTATATGAATCTCGAGGTTTTTACTGTATGTGTTCTAAATTAAATTTCAAAAGAATTATAGGCAAAAGCATACAATTACCCAATTATCAAAATATCAGTAAACCACCATGTCGTATAACATGATAAACCGCAGCGTGCTTAGCCACACTTGTCATGGTTAGTAAGGGCGACGACACATTTCAGAGGTTCGGTTTGTTCATACCTCATCTACATGTGTGTATAAGCTGCCTGCACCAATTCCTGTGTGAAGCTTTTTTGTGCCATTTCCCTCCTCTACTTTTCGGTAAGCTGAAACGCTATACCTATCAACTAAAGCTTGAGTAATTTCGAATATGCTATAAAGTAGTAAAGTAACGTTTTTGAGAAATACGTGCCACACAATCTATTTTAGATACTAAAAAAGAGTATACTACTGCTGCATAAGACTACCTATACTGATATAGTAGGAAACTATACATTTTGAAAATAGAGTCTCATATAAGTTTTTGCTGTCGTCGGCATAAGCTGTCAGCTACTCACTGACAAAAACATTTTGGAGGGTATTGATAATTTGAGTAACAAATAACTGGTAATCTATATAATATAAATATATGTACCAGAAAGTGGTGGAATAGTTAAACCCCGATCTCGATGCGGTGGCACCGATACTCGTTAATTAACGCACTCGTAAACATACGCTCACTAAGCGTCGGCACTCGACGTCAAAATATTCTGTGAATTTTTGGCTTTGTACGCCGCTCCAATCCCAACATGCTGTAACTAAATACACCGAAACTGAACGTTGAATGCGAGTATTTAGCTCTAGATAAATGGGAACACGGACGCCTGCCTCGAGCTGCGCAAAAATAATTATTCCACCCAAGCCCTCGTCGTACCAAATATTTTTCAAGTAATGTCGTTGCATTGTCTCTAAAATTATATCACAAGTCTATTTTTTTTATTTCATTCAGTTTGTAAACCTAGAAACAATGTTGTCAGTCAACAACATTTGTTTTGTTGTTGTTATGTTTTGTTTTCACCAAGTTTATTCCATACTAATAGCAATAGTTGTCCAATTATGATAATAAAAGTAATATTCAACAAAATACTTAAAGAAAAAGAAAATTGTCATACTTTCGGGCTGATATCTATACAATTGGTTTTATTGAAAAGCATTACAAACAAAATAAAAAGTTTGATTGTCTACCTTCTCAAAATCCATGGATAAAGAATTACATTTCTTTCATAAAAATACGATACGGAGAAAAGGGAAACAAATAATAACAACTGAAAAGTATTGAGCGCCAATCTGCTTGAAATAGTCAATAATGACTTTCTGAACTTTTATGACAAAGGGACACAACATGACATAAAAGAATTTAAAGTAATTTTATCCTGTGAGGTAATTACACGGTATTTGGTAGATAACGAGTTACGCCGAACGCTCGGTAGGTGAATGGTGAGCATTGGACACGGAAATGGTAGCAGCATCCGGCCACAACAATCGGCGCTCCCGTCGAACCGTTCGTCAACCACTCGCTGTGTGCTACCCACCTACCAACATAGCACTCGTATACTTCCTTTTATCTATTCTGTTCTTATTCCCTTTTTTATTTCCCTAGTCAATGTAAAATGGAGGATGTAATTTTAACAGTTTTTAGAATAGTTTTTTTAAGTTCTAATCATCATTATCAGCCATATTAGAGTTTAACAGGGGTCGGCACTGTTACTTTTTAAACTTCTAATGGATCACCATATCTGAGGCCCAGCAACCCGATCCCTGCAGCATTCTTGATGCTAATTCATCCTTAGTGGTGGAGATCCGATGGTTTTGAACAGACATTGGATAAGTAGAAATCAGCGCTAGAATAAGCGGAGCTAAGAATCAACCAAATCTGCGATATACTGCGTACAAAACTGTCGAAAATTTCAAATACATATAGGCAGTATGAAAGCCATATGACAGTATTTTTGACGCGGAGTTTACGGACGGAAACAGTAAAAACACGGGCTGATAAAAGCGAAGAGAACTGACAGGTGTACTCTGTGACCACACTACGAATAAAATATAAAAAATACAATAGACCAGTCACTATATGTAATCAAAATGTGAATACAGAGGTGATCTGCGTGTGAAACCAACAGAGATACATTCAAAGTTATACTCATTACTAAAATAGTAGGAACTGCTATGCAATGAGAAGATCGATAGACGATACGACTAGATGGACTTTCTAGTTCAAAAATACCTAGAGAATGATGATATGAGCCATGTAACGACCCAGCAAAGACACCCTCTGGAGATGAGCTATTAGGACAGTCTCAAACAAAAATAGGTCTAAGTCAGGAGAAGAATTAGACCTATGGACATATCAATAGCATTTTGTCAATTTATGGATTTTGTCTCTACCGATGATAATCTCACACAAATGACATAAACACTTACTTTGGTTTGGTTTGTTTACCAAATATATTGAGGCTTTGCTGTACGCAAATACGTGTTTACGTGACCTAGTTAGTAAACAATGGCGACAGGTATCCCTGGAAGTATATGTCCCATACGCAAACGTATTCGGCAACAATCAGTATTTGAATGTTCGACGTATTGTCGTCGACTAACCTATTTTCTGAGTCAAATATTTAAACAAAAGGGCTGACTTGACCCTGTCTTCACTTTTCTGTGACAAAAGAAAGCCCTTGTTGATTGCTTTCAATTGAGACTGCCACACAACATTTTCTCCGAAAACTTATGGTTTTACTAATTTTGGGACATATTTAACATTATTTAAAAACTATTGAAATCAATTCTATTATAAAATGATTCTGAACTATCTGGTTTTTCAAATTACAAACAAAAAGTAACGTTGTACGAATTAAATTTATCATCATGTAGAAATAAAATCTATCGAATGCTTTCTTGATCTTCTTCATTGCAACAATTTGCAACAAAAATCATAAAATAAAACAAAGCAACGCGAGATATAGCAAGAAGAAATATCAAAAAAAGATGACAAATAAAGCTGTGTAGCAAAAATCCAACCTAAGTCATGTTTAACGAAAGACATAAAAAATTCAACATTAACAAAACGGTGTGCTTTTTTAATCCGGGACCCAGATTAAGAGCCGAGATACAAGCCATGGGTCCGCTTTCTCATTTAATTGTTGTTGTTAGACTTAGGGTAAATCACATTCTAAAAACATAATAGCCCGGACGTAATGGACAGAATATTTAAACTTAGCAATTTGTTCCATTAATGTAATCACAGACTTTATAGAGGTATTTACTGCAAATTAACTCTCAGCTTCACAATAGGGATTTGCATAACAATAACGGGTGACAGTTTACTGATTGTTGTCTGTCATAATTAACAATACAAATGAACACTGCTTTCGGTGTGTTCTCTATTGAATCACTAACGAATACGTCAAGTACACTAAGACACCAAAAATAAGACCATAATCATACACGCGGGTACGGCATATGTGGGCGTTACATTCCTTTGTATTGCATTCCTGAAGCATGCTGGTTAATACAGTATACTCATAATAAAGTCATTAATCGAAATGCTAAATTACGAAAACAATAACGGCCTTACTCATAAATGGTATTTAACTAAATCTACTGAATAAATGGTCAAATAAATAACGTCACCTTGTTGTCATTGTCAAACAAATTGACGTTATTTAGGTGACCACTTAATCAGCTTATTAGTTAAATAACGTTTTATGAGTAAGGGGGTAAATTTCCAAGAAATGATATTCATCTGTTTAAACTTGCAACCTTTTGATCGCTATCATCCATTTAATTAGCTTGAGTGATATAAGCAACCTTTAAGGTAATCGCGAAAAATAACCTAGCTCTTGATACATTTTGATCAATCAAGGATGACCATTTATGAAAAAAGTTTGAAAAGGCGTGATATCAGTGCTGGTCCCATAGTAAAAGTTGTTCATATTGATGAGTGCTTCCACCCCTTAAAGCAGTGCAGGTAAATTTATATTAACCCTGTATTATACTTAGATCTGAATCAAAGTGTTATTAATAGTGTATGCTCTGGTAATGTTCAGTGTCATGTTTCTATAATAGAAACATTACCATTAGGTAAGCACTACTTGCCAATGTGGGGATGAATTCATTAGATATAAGTAATACTATATGCAGCGTGTCAGCAATATTATTAATGAATATTAGTAGATATTCGGTAATTTTGCTGATCAACAGATAATTATTTTATATTATTAAATGCTGATTCATTCATTGTCTAAAAATTTACCTTGCATAATTAGAATATCTATATATATAAAATTCAAAGTCCTGACTGACTGACTGACTGATTGACTGATATATCAACGCACAGCCTAAACCGCTGGTCCTAAAGACATGAAATTTGGAGAGTATATTCTTTGTGAAGAGTAGGTATCCACTAAGAAAGGATTTTCCGAAATTCCACCCCT
Source organism: Polyploca ridens (assembly GCA_951394255.1). Taxonomy (NCBI): domain Eukaryota; kingdom Metazoa; phylum Arthropoda; class Insecta; order Lepidoptera; family Drepanidae; genus Polyploca; species Polyploca ridens. The sequence goes on along the minus strand of OX596246.1, from coordinate 11,452,670 downwards.
AAAGAGGTAAAATAGGGGATGAAAGTTTGTATGAAAGTCCGTCAGTTTCGATGTTAGGATCTTCAAATTTTGTGTTTAGGCTGAAGATTAAAAATTTATTTATACGTGTCTCAGCGTTTTTAATAATTCCACCCTCGAAGCGGGATGAAGTTGTTTTGTTTTATTGTTGAAGAAAAATATGTCATTTGTTTCCTGTAGGCCACGCGGGCGAAGCCGCGAGCAGAAGCTAGTTCACTATAAGTACATATTGTGAGTATTATACAGTTTATTGTGTAATAACAAAACTATTCGGTTGTAAAGTTGTTGTGCATATTTGTACTTTATCTATTACGAAGTTAGGTACTAACAGTCAGCACCCTAAAGTTTTGGAGAATCTGATGGCTAGCTGGATATTTCACATGAATAAAATAATACATCTAATAGCAGCTCATACCGCTACAAAATGTTATCTTAAACGATAAAAAGGCACTGTTTTATTACAGTTGCGAAACACTTTGTGAACTCTAATCTCTTATCGTAAATCGAACGTTTGTCCCTATTTATAGTAGTTCAATCTTATTCACGTAAGTAGGGGTATTTCCTTTTTACTTATCTGATGTAGCAAACGTGGAAAGGCTCGCTTACCTGAAACAAAGAACAATAATTGATCACTTGCCCTTAAAGATAAGTCGATGCGATACTGTCTACATAACTATTATGGCTGTAGATTTATATTTATTTGTATTGTCTGATAAAATGTTCGGTCTCATCTTGTTGGCAGTCCATTTGAGATGTCGTTGATTATTTTTTCAGTTAAAGTACGTAGTATATTATTAACTCCGTGGTTTATGTTTATTCAGGAAAAAATCGAATCATTACAAGTAAAGATGAGAATCCATATCTACGTCTACACTAATAATAAAGAGAGAAGATTTGGATTTTTGTATTTTTGTTTGTAATGAATAAACTCAATAACCAATGGCCCAATTTAAAAAATTCTTTCACCAGTAGAAATCTAAATTATCACTAACATACATAACTATAGTCCTAACTAATATTATAAATGCGAAAGTGAGTTTGTTTATTACGCCATCACGCCCCAACTACTCAACGGATTATTGTGAAATTTGGCATGCAGATAGCCTATGGTATGGAGAAAGACATGAGTACATTTTATACTGGGAACGCGGGTGAAACCGCGGGAGACAGCTAGTTTATTATAATTTCATAAAAAGTCTTCAAAATTCACTATAATTTCCTCCATAGAATCATCATGCCGTTGATGGATTTGTAGTCCTTATGTGTGGTTAAAGCAATAATAACCAGTTTTTTGGGGGTTAAGTAAAAGTTTTTTCTATTACTGAATTTCACTAGTACGATTTGCTATTTGATATCAGTAGAAAAAAATTATAACATATTTCATTAATAAAGAATTAAATACTGTTAGGTAGGTTTTAAGTTCATAATAACAATGGAGGTATGATGTTATCGTTCTATGAGTAATGACTGAATCTGACAAAATGAGATTATTTGCTACATTAATTTCGTTCCATAAAAGATATACTGAGAGAGTTAAGTTTTTCGTTGCAATGTAGCTCAACCTAGTTAGAAGAACGGGGACATCATTCAGTTCAGCCTGAAACGCCATCTAGTAGGGGGCACAAGAATTTGTTTTAACTTCCACGAATAGACCAACCATGGAGGTTTTATATCTAAAATGATTTTAGTTAAAGCGCCACCTCGCGAATTTTCTTCAACGAAATAATGTATAAAGTACGATTTAGAGCGGAACCTCGACACATAGTAACAGCGCCATCTTGCGGAGGGTTGACAGGTTGAAAGCTGAAAAGCTCAAACTACTCTCTGTAAGTGTAGGTACGGAATAACAGATGGCGCTGTAAAATTATAAACTGCAAAAAATTAAATCCCCTAGCTAGAGTAACGCTAACAAGGAACCAAACGTATCCGGTGAAGTTTTGTCTCCGTCACCGTATTTCACCTTCGCGCTTACTTGCGTTGACAATCCGTAGACAATAATTTGCATGCATGCATGCATTTTTTCCACTAGAAGCTACTTTTCCGCTACCAACCTAATGGTGATTAAATTCGTTTAATTTTAAATGGGCATGAAGTATTAAGATATACCCAAAGTTTTGTTAATAGTTTTGAAACTCGGAAATAACTAAGTAGTAAGTACCTAAGTATTTTTTTTATATCAAAACATGTCACACAGTACCTAAACTGCGGAGTGAACCTGGTATTGCGTTCTATCGTTTAGGAAAATTACAACTACTTAAAGTCCATAAAAATGCTCAAATATCCACATCCACTTAAACACCATACACATTAAATATAAAATCTTAAAAAAATATTAAAATATGTGAATGCATGAAAGGTAAAACTATCGGTAAGATTAATAAATAATAGCCAAAGTCCACGAAATGGCACCAAGTTTTCCGTCTGTATTAATAAATTAATATGCTGGTAAATTTTTCATCCACGGCCATCTGATCCCAAACTACTATATAGAGCTTGTACTATAATAGTATAACCAGATAACTACTACATTACTTTATGTAATACTTTTAAATATATACTTATATAGCTATAGACTAAAGACACATGTTCATGCAGTCAAAACTCATGTGTGTGGGAATCGAACCCTCGTACTGGGGTGTGTATGTGCTTAGTGTATCTTAACAACCACGCCAACTGGCCCGTCAGATAACGAGAACCGCTATCTTTAGACCTATATAAAATATTTTCACAACGCTTAAAGTTTTTCAGACGCCGTGTACCAGAAGCGCAAAGCATACCCAAAACGTTTGAAGAAATCTAGTAAAACTCTATTTTGTAAGTGAATTTGGGTCAACAATCAAGATTTTTTCAGAAAATTTCGTTCCGAGACCCATTTGAAAATATATCTGAGACTGTTGGTTAGATAAAATAAGATGCCCAAATGAAGAAAAAAATAATCAGACAAAAGAGAACAAGACAAAACGGTCCCACCCACCAATTAAGATTAGCATTATGTCATTGGAAAACTGTGGTGATTTAGTATAATTTTTAATATGGCAGTTAATCACAAAATCTTGTGTATAAAAAGTCATGGATACTTTTGTATTTGTTAGCATTGACAATATGAATTTTATATTTTAATCTTTGGGTCCAAAATATATAATAATATATTCTTTAAAATCTGAACTGGCTATTTTCAACTCGAGCTAGTTCCGGTACCCTGACTACCCGGCCGTGGGTTCAATTTCCAGCTGTACAAATTATCATTTGAGTGCGTAAACATGTCTGAACACAAAAGTATTTGTGTTTTATTTATTTGCGCATATAGGATTTTATCTAGGTGGATAGTAGAACTTTATCGTTTTTCTCAAAATAATATCATAAATTAAACAACTTAGTGGGACATAAATGCCTTATTGGCCTAAATTGAATAAATACTTTTTGATTTTAGTATGGACTTTTAAATTATTATAGCGGCTATACTGAACTGTTTACCGATAACGTTAATGCCGACTTTATAGTAAACACTATAACAGAAAGATGGACCAACCTTAATAAACTTAAAAGTATTCTAGGCTAGACTGAATAGGCTCTTTTCTGGCTAAGCGTGCTACATCCTCGACCTTGTCATAACTCCTCATGGGGTCAGTCGAAGGTCAAACACAAGCCCATCTTAAATAAAAAAATAATTTAAAAAAAGTAACATCGAACAACATGACTTTCCTCGAATTTCAGATGATCAAATTGATCGCATTAGGATCATACCACTTGCCGAGGACTTGCACAATGGTGTTTACAGTAGGTATTAAGAGCACTCAATTCGCCATACTTTTCATACAAAACCTCTGTACTTATTATGGCGTTGTTAAACATTTTTCGTTAGATGTTTTGAACAAATTAGTATTTTGTGCACTATATCTAGCCGTGTATCTAGGCGAAATAAAAAAAAAAGTGTAAAACAAATTCAGTAAAAGCCTTCGAAAAATAGCGTTTTTGCTCAAATTTTACCTGAACTTTGGCCATATCTAATGTACCTATAAGTTTTAAAAGTAAAGAAAACATTTAGATACCAGGCTTACAAATGTATTGGAGATTCTAAATAACTAACTTTTTTCACAAACTTGTAAGATTTTTTCACAAGAAGTATACGCCTGGAACAAGTTTTATGATATGAGAAATCATGAATGACGACCTAGCGAAGCGGCCGCGAGTGATCAGCGGAATTTACCGACTGATAATCGACGGCTCTGATGCTGTCTCTCTTTTTTCGCAGTCAAACATTACGTTGGATGAAACAACAAGCTTTTAGACTGGGCTTGCGTTGAAGTTGCGCCGGCCACAGAGGGCCGCCTTAACGTTAATAAGAGAGAACGGGGTTATTGAAATAGCTGAATATCATAACATAATAATATGCTTCATGATAACATGTGGTTATATTACGAGGACATGTTCAGTCACGGCATAAGTATATAAGATCACGCACTTATTATAGAAATATTTTTACTGAATAGCAATCATGTTGGCTTAGACACATAACAGCAGTAAGCTGTGCAAACATAATATAATAGTATGGTATCTTGGATTAGGCAGGTATAAAACGTTTTATCCACCTGCAGAGTCAACGAATAAGTTGCATCAAAATCGATTATCTAATCGAAAGAGCTTATCTGAAACCTTCGAACTGAAGTTCAGTGCTTTTTTATAAATTGCCCAAAAAAAACTGGGATAAGGTTGAAAAATATTCTTTTTTAATTGTCTGACAAAACACAACATTGTTTAATGTCTGAAAAAAATATTTCAGTAATCCCGGCAGCCATACAACGGTCTTAATAAATTAAGCCGGGTTTCTATAATAGGTACAGTTCGTATAATTTATTTTTTCATTTTTGAAAAAGTGCTCATGTCAGATGCTACGCTCAAAATATCTAAAGTATTTTCGTAATAAAATGATAAAACCTATGTAACTAGAGTACCTACCTTTACTTCTTTACTTTACTTCCTTAGTATATTCCTACGTTATGTAGGTATGTATAAAGAACCTGTGTGCAAAATTTCAAGTTTCCGGACCCTGCGGTACGAGCTGTGCTTTTTCTTTGTTTGCGCGTGGATCTGTCAGTCAGTCAGTTTCTCCTTTTATATATAGATTATTAGGTACTATATTGATAGAATTATTACATTCCGAAAAATTGCTCGAAGAATTTGAATAATTCATTTTTAATTATATAACTCACGCATTGTTTTTTGGGCGATAAATGGATGCTATAGCTAATGGAAGCTATGTCGAATAATATAACCGGGAAAATAGATTATAATATAATTTCCAAGTACCAATTAAAAGAGTTCAGTGATCCAGACCAGTTAACTCTACACGTGTAAATCTAATATGATATTAAGAAATTGCTGAAGGGAATTTCTTCACGTTCTAATGACAAATCTAATTGGTAGATAAAACATATTTAGTAGACGGCGCGAGTGACGGCGTCGTGACGACGTGCGACGCCGGGTCAAGAGGCTATGACGCGCTCTCGACCTGCGCCACCTGACGACGGCTTTTAAACTTTTTCGAAACCCTACAGCGGCTTTCATTAAGGCACGAATACTGCCACTATTTTCAGGTGCAGTTTCTTAATGTTCGCGATGAGGAAAAATATTTAAACCTAATTCTATCGCATAAAGCACAATTTTTTTGCTCAGTAGAATATATTTAGCCTATATGGTACTAGGGCCAACAAATTGACTTTTTTACATTAAATAAACTTGGAGCACAATCTCACCGTGATAAGGGTTGATTTTGCCTAACATTAGCAGTGCTCAAAGCCTTGATTATTAAGAGAAGCCTCTTATGTCGTCGAATTAAAATTACCTCAACAACCCTGTCTACAATTTCAACAGAAGGACATCCACACACTCGAGTAGGTATTTGAATATAAGTTACCGCATATAGGTATATTTAGCGATGTGTGAAACAATCGTTCTTTGATCATTCGTTATGATATGACTACACTTATCTACCTACGCATAATTTATGCAAATGTAAATAGGTACAGACACACTGAGACAACGGAGCTAGATCAGCACAGATCTGTGGAACACACAAAAGGACCAGGACAAACGGAGTGGGTGTAATTTGGACGCTTTGTAAGCTTGAGACTCGAGGAACCTCTATGTATAGCAATCGTCATCGATTCCAAGTAATACGTATAAGCTCGAGCTTAATTATAATAATATACATTTTTAATAAACAGCCTACACCCTTCCTTCGAACCCCGCCTGGCTTAACCGATTACCGACGACTTATATACCTAAAAATGTTGTTAGATTCTTTTGTATCATTTTCAAAGTCCATTCCCCGAGATAGTTCTTCCATAAAGTATCGTCCGCATAACTTACCCATCACAGATTTATTCGTATCCCCAAAGGTATTCCCGGTATTTTCCAAACAAAATACCAGTTTGTTAACATTGCTCTGCTCCAACCATAGCGCTTTCATATTGTAAAATGATTTGCTATATTGAGTGGTTGGTAATTGATATATTATGTAGCTTCCTGCGAATTATGGCATTTTCGTAGTACAAAATGTACTTTTCGAGTGGCTTTGTAAATTTGTTATGTACCAGTATATTATGTTTTCGATATAGATAATTATTTAACTTGTACCGCATTTAATTTTACTAGATGGCAGCGGGTGTAGGCAAATTACGTATAAGGTCCGCCTCTCTCATCTTATGGTAATATTCTGAGCATGTGCGATATAAACGACATTAGGCTTCGTGTTGTTTCTGACGATGAAGATGCGAACGTGGGTGCTCATAAGGACAAAATGTGGTATTCAAGGAATATGTATACGAGTGTGTATGCGTTTGGACTTAATAAGTAAATCTTGGTGCGAATTGCGACCACAGGCGAGCGTCCGGCGCACTGCGGTCTGAACTGTGCACCCGTCCACCTGTCCAGAGCAAGCTTTTGTATACAAACGTAATCCGATTTTCGTCCATGTTTGTGACACAAAAATAACGCTAATTGGCATTTCGTTGCCCACAGGCCATCCAATGTTATGATGTCATATATTCACCACCTGAAGACTTAAAGAAAAAGCGATTTACCTACACCATAAACAGTAAAACTTGGATTATATGAACAAAGACTACTATATTACTATAAAAACATAGTTCCTATAATAAAAGGCTATTGAAAAAATATTTCTTCTGGAATATCAGTTTAGGATGCAAGGTTTATTCAACAAGGCAAATACGCTTAGATTAATTTATTTATTCGGACAACATTTACAATTCGTTTATAATAAATTCATTTTGTCATACTTAATTGAGTACTAAATATATTTAAACTAGAAATAAATATCCTTATGCATTTTGTAATATATACTGATTCAAAAATTTAACTAGTTTAAAAAAAAAAAATATCAAAAGATAAAAAGCCCTATAAAGATCTTTTAAGAACTGCAACTAATATCTACTACTAATACTAACATCGTCTTAATGATTTACATACTTACCGATATTTTATTTCACTGTAGGTAGTCAATTAGTGTCACGACCAGCAGCACAGATATTAATTATCTTTAGAAGTTAATAATTAACTTAAAGTTCCTCGTGTGCTGAGTTTGGCACTTCATTCGACGCTGTATGAAGTAATTTACGGTTGCAATTATTTAAACAGAATGTCGATGTAGGCTTACAAACTTATATGATTAAACTGAACTACTGAGTATAATTAAATTCCATACACATGAAAGCCATTTCAAAAATGTGTCAATTTACCATAAATGTAGGTAATATTAAGAAAAAAATAACTATGCGCCACTCTTTTAAATAAATATTTTGGTAAGATAGTAATGAATTGTTATCAATAGACCTCTTGCACGTTTTAGATTGGATGGTTCGAATCGTGAAAATTTCATGTATTCTACGTTTCAGTATATTTTTATGTTTTGGATTGGCAATATTAGGGCAATACTATTCCTGGAATTAAGCCAGTATAAAATAACCTTTTTATTATTAAAGTAAAAAAGGGAAACGAATATTCGATATCATTCGAAGATGAAGAACTGAATCTTTATCGTCGAACCTATGTATGTACCTACGCTTACATCTTATTAGAAAGATTATATTTATAAAAACTGGGGTTTACATAACTTTTTATCATGTATTTTCCATGACTATCACAGGCACCTTGAATGGACCAGCGGATCATAATGGCTTAAGTCCAATAATAGTCGTAGCAATTCAGTAGTTCCATCAATAGTAGTCCAAAAAGACGACCGCCATAAAAAAACTGTAACTATTCATTCATTCAACCAATACTTTTCTAATACTTTCGGGTTTACGTCTATTCAAAATGTCGCGGTCATCTAATAGCGGAAACCTAACATTTACTTAATTCTTGGAAAAGCTCGCAGAAAATTAATTTTAAATTTAGTTTAAAACTACCTATTAAAATACAACAAGGGCTTGCTTCTTTTGTCCGGTAATTAATCAAAATTAACACGTCCTAGTTACTTAGAAAGTTTTAGAACTAATCTTTCAAAAAAAAATTGCAGAGATCAAACGTTTTATAAGTATAAATAAGAATAAAACTGCTCTGCAATTTTCCCAACACCTCATAATGTTTTGAGAGAACAAAGAATGCTCGAGAGGTAAAACGCTTCTCGACAAATTGTAAACCACAACATGAAGAGGAAGAGTTTGCTTTTGTCACCCATATTTGAGGTAAAGGCAGTTGGACGAGAATTTGTCACAATGTTATGTCACATAAAAAATAAACAGTATTTGAGAAGTAAAAGTATAGAAACGAAAGTTAATTAGTTTATAATGATACAAATAATTTTTGTAACTTACTTTATTATTTATTTATTTATAAATTATTAAGCACACATTTTTTATTCATGAGACAAACTTATCTCAAAACATTTTGTTTGTGTCAATAATGTTTTTAACATAATATTTAAGTATATTTAATTTCCGCTCTAGCCTATGATGCCGTCGAGGCATCAAGAGGTAACAAGCAAACACACCTTCGCATCTAATATCAGTTGGGATAAAGGGAAATAAGGTATTAAATTATACGAACCACTATGGGCAATAATATGAAAAGCATTATGCTGAAAGAAATTAAAAGTAAACATAGTGCCGGTTAACGCGAGCTGGTGCGAGCAAGCATTTGTAAAGTGTGCACCAGACCAACGCATTAGGAAGATTAAAACTTGTAAAAGCAAAGAAGCGAGGCAACTGCCTCTGCGATGTCACTAGCCGTAGCATGTTGTACATACTTAAACAGGTAACATGTAAACATATTTTAGAAGTAGCCAGATGCAAGAGATCAACAAGATATCTATGGAATAGAAATATCAAGATCTCTGGAATTTAGAAGCACATATGCATAAGAAAGATGTGCACTCACATATTAATATATCTATTCATAAGTAATTTGGAATTCAAGTGGCGTGTGTCTTTATTTATTCTAATCATATTTAGCCCTAGACGTGGTGATGATATGAAAACGAAACTTGGAACGTGACATGAAAGTAGCTAGAGAACTGACAGGGTCTTTTTCATGACAAAATTTGGCCAACGCTGTAATCAATTGTTTGGATATACATCATATATACATACATAGCTAATCATGTGAAATAATCGATCTCTATGGTATTAGCTAATACATTTTTCAACACACCTGCTCGTAAAGTGACATTTATTACACCGTTTTTAGCAGCTTATTACGCACAAGTGCTTTTTACTTTACATTACTGCATAGCTTTATGATAGGTATAATCCCGATTATGTTAAGTTTGTACCTCAATGCAATTGTTATGTGCGTAGATGAAGCATTCTTAATTTAAACGGGTAAAACCACGGAGGAAAGGGGTAAAACAGATTGACAGCAGACCGCTGTCAAAAAAAAAACTTGCGCGCCATATTTGTTGACGTTCTCTCTCATTGATTATTATAAAAAAGACATATCTGTATTTTTTTCTCACAAATGTGTTGAAAAACGTCTGATGACACGCGTGTGCATTGATCATTATTATACAGTCTCGACTTCCTTAAATATTTAATATCACCTCGTCTGTAATTACACTGAAAAAAATGATCTACAAAACTAGTTATGTAAGTTGACGTTTTGTTGTCGGGAAACTTACTTTAGTTTTTGGGAAACTAACTTTAGTTACATTTAATCAAAAAAATTCGTAACAAACAAAAACTAGTTTTGTTACTGGTAAGTTTAGTTCGCAAGTCACTCTGTTTAGGTTAATGGTCGTCAAATTTTGTGTTACTGTTAAATAAAATTTTGTAGTCACTTGTAGTTTATTTTTTTTTCAGTGTACCAACTTTGCACACATGTATCATAATGTACTATTAAAAATAAAATGATACTGATAATATTCAGAAGTAAGCGAAAAGATATATTTTTCCAAGATACAAATTTTCCTAAGTAAATTAACATACATGGTACTAAAATATCATGGACAAATTGGAAATCGAAAACATCATCGATATTGGCAGGATATTTCCAGATGTTATCTTTTCAAACACCCATCAATGTGTTCTGGCAAACGCTAAACGCTGAGAGTAAATTTCCTTCCAAGCTGTGTGTTGAATAAAAGCTTCGAAACCTGAGTAGGTCCTTCGTCATGCTAACCAAATGTTATAATGGGCACAGTGTGACGTAGGTATTTTTTAATCTCTAACTCGAAACTCAGATTATTCAGCTGGGCCCTGATAAGGCACTTATGAACGTTATAAGTGATTTCACCACCGGTTCGTAATACACTGAAGCTTAGAAGACTCCCCGGTATGAAAATCACTATTCCCCGGTATGAAACAAGGTATTTTTATGTGGATACATCACATAATGTGGAACAAGTATATAAGTATACCTAGATAAATATTATCATACGTAACTAACAATTATTCGCATCTCAATTAATTATAATACTTATAATCAATTCGCCGCGTTTCCCATGTAATAATTATTTCATTCACTGCAACTGATCATAATACAACCTACAAGTATGTATTTTCATATATTAAAACTGTTTTACAAACATAATTAAAAATTAAGCAATTTGAGATAGTGAAATCTGCTAAAAACTCTGAAATATAAAATAAAAATCCTAAATAGATTAGTATATTATATATTATAACAAAACTAAAGTTTTGTTTTAGCAAATGAACTTTGTTTTTAATTCGTTTTATTTTTGCGGTCTTCTGGAAAACTACAACCTGTGTGCCATAAATATTGCTTGATTATTTTATTCCCAGCATATTTGCCTTGCTCGAGAACCTTAGATAAAAACAAATCAGGAAGCTATGGGTCACTAATTCAATTGTGTGCATTGAGCACAATAATTGAATATTTAAATATTTTTTAAATTTTTTATCCATTTACCGATTACAAAATGTAAGAACGTAGAATTAACGTACGTAATATAAAATGTACCGCATCTTTTTTTTAACTTCATGATTTCATAATACATATAGAAGTTTATGTTAAATTTAAATTACTTATTAGTCTAATATTAAGGCTAGATTGTAGTATGAATAGGGAACACTAAATGTAACCTAGGATAAATAGAAGAAATACATATAGAATAACAATAAAAGTCCCTTTAGCAGTTTCAACAAACTAAACAGCCCCCCTAGACAAAGTACTTTTCATTGCGTTTGTGTGAATAAAAACGATACAAAATGTATGAGATTGACATAAGGATCTAGCGTATCTAGGGGTACAGGTAGGTACTAAGATTCACATAATAATATTATCATCAATGAGATAATTCATTAATTACATCTACTGTCTACAGTTTAATTGACGTGTATAATAATTTATTGTTTGGTTAACCACGACTACGAGTAGGCTGTTGCGTGTACGTTTGCCCTGCAAATAACTGTTACACGTTAATTAATGTTACTCATATATGCCTATTATACAACTTGTGCCACATGTTGCTACCTCGGTGAGTGATTCATAGCACTTCTAAATTGTTATTCCCTAACTTCAAGTGACGCCTTAGCCGGATATTGGGGTTTAAGTAAAATTTCAGTGCTATGGATTCATTTCAATTAAGAAAAGAAAAGGAGACGAAACATTTTGAGACGGAAACATCGGAATATACCTATCTCCATAACGGATCGGTCAATTAAAGTAGAGAATATTCAATCCATATACTTCAATCTATACATATATCATACTTGTCCTTACTGATTGATCAATGCTGTGCCTAAACCGCTGAAACTGCAAACTTGAAATTTTGGACACCTAAAGATTCTCATTAGGTATTAGTTTTGCAAAACTCCCTAATAGGAGGGTATGTTAAAGTTTATATGGAAAAAATCTAACGCGCGTAAATTGACACTTGGCAAAAAAGGATAATTATGTTTTTAAGGGAGGATTTAGGTTTAAAGATATTTATTCTCAAAAAAGACTACATAGTCACTTACATGAAAACAAGCTTATAAGTAAAATATTTTTAACAATTTGTCATTCGTCTATAACGTCTGTTTTGTACTCATTTAATGCATCCCGCATATTATTTTGTTCATAAGTATTTTTCTGAAACATATTGCCTAAGTTTACTTTTGAACACATTAAATGAGTTTACATTTTTTATGATTGATGGTAAGTTATTGTACAGCTGTGCACCTTCAAAAGTAAAATTAGTTTTGCCATAGTTTGTCCTTGTCTTAGGGAGTACCAAATAACTAGCTCGACGTGTGATCCGTGTTGTTACTTGTTTCAATTTCATAAAAGATAGATTAGTATGGACTGAGTTATTTAGTATTTTCCTTACAAGAATGCATGCATTGTAAATATATAGTTGTTTTATGTTCATCAATTTTGTTTCTTTATATAATTTCGAGGTAGGTGTTAAATAGTGATAATGAAAAAGTAGTTTTATAATTTTGTTTTGTATTACTTGAAGTTCGGCTAGTTTTGTTTTGAGCGCGCTGCCCCAGATTTCTATTAAATAAAGTAAATGTGGTTTAACTAGGGAGTTGTAAATTGTATAGCGTGTCCGACGTGGAATACACCGAACAATGTGTCGAAGTGATCCAATCAGTGATAGTAGTTTAGTTTTAATGTGTTCAATCTGCGTATGCCACGTCAGACGGCCGTCCATTCTTAAACCTAGATATTTTTCGCAGCTTTTTTCTTGCAGTATTGTTTTATTTATTTCCAATGATTTATGGAGCGGAACTATTTTATTTTTTGGCTTGAAGATGACGAAGCAAGATTTAGTCGCATTAATTGTTAGTAGGTTGTACTGTAACCAAGAATACAAAGTGTTTAAGTCTTCTTGAGCCTTGTCAAAAATGTCTTGTGTTGAAGACCCAAAGTAAAACAGGCATGTATCGTCTGCGTACAAAGTGATTTTACTCGATTAACTTAAAATTTGGTATACATAAGTTCCTTTTATAGCATATAAAAAAGGATTTTTGGAAATTCTATTCCTAAAGGGGTAAAGAAGGGGGGCAGAAAGCTAGGTTTAGAAAATATGACTACGCTTGCATATATGCATTGAATATTGGATAGGTACTAGCGTAAATCGATTGGTTTTGGTTGCCGCCATGACTAAAAAATTTATTTTTATTTTCTAGTTATCTACATTCTATCTGTATTCATATTTATTCTATACTATGTGTAGTTTTTGTAAACTTGGAGTAAGCTTCTTTTTCGAGAATTCTTGGCACACTCGTGTGATGCTTCAGCTGCAATTAATTAGACGACACAAAAATAACAATAATATCCTAGTGATTTTCCGGTTCCCCCCAAAGCCAAACTTTAAATGACTTAGTTTTCTATTTATGCACTGTCTTAAGTAGCTACTCACTATATAATTTGCAATAGGTTTCCACTTTAATTTTTTTTACTATAAATTCTCCCCAAATGTAAAAAAATGTATTCGGATGATTTATGAACGTCTCTTTGACGAACACATGTCAAAGGTTTTAATTGAAAACGTTTATAATTGAGGACATAATGGAAAAAGACATGCAAACAGGTGAAAACGGTCATATGTACGAAAAACTTGTAAGTGAAGGTAGCTACGAACCTGAACCCAGTCCTTATTCTCTGTACCTATACGAAGACAGTAGACAATTACGGCCTTACTCATAAACGCTATTTAACTAAATCTACTGAATAAATGGTCAAATAAATAACGTCACCTTGCTGTCATTGTCAAACAATTTGACGTTATTTAGGTGACCACTTAATCAGATTATTAGTTAAATAACGTTTTATGAGTAAGGGGGTTAAGTTATAAGTTATAATTGTTTTGGGGGCTTTATTATGTATAGAATACATTACTAATTTTTCAAAAATATTTTGTGTACAGATTTGGCTTCCTTACGATTTTATTATATGTATAGATTATTTCATGTTATGTCTTGAAAATATAATTAATATATGTTTGAAACTCACCAATGATAAGCCGAAGAAGGCTGGCGGCGAGGATACCCAGGTCTGGAGAGTTAGCCATGGGTCACTCTCGTGCTCACACTAACACGATCAACGGCCATCACATCAATCGCCACTGACGTCGTTTTGTACACAAATTCTAATGTTTATTTGCACTTCAGAGTTAAATTCACTTCAAAGACAACCTTCAAAAAACTCGGGCTAAATATTGCCCCCATCCAATATGATAACAACGCACTATTTAAACTATAGTTTGATTTTCCGATGTTAGTACCTTATTGACGAGACATTTACAAGTTTTAAAAACTTGACCTTGCTAAAACCACATTTAAACTTTAGAGCTACACCGTAGACTGCATAAAGTCAAAGTCAAAGTCAAAGTCAAAGTCAAAGTCAAAGTCAAAGCCATTTATTCAATTTAGGCCCCAGAAGGTCACTTATGAAGGTCATATTTACTGAAGTTACCACCGGTTCGGAACGGCCTTCAACTGAGAAGAATCCGGCAAGAAACTCAGCAAGGTTACATTTTTTATATATTTTTTGGACAATCTGACTATGTCAAGTATCTGGATGCTTATAAAATACTTTAAAACTCATAAACGTCACCGAGTTGGAAATGACGCGTTGAACTTACTTGCATGGATCTTCATACTATTTTATTAGTTTAATAGACTGTCAAAGTTATGCTGGAATTTTACATAAAAACGGTTCACAAAAGAACGTAAATTTTAATATGAGCAAGCAATGAATGGTTTTATTATTTTTATAGTAGTTTGTTAGTTGGTTTGTAAGTTTGAACGCTCCGGGATTACAAATATGAGTTGAAGTTTTATTTTTTGAGTAAATGTCCCGTTTATTGTTTATACTATAGTGAAACTGCGAGGCACAGCTATAGTTTTAATAAAAATATGACTGCCATGACAAAAAAAAAAATTATAGCCAGTGTCACTCGGGATGCGTTCGTGGAATAAAGAAACTCAAATACATAGATGAACCCTGAAAACATTAGATTCCTTTTGTAGGCAGTCATGTCAAAAGCAGACACCATAGCTATGGAGGAGCAATAAAAGAAGAACTAAACACTCTGAAAAAGCCTTTGCTACAATAACTGCGGTCGTAGTCAATGGTTGCTACGAGTACACCTCCCAGAACTCAGTTCTGTATATTGCACAATAACTCACTCAAAATTTGGGTAACTTTTTTAATTTTCGCTACGGAATAAATGCAAGCTTTCCCGTGATTTATATGAGAATATGTAAGTAATTTATTTTTGAAATAAAAGTATTCAGAAGATATTGTCAGTAAAGTATAAGAAACATTACAGTACAGGGTACTGCCTATACATATTATCCTGAATTGTAGTTTCTGTACAATACAGGGTAGATAATTCCTGTATAAAAATTCGAATCTAGGTCCCTACGTATTTACCTAAGCCGTTAGGTAGGTCAGTTGTTAGGTTTATATCTAGGTACCTAACAACTTAAGCATAATTGATATATATGTAGGTGGAGATTTGTAAATGAAATAGGATTATCTATATGTTTACTTTATAGTAGAAATTAAGCTGTAAATCTTCCTAAGAGTAATAAATAAAATAAAAATAAATTAATTAAGCTTTCATTATCTTGCTTAATGGACCATCAATTTAAATAATAATAGTTTTAAATTCCATTAAAATGAATCTAAGTTTCATTAACCTTTAGACACCCATAATAAACCCAAAATCGTGCGCCACTCTACTACCCACGTACCTGGTCCACGTGAAACTAGTATAATTAAATATATTAAAAAATAAATATAATAAAAAATAAATATCATTTTGAAATAAAATCGCTTCGAAACATGAACAGGAAGAAGCACAGGCGTGAGTCGCTTAAAACGAGTTGTGCTAAGTTAAGTAGCGAAACAAGAAAAAGTTTTATCTCGTTGTCATGGCAAAAGATAATACCATTCCTTTATCTGTAACTCCGAGCCAAAAAAAGGAAAATTACGTTGTCTTCAGCGAGTCCGAAGAAAATTAGAGGGCGCTACGTAGAGCTAGCTGGTCCAGTTATCAGTTGGTTAAAATGCAAATTGTTTTCTTTTGTTTGGACGCGTCGATCGACAGCGCGCTGCGATCCACCGCCTAACAAAAACCTAGCAAAAATGCTAAACATTCATTTATAGGCGGCGCAGATATATCCCCTTTCATATTTAACCGAATTTCAAAAAGACTGAATATTCCTCAGTTTCATTTTTCTTTTGTTATTTTATATTTGCGTCAAGACGTACTTGCGCTTGTATGTAATATGTAAAAAGTAAACAGTACAAGTATGACTTACAAAGTAACATTTATTTTCATATTTAAGTAGGTACTCATATTATACAATTTAATCATCTTACAATTATTTTGAGAGGATGAGTTTATTGCTACGTATATTGTAATAAACATTTTAAATCGCAAGAAATATTAGTGCTTGATATTGTTGTTACCATTTCTTATTTACAAAACGATGAATTAAGTCAATGAATAATAAAAAAAAAATATAGGTACTTTTTGCTATAACCTCAGAGTATATAAATACTACGTACAACTATAACCCAAGTAACTTGGTACGAACCGAAATATAACAATGTACCAACTGTAACAGTTTGTTACATTTATATTTTCATAAAACATTTTCACCTGAAATACATATTATGAAACCGCATCGTCTACATTTTCAGTTTTAAAACCATAATGGTAAACAAACGAAGTGAGAGGTATAAATTTAAGCAGCAAGCAAAGTGCGTATCCTTCACACGTTTCACCAAACGATGATGTATCGACGGTCAGCTATTTTCAAATAAACTTCAATTTGTGTTCGTCAGGCTGTATATATGTGTTACAAGTATCGTCCATCTATATTTACAATATATATTTGCTATTGTTACCACAGATAATGTTATTACTGAATTACCTAAACTCACACAAGCTCAACAATAAGTCTAAAACGAGTTGTGAATTGAGTTTATGAACATTACAAAACGTGTACGATCTTTTTTATATTTTGAAATCGGCAAATGAGCATTGGATCTGGTGGTAAGTGGTTACCGTAGCTATATGGACGCTTGCATCACCGTGAGCATCACTCCTGCTGCAAGCTCTGGCTACCTTAATTACGCGCAGAAATGGAACATTGATTTATTGGGCTGCAGTATTCTGTAAGCTATTTTCCTAGTCGAGCTGCTAATTGAGCGGAAAAACACTAATTTAATAATATATTATTCAATTATGTCAAGCAACTTACTATGGAGACCAACTATATAGTTTTCTTTTCCAAATAAATGACAAATCAACTGTCAAGAGTTAAACCCTAAAGCCACAGAAATGCAATTCCTTTAGAAGGAACGGCAAAGAACAAGTTAAATGCCGAAATGTTCTCGTTTTCGGTATTTAACGTTTACCATGTAGAAAATAAAGCTCTACGACCGAGTTTTGACATAACATGCTAAATAGGGGTCGATACAAAGTGGACTTCCCAGCATTAAAAACCCGCTTGGGGCGAATGTGTAATTCTCTCGGAAACGAAGTTGAAAACAAATATTTTTTTAAACAAGTTGTTTATTTATTTTTACTCATTTATTTATTGTAGGAAGACCAACAGCTGTACAATAACAAACTTAAAGTATATGAATAGTTATTAGGAAGCCAATAACAGGTCTTCGCGGATATATGCCAGTATAAGAACTATATCTGTGACCATTTTCGTAACACACGTTTAACACAATATGGAAATATCAATAACGTATTATTAACATACTAGCTTCCGCCCTGCGGTTTCACCCGCGTTCCCGTCATAAAAAGTAGCCTATGTCAACCGCGGTTAGTGTAGCTTCCCAACAGTGAAAGAATTTTTCAAATCGGTTCAGTAGATTCGGAGCCTATTCAATGCAAACAAACAAACAAACAGATTATTTGATTTATTGATTTATTAGTAAGAAGATAAGATTTCAAACAGTGACAAATAATACATACTGAAATACAATTCACACGCACTGCATTATTTGAAAAAGTCATTGCTTAGTATTCGCCTCGCCGATATAACGCTTGTGTAGAAAAGGTCTAAGTCGTGTTGTCGAATGAATCAAACGAGCCCAAACTCAATGGGGTTGCATGGTTTTATCACAGTTGCCATGCCTTCTGGCTCCATATCAGATCAGCTCCATTATATAATGAGAGTATTGTTATCCGATTTACATATGCTTCAGTTTAATTGGAAAACGGGAACTGGTTCAAATTCAACATACAAGAATTGATTACAGACACACAGACACCGGGACAGGTGTCACAAAATAAAAGCTTGTAAAAAGTGTTTTTTTTTATACGACTAAGTCGGTAAACAAGCATATCGCCCGCCTGATGGCAAGCGGTTACCGTAGCCATATGGACGCTTGCAACACACGAAGCATCGCTCCCGCGTTACCGACCTTTCCCCCTCCCCAATGAGCTCTGGCGACTTTACTCACGCGCAGGTTGGCCATTTGCAATTTTTTCTCGAACACCAATTAGTTTCGTCATGTAGTAAAAACGACTTTAACTACGATCCCGAGAGTATTATACAATTGCTCTGCCGGACTTAAAGGGTAAATTGCTATCGACATCCTAATAATAAAGTTTATATTATTCGACAAACATCTCAGTTTATTAATTAATTTGGAGCTCCTATGAAAATAAACGTACCCACCCTACTGAAGAGCTTTCGAACTCCAACAGGATCGAACAATGGCTACAATACTCGTACACTCACGCTACGATAAATGTGTAGGCGGCATGGAATCCGAACACTTTTAGAACCCTATATTGAATGGGAACTCTTAAATCAGTTTCTTCTACATCTGTACTTACCCCTATAAAATAATATATTCGGAAAGTTCGTGAACGGAATACAAACAGGCGCGGGTCGCTTGAAGTGGCACAGGCACAGCATGAAAGGACCTCCAACAAAGCGGGGAGGTCGCGTGATACGAACCTCACATTACGAGAGGTACTTTTGATTTGACTAAACCCATTACAGAAAACCTTTAGTAACTCTATCTCATATAATTTATTCGACACGTGATCACATGTTTGAATGAAAACTAACGTAATTAAACTGATATGTACGTACAGGTAGGCAAATGCTGTAAACTATAAACCGATAAACGTGCGGTTATGTAATATGATGGTGTTATATATTTAATTGAGATAAAACCTTATTTATTAACCTCAATTAATTTGAGTCATGATACTGAAACGACAAAGACGAGACAACCAACGCAAAAATACGTTGCAAAAATTCTTTTCTTATACAGCGGAACGTCTACAATCCCGCGGATTACTTAAGCTCCGACCACAACAAACTTTCAGAATAATAATTCACAGGAGGATTAGAAGTGTGGATAATGCTGTTGCAAAATAAATCACGCTTTAAAAACTGTTTAAAAAGGGTGCGTCCTTGTGGTGATTTGTGTGGCGAGTCGTGACGGACGACAGTGGCGTGGTGGCTGCCGCTCTCGGGCGGGGCTCGGAAGCTTTAGCCCCCCGCCCACCGACTACGCCTGAACGGGGAAGATAAAAACATGATTGTAGACGTTCTGTTCCTCCGTAAGAACCATAATCCTGTGTCCTGTACATTTAAAATGTACAGGACACAGGATTATGGTTCTTACATTACTAAATTACAAATAATACTAACATTACAATGACTAAACAAAACGAGGAGGCAAAACTATAAAAGCTTATGGGCATTTCGAGGATTTCATTCCAGGATGGTTCAGTTTAGACTACGCGTTGTTAATTTAATAACTGTGAAATTATACGTGGAGAGCTCCGGCATATTATAAATAGTTAGAACTTACTATTTACAACGCAAAAGTAATATTTGTCTTACGTTTCAGTTTTAATTCAAATAGTCGTAGTTAACTATGATAAAAGCACGTGGGCACATAAAACATAATATTCTGTTACACAAATAAGATCTCGACGTGAGTACGAGTGGGTAGCCAAGCCACACATATATAGGTAGGTAGTTTATTGTGCTGTTTTTGTCATAAACTTTTCGTGGATACTGCACAAAGCTCCACAACCACAAAAAATGTAGCATACCTTTTTTGTGAAGCAAAAAAGCTTTATTTCGAATTTAGTCCAAACTGAGCTGACAATCTACGAACGAGTAGACGATACGAGAGTGAAATAACCAATAAAATAACAACAAAGTGGTGTGCTTCCGTTATTCTATTGGTTCATTTTGTTTCGCTTCCATTGTCTCCACTTTGGTGGATAGACAGTTGCTATTTGTCACTTTCCTTGTGGCTCTAAACTCGCAATATCCTTTAGAATTCTCTTACATTTACTCAAAAGAAACGTTCAAAATATCTTGTTTATAGACATAATATTGGTATAAGAATCCGTTGGCTCGCGGATGTGACGCGCGTCTTATGACTACATATGGAAAATACAGAATTCCAGGTAGGTATTGCGGTTTAAGTGTTTAAAAGGGTACTATCAACACCAATACAATATACATTTTCCACAATAAGGAGACTAGCAAGACAAAGCAGCAAGATCTGCTCAAAATAACAAATGCACATCGCATCAATTATTATGAATATATCTAATTTCTAATTAGGTTATATCTAAGCACAGAGAGAGAGAGCTTATTCGATTACAGTACCTACCAATTAAGTCTTAAGGCCCATTATTGGCCTTTATTATCGTTAACAACGAAACTTTAGCTATCAGCGGCATTCCCTCGACGATTACTCTCCACTTATATTCATAAAATGGTATTCTTGTTTGCAAACTAAGAATAGTTTTATTTTAAATAGTAATAATTGCTGTCAAAATGTAGGTATTTAAAATAATAAGTGACGAATATGATTGTCTACAATAATTACCTGAACTCTAAAAAAGTAACCATACTTTCAGTAATATTTATAACAGGTGGAGATTTCGAGATGGCATATTTTCGAAACCTATGTTGGGTTAGTCATGCTGAACAACTTTTACTATGCAATAGTGAATTCTAAAAAAAAGTTTTTCTTTCCATAGTAAAAGTCAACCTTGCTCGAACATAATGTAGGAAAAGTAAAAAAAAATTTTGAGTATTAAGTGTTGGTCCCATAGTAAAAGTTGTTCAGCATGACTAACCCAACATAGATTTCGAAAATATGCCATCTCGAAATCTCCACCCAGTATATACATTTAATCTTAGATGTGCTGATAAACAATTGAGGCCAAATAAAAATAGAGTTCGATATTCATTTAAAAGTATATTATAATACTAAACATACATCAAACAGTTAAAAACAGTGATAATATAGGATGATTTAGTTGTGGGTACGTTTAGTACTCGTATATTACGCATTAACAGGCTGCCTGTAAATTACACTCAGTTGGGAAACAAGTATTAATTAGACAGTATTCGTGCTAACAGTGTAATGTTAATATTATGAAGTTTGGGGTTGTTAACATTAGCGATTAGGCGGGTTCAAAAGTTAAAATTGTCTTTAGTCCTGGGCTTATAATGCTTTTCTGCTAGTAATATAGCTCCGGGCCGTTATCACGCGCCTTTGCATATTAAAGGCACCAATCACGGTTGGCAGGCCTCTAGTGCTCATTACTCCAGCAGCTAAGGCTGCACGGAACCCAAGTCTGGAGGAGCCAGATTAATTACTCCCCCGATAGGGTTGCTATTATCTATCCTATTTTCTCAAACATTTATTTATGTCATTTCATGAATGTTGATGTTAGGATAAGTACAACCTTTTCTGAAATTCATTCTTAGGATTGTAACTAGTTATTCTATATACCTTTCTAATATTTAGCTTCTAAGAGACCTTTCTTTCGGATAACTCTTATCTACCAGATTAATATAAAGCCTCACATATTCTCTTTAGGTATGTCTTCCTGGGTGACCGAACTTTGCTTGAAAACTCAGAAAACCGCGTTTTCTCAGAGGTGATACCGATTTTTAAAACCTCCAAATAGTCAATTTCGCCGAAAATGTTAGAACCGTTTTACAGATCTCAAAGCATATAGCATATAAAAATAATGCTCGTTTACTAGTAGTAGTGTAGTGATTGCATGTAGTACAGTGTACTAGGTACATACAATCACTAATTCTTGAATACTTCAAGATGCTCTTTCGACATGCGGCAAAAAGTTATAAACCCGTTGGTTCTCGCGAGTGACGCGCGTCCTATTATAACAATTGATGTCATTGTTATATTTTTAACCGCGAGCCAAGCGATTAAAACCATCGTTTGTGCGATTTATTATTTTATTCATCATTCTTCTGACTGACAATACAAAACAATTTGAGGAATGAAACGAAAGAACAGGAAAATACAAAATTCAAAATAAAACCAATAAAATCAAGTAACAGCGATTGTCAGAAAATTCGATCATAATAATCCCTCGCTAAGGGTAAGCAGGTGCCGCTGTGAAGTCATCGGAACTTTAAATTGGAACGATTTGAACGTAATTTCTTATCTTGTCCTAATAGTCCGACTGAGGTATTCGAAAGATATTCGAGGATTTGGAGGAAAAAAATTTTGCTTATTCGCTAAGAATGCTTTCGTGTCTTTGGTGGGGTGGGAATCGACTTCAAAACACGATTTGCATTGCAATTTAATAATGTATATTTTTTTCTAGTACCTACAAAACAAGTAGCAATCACAACCAACAAGCCCGCATTAATATTTGCGATAATTTAACGGGCAACCGAAACAAACGGCTTTAGAGAGTTGCGTGTAATACCAACCATCTAATTAATGAGACAAATAATGATATGTCGGTGCTTCAAGCACATGATTTCACATGATCAATAGTTAATTTAATTACAGCTGACATCAAGCTGGGTAAAATAAAGGTTAAATTACGCAATCATTGTTTTTTCTTTATTTAGACAATTTTCTACATTATTAATACATGAAGAGAAAACTTTGTAGCAAGCAAATACGCAGGAGATTTGGCATAGAAAAACTTTATATGGATAGTAGAAAGATACAAAATATTTATCCTTAAAAAAAATCGGTAGTTTTTTTACCACGGCGACTACTATAAGCTAATTGCTGTTCTTATATGACAAATTCGAAAGTTTGAGTAGACTATTGTAAACGGCATTAGTGGAAATAAACACACAAAAAATATCCTGGATAACTATATATGTAACTTAAAAAAATAATCGGTAGTTTTTTTACCACGGCGACTACTATAAGCTAATTCCTGTTCTTATATGACAAATTCGAAAGTTTGAGTAGACGATTGTAAACGGCATTAGTGGAAATAAACACACAAAAAATATCCTGGATAATAAA
Source organism: Polyploca ridens (assembly GCA_951394255.1). Taxonomy (NCBI): domain Eukaryota; kingdom Metazoa; phylum Arthropoda; class Insecta; order Lepidoptera; family Drepanidae; genus Polyploca; species Polyploca ridens. The sequence goes on along the minus strand of OX596246.1, from coordinate 11,428,913 downwards.
TAAATCCTTCTACACAAACTCCGAAAACGCGGATAGTAGCAAAATTTTTACTATATAGACTCCGGCAGTTGTGACGGATTTTCAACTTGAATTGAGTGGTAGCCAGCCAGGCGAGTTTTACACATACCCTACCCCCGTGCTGCTTAGGGCTTCTTCACTTAATGTTTTCTTTCACCTAAATCTGAAGCTCAATTTAGGATTATAATTCACGACCTTCGCCACAAGAACGTTGACGCCCCCAAAACAATTTCAATCAGACCGACTTTAATTAAACCTTAAACTTTGAAAACCTTTTCAAAATTTGTTCCATAGCCGTTTAGTTAAATAAAGTGCCTATTCAAAGAAACAGTTCTAATTTATTTCAGGTAAAACCGTAAACCTTTATTATTTGTTTACAGATAAACAAATAGATAACTTTATAAATTCACGTCCAGCCGTCGTTTTAGCTTAAGCCGAAGCTTATTACGAAATCATAGGTCGTAGACAGTTTCTGAGAACTAGGTTACAAATTACCACTTGTGTTTTAATTTAATTAAACACAATTTTGCTACCATAGACTACATTATCTTATCAACACTAGAAAATATTCAAGCCCTACTAAAAATTAAACCTAAACAGATTTTAATGGCGTACTGATTAATTTTCATACTAGTTAAATAATTATTTAGACCGTTAAACCGGGCCAACAGGTTAAGATATACAAAAACGTTTTAATTGTACAACATGTAGACCATGATAGTATCTTTGTTTTAGAAAGAGGAAAACATTATCCATTTTAACAGATCATGAGACAAGAAAGGCAAAACCATAATGGATAGAATGTTGGTTAGTGTTGTGACACGAACGAAGCTGTGTAGAGTAGGTGGGTTTTTTTATACGACGACGTCGGTAAACAAGCATACGCCGTCCGTATTTGTATTTTTCCGCGTAAAAGTGTAAGTAACAGCCATCCGAAGCTAACCTACTGGCCCTGCTCGTTGCTAGGCGATGCTCGTATTGGGGACGTGTATGTCGTTATTTTTTTTAATGGTAAAGTGTATTAAACCCATGGAATGAGAAAGTTTAAGTACACAGTTAAGAGAGGTAGAGCATAGCGTTTATTCGCTCAAAGAGCAGCTTGACTGGGGAAGTACCTCCACCTTACAGAATACCGCAGCCAAATATCTTTATGTTGTGTAAAGTTGCGTTCCTGCGCGTGAGTAAGGTCGCCAAAGCTCATAGGGGAGGGGGGAAAGGTCGGTAACGCGTGAGCGATGCTTCGTGTGTTGCAAGCGTCCATATGGCTACGGTAACCGCTTACCATCAGGCGGGCCGTATGCTTGCTTGCCGATTTGGTCGTATAAAAAAAACACTGCCCAAGATAGTTAACAGTTTACCTAAAGAACTGCAAACCAAATATACACAAAATGTTAAAATGATTAAGCCTATGAAAAAGTATATGCTGGGAATGGAAGGGGATGAATTTAGTTATGTGTATCTGTTGCCATAAGTCCCGCAAATTAAAATATAATAATCGTCAATATGTATAATGAACTCTCACCGGGCACATAAGCCTTTCAGGCTTTCGTCAGGTGGTAATGTAAAACTATGAATGTATAACGTAGTTTTGGCCAATTATATAAATAAATAATAAATTAAAAGTTGACATTGATGTCTTAAATGTATGCAACAATGAAGACATGCAATATATTCACACTATTGTTATACAAAATGTTAATGCAGTGATTTCAAGCTTATAATAATGAATTATTATTCTATGGTTTCAAGCTTGATTTTGTACGGTATCACACAGGACACAAATGTTTGTGAACCGATCACAAGTCTCCATAAACACTTGTCAGCTGGACGTTTGAGAATGAGTGTACATTAATTCAACATCGGGCGATAAACGAGTGCCTCAGACCTAGGCCATAGTGCTAGCATTAGCTCGCAGTGTAAGCTAGTGCTAGTGTGGCAGCGAGTGCGATACCTTTTGTTATGCCTAACAGTCGCGGGAACAATTCACCACATGGACAGTTGAGATACGACGATTTAATTGGTTTGATATTTCGCGCCCGTCGATTTTCGATAAACACCCGATTCAACCGCCTACACTCGCATTATGGCCCAGCTCTAACCGCTTCGAGCAGCAGAAGTGCAAGATTCTACGACTTGGCAAAACCATAACATTATTCCGATTCCACTATTATGTTTAACATAAGCATAGTGGAAAAGACTGATGTAGGATATATGTATGATATTAAATTCAAGGCAAACTTATAAAGCTATAATCTAAATTGCAGCCGAATAAAAATATAAAGGCGGCAAAGTGCGAGTCCGAGTCTGACTCGCGCAACGACGGTATAGAACTTCCTAGGATATAAATAGGTTATTGGTTTGGGCCAACACTGTAGTTTAAAACCTGACCGCATAACTAAGTTTGTTTTTGAGATTATTTTGATGATTTAAAAAAAACTGTGCTTGTTAGAAACATCGTTCTAATTTTCCTGTAATATTTATGATTTTTCACATTGCGATTTTCGGATTTATGGGTGAAAGGTATTTTATTTCGTAATTGTTCATCATAAGTCAAAAACTACACATCATAAAAGAAAATAAAACAACATGAAGCTCTTTCATGACACCCCATTTGAACATGAAACCCAGCCCATCCTTTGAAGATTCGGTCCCCCATTTCAATCCTTTTGCAAATAAAATAAAATAAATGTCAATATTAACATTTGCAATAACATTGGATAGTTACAACTATTTCAAATTTAAAAGCAATAGCACTACCCAAGTAGCAAAATTTGGTCCTTTAAGTGTCCTAGGAGCATGTTTTTTTTGTCCTATAGAACTCTTGAAAACGCTTATAAAGCTGGATTTGGGCGCAGGTTATAAGATTATTACGCCCTTTAGTCGTTTTGTAACAGTCCGGTAAAGTGCAATACAATTTTATAATTATCTTATTAGGTGCAGTTACAAGATAACATGTCCTATAAAGATCCGGTAAACGCCCTGAATACGCGCGATTAGTCCTCTATAGATCTGGAGAGCGCCGCTACTGGTGTAATTAATCCAACAGTGATCAGCGTGATGCTATTACTGGAGCATTCACTTTTCATTCTTATTGTTACGGTGCCATTCTAGTGTTTCGACAAAAAATATAATATTTTCAAAGGGTAGTAAGCAGATCACGAAGCATAACATACGTAACTTTTGTCTTTTGACTGTTGTATAAAGAAGGCCTACTCATCTTGCGAAAATAATTTTATTGATAAAGTGTTCGATGATAATAAACATATCTTCATGCCCCTTCACAACTAAACATATTTATTATATCTTCGATATATTTTTATTCGATAATATTAACAAATACTGAGACCGCCATATAGGATCGGATCATGTCCGATTGCTGCATTTATCAAAACCTTTATAAGACTATTTAGTCAAATTTAACTACTACAGGACATACCTACTTCGCCACCATATTGGTTTTAGGGTTCTTTTTAACAAAATGGCCGATTACTCTAGTAATAGCAAATATAGGACACATATAAGTAGAAACTTACATATAAAAATCGCTGGGCATGCTAGTTTGGTGCTAATAATCTATTTGAAGTCACGACTAAGACAAATTAATCCTATAATACCTTTTTAAGGCGATGATAGCTCAGTGGTAGTGACGTCGGATACCGAGACGAAGGTCCCGGGTTCGAATCCTACAATGAGCTTGAGCTTTCGGTGAAGGAAAACATCGTGAGGAAACCATAGCACGGTGGTAGGGTACTTTGTAGTACCCGCCTGGCTGGCTACCACCCTCAAGTTGAAAATCTGTCGCCAAGCACCTTTCGGTGTGTTCCGACAGCTGCACTTGAGAGCCAGTTCCTTCTAGGCTTTGTGTGCTTACCACCATCGGCCGCATCATCACTTACCATAGTGAGATTGCGGTCAAACACAGGTCTATAAACAATAAAAAAAAAAAAAACCTATAGCAGCTACACCGAGGACATTTATAGAAACTCATGTCTTATAGAATAATGAAACAAGACGCTAACAAGAGTAACTAATCTTATTAATTACGCTTATAGGATCAAAAGCCACACTTTGCTTATTAGTTTTATAGCATGCGCTTACAAGATTGTAATAATTACAAGTTCTAGTAACTATCTTATAACATTATCCTGTAAACGTTTATATCTTATGTAATAGGATCTAAAGTACTTGTAGTGCAAATCGTCGTATAAGATGTTGTTGTGAGAACAGTGATCTTACTCAAAGCGTCTATTAGACTCTTAAAAGATTTTAAGTCTTATAGGTCGATTGCTGTAGGACTATTTTGCTACTTGGGTAGTGATTACTAAAATATACGGCTGCGACAGACGGACAGACAGAGTGGCACCATAAGGCTTACCTTTTCCCATTTTGGTAAGGAACTCTAAATAGATAGCGTGGTATTTTGCGCTTATCCGCAATAAAATTGATGCGTTTACCGATGGTTATGCGAAGTATATTATTTACTCCGTGCCGATAAAAAGGATGTTAATTCAGAAATTAGGTACATACTTAAGATTTCTAAAATGTTCAAAGTAAAAACAACTTATTGAAACTAACCATACAAAAATTATTTTGTTTGTTTCTTTCTCATTAAAGTTATTAAATGAAAATTTTACAAAGAACTGTATTGTTATAGATAGGTACTTAACTTTATTAAAATTCATACTTTATTTAATTTACAAACATTTTTGTATGTTTTCAGTAATTACTAAGACCGTTCACAATAATTAATTAATAAATTATCAAACTTTAAGGATTAGCTAGAGTATTTGGTTTAAACACAGTTATTAAAATATACACTTCAGCGATTCCAATATTCATTAATTAATATATTCATGAGTGTTATTACAAGTAAACTACAGAATAGGGAAACATCATCGTTATAGGATTAGATCATTCCTTTGCCGAATTATATTAAAAAATTGCTAGCATACATAACAAACCTTAAAACGACAGAGCAAGGAGTTTCGCGGCAGGGGGGCGGATTTTTTCAATGCTCCGTACTTCTAACGATAACGCTTTCATTTTTGTAGCGTTTATTTTGTCCTACGGGTCGCTGTCTAAATCAGAAAATTTACTTATTTACTCTGAGGTTCCAGTAACCATAACATAATTCACGCGCAAACAATAATTATAATCAAGTCTCAGACAGCCTAATCAAGTGTGGTTTGCAAGTGACAAATTAGCCCCTTGTGTGCGGTTGACGGCGCAGCGGCCATCGACGTGTCAGTGTCACGCACGCCAACACCATAAGAATAATAATTTATTTCCTATCTCAATCCTACTTAACATAATTACTTCATCAAACAAGCTTTTGAGGCATTGACAGGTTGAGGATGTCAAACTGGTTTTATTCGCAATAAAAATATATTAACGTGGACGTCGTGAGCGGAAATCTTCCACCCGCGTCGAGTGAAAGGTCATCAGTCTGTGAGGAAAATGATAGATGGATCCCGGTGTTCACAAAAGTAACGAGCGCCGGCGAATAGGCGAAATGTGTGAGGTCAACCGGCTGACGTCGGTCACATGTTGTTGGGATCGAGCACCAAATAGATTACGGTCAGCGCTTACAACTTTATTCAACCTGTGCCAGGCCTATTCAAAAGATCAATAAAAAAAGCAGCTTTGATTTCAAACGAGCGTCTGACGATGGTGAGGACGTCTTGGATCTCATCGGTTGAACGAGAACACTTTGGATATCGTTTCAAATCCGAAAGTTATATCACAGTGGCAAACAACTATATACGTAACGTAAGCATGGAAGTACTAAACTAGACAAGTAGTTACAGTGAGTTTCCAAATTGCGTGACGCCTGTATAGATAACGTAGCTCTAAGTTATTACGGTACAATAAATTGTACTATACACCTAACTGAGAAGCTACAAAGTACAGTTCATTACAATTACAAAATAATTTCAAAGACTCCATATAGCAGATTTTAACCGAATTAATCACAGCGGGTCTCGCATTACTTTTAGCATTTCGCAGTTATTACTCATTAGGAATCGAGTTACCTAGTTGAAAGCTTGAGAGCGAAAACAAAAGCATTAAGTGTAAATTTCCAATGAAGTTAATGTGGTTGAGTATCAAATGGACTATGACAATTCATGCCTGCGCAAGGTGAGAAAGTAAATTAGGCACCTTCTTCACTCGAGTGCGCAAAGAACGTTTTAAGTTCTGATATAATCGGCCATATTTAAATGCGGCAAGAGGCTGTAAATTTCCCATTGACGACAAGGCGAAGAATTGAACAAAAACGGCTCCTGTTGAATTCGGGGCCCAACAATGGATAATTTATCGTGGTCGGCTCAGGCACGAGATTTTGAGTAAAAGAAAATCGTAGGTATCTAACTACTGCAAGCTTTGCGTAGAATAATAAATACCTACTTATTTGTGAGTATGTGTTCTTGAGTTAAATAATTATTTTTGATGAAACCAAACTACATCAATAAGATAAGATCTTTTACTTTAAATATACATTTAACTACAACTGCCACAACCTTGATGTAGCCTAGCACGAAGATATATTTAAAGGTATCTGGCTCTTAAGTGCAGATACCAGAATAAACTGTTATGTGATAGATTAAATTTGAAATATGTGACGGGTAAGTACTAGAAAAATCTATCATGTTTTAGTTGGCCTCGTAATGTTTTGCTTCACTGAAAGCTGAAGAGATTCAAACATTCACTACTTCAGCGTAGCATACAATGTCACTAACTGAAACATAATAGCCTTCAGTTTACCTATACACATCACAACGTTAGTAATGCTAATAAAGCGACCGCATGAAATTGTTAAAGACTCATAGTATGTGTATCAATGAAAGTTTCAAACTACCTATTAAACACACAATTTTTTGTTGTAAATATCCTTCCAAATATTCCTCAAAAATTGCGCGAAGGATTCATCCTTCGTTTTTACAATTCATTCTGCTAAATTAGCCCTCACTTCTTTGAAGAAATTTTCATGCTGTCCTTTAGTTGGAAAAGTCATATTTTCTGTTTATTTCCATTCTGTTGGACGCTTAAATACGAAACGAACTTTAAGGAAAAATATTAACGATGAATAAATCTCCGGGGATTTAAGTGAATATGCAATTTGTATTTGATTTCTACTTGGAAAATTATATCTGATAGGTTTCCATAATAAAACGAGGAACCTTTAGTGTTTCGTTGTATTCGTCTGTATTACTGTGAAATAAAGCTGAAATTATGAATTGTTATAAAGGTATGATTACTTACGTAATGTTAAATAAACATTGCGAATCACCCATTTTTTTGGTTTAACGCACGTCTTTGTAAAATGGTGATGAATTTTTTTACGTTCTCCAGACTATCTAGAGCAGATTGAAAAAAAAAGTTATTTATTTTTTTTATTTTTTAGATTCTTTTACAAAATATAAATCATATTTTATTGGTTAAATTGCGTAGGACACACCTAAATATTTACAGTAGGTTTGATATGATGAATTTAAAAGGAAAAGTATCACCGATAAAGGCGATTTTCTAGTTTACAAGTAATGGGCTTTATTTTTTCAATTTCTTTTAATAATTATAAGATCAACCCTTCGGTTGTAGATTATATAAAATATCGAGACGATTACGGTAACCAACATTACTTTTTATGAATGAACCGGATTTTAATGAATTGTGGTAACATAAAATATTCTATAAATAAAAAGAGATTAATTAAAAACATAATAATAGAAACGTCTAGGTACTACCTACATAACATAACAAAAGTTAATTAAGAAGTTTACAGATACAACATAAAATCAAATTACCGTTTACACCTAAGATGTTTGTATGGTATCATCTATCATAAACTTTGATCATTATAATAAATTTAGGCAAACATTGCAGTGAAATTTTTGTAGATAACGCGCTATGCTTACATGATAATATATCGACACCTAACCAAACGCCAACCAGCCGGCAATAATTACTACCCAAGCGGTTAAATGGCATACTGATTCGGGTTTATCACCCCCAATTGTTGTGTGGAGCTGTCGCCTTTCAGGCTCCGCCGCGGGTAGAATCCCAGATAACCTTTGCTTAGAAATGAATTTACTTTTTTTTATATGGTCAAAAGGGAAAACGAGTGTATTTAAGTCACGTCCCGACTCCCGACGACATCAGTCCTTTATAAAAAGTTACAAATGTTACGGTTGTGGCAGAAAGTTAACATGAAGACTTTACTTATCTACAAATTATTTAAGCATGAGTTATATCTTCTGACATTTTTTGATTAACTTTACGACCTCCAAATCACTGTGCCATTATTCTATTTTTACGGAAAATAAGATTTTTAATTTATATTATTTTTAGTACAGTGTTCGGGTCTATTCCAAAGAACTCCTTTATTTTAATATATCTTTGTTTCATGGTGTTTGGGTATATATTTAATCATGAAAACTTAGGTATATTATCAACGGAAAATACTTCAAAAACTTTATAATACATATAGAACAATATCTTTGTAATCTTATGCCTAACCACTCATAGTCGGGGGGAATTCTCAGTACTCTAAAGGCAAAAGCTTTTTTAAAATAATTACCGCTGATTGTTATTTTTTCCGGGACAACAGACATTCAACTTTTAGATCAAAATAAAAATTATTTCAAGCACAAATATTGCGATTGAAATATTTTATTCAATATTGGCGAAACAAAATTTTTGTTCACTATGCATAGGTATAATATGTTAAACATGCTAAAAACAAAGACTTCAAAGGGTATTTGCAGTAAAAAGTATAAAATAACGATGGATGAACCCTCCTCTGTAATAAGATACTGTTTGGAAGTAATTGGAAGTTAACGAAAGCGCTTAGTAGTTACTATGTGCTCCATAGATGGTACTGCAATTATTTTAGATTTCATTTATATCCCAGAAGTGAACATTATATTAATTATGTAACATTAAATAACAAACTTAATAAAAACTGCATTGAAATGAGTGGTGATACCTAGTACCTGCACCTGATATTACACCAGCTCATTAACATTAATGAAGTAATTATCCTGTAAAAGGACAATACAATTATTACGCTGAAAGCATAATTCACTGTCTGCAAAAACAATGGCGTTTCGGCAAAAACAAATACATTATCTGTGGCGCTGTCAGTTGCGGCCCAAGTGCCATGGAGAGATATTTTTCCGGCTCGCATTTTCACCGGTAGTCGGTTTTTCAATTTATTTCGTCGTTTTAGCCGAGTGACGCCGTAATTACGACGCCGAGCGGCTCACCGCATAATCGGCAAGCGATTTTTTTTAATTCGACTGTTCGGTCTCCCTACACGATATCGTTAATAGGGTCGGAAATCGGGGAATATGGAGTTGACATAAGAAATACAAAATAATAATCATTCTCCGACGAAATGAAATTTTAACCACTATCGTATCCTACAATATTTATACTATATAATGGAATACCGATTTATAAAGCGAGTATTTTGATCAAAAACTAAAGTGAGACGAAATTATTAAATTGAATCTTTATTATATATTGCGTGCGATGTAAGAGTTTTTAGACATCCTGATATGCCAACTCACCATATAGCCTACCAAAAAATATAATGAACTAAGATTTTTAGGAAACATAGCCATATCAAAAATAGGGAGAAAGTTTACCATAATTTAACGGGACAGTGGGCGCTCACACTAGGATCTGTTGGGATACCGGGAGCTGCGTTCAAATCTCCTTGCTATAATGCCACGATAAAAGAGATTGAACTTACTTCGTCCGTAATAGGCACTCTCTGTTTGAGTACGAAATAGGAATAAACGCCCGCTTCTTTCAAAAACTAGATATGCGTAGAAAAAAGTTATAGCCATGGTAAACAGAATACAATATAACTTTTTTATGTAATCTTGTTATATTTTACTCTTACTCAAATAAATGAGTAAATGTTACATCACAGTACCTACTGCATAAAAAAAACACCGCTTCCATCATGTCGAAATGTTGTTACTTCGCATAGATTACTTGGACGGGAACGCAAGTGTGTTTGACTTTTGGGTGCCGCTGACATAGACATACTCTCTCGAAATAAGGATCTGTGTAAACATGGAAACTTCTATCAATTTATAGACGGTAACATTTTAGTAACAATCGATTTCGTAATTCACTGAAGGCTTTGAAATATAGTGAGTTTTATGCTGTTTCTGTCAATCATATTACCTACATAATCCGCATAATTCAGATTTAAGAACATAATAAAATACTTGGAGAAAATATTACGTCAGTTCTATAAACAAATCCCATTAAGCTGGCCCACATGATTCATGGCCGGGCCTCCGTTTGATACATGGTGAGTGAACATCCCTCGATTGTGGCACAAAAACAATAGTGTCTCGAAAGATATAGCTCCAGTCCATTAGGGAAAATGTGTTTATGACAACAAGAGTGTGATCAATAGAGAACGCTCGAGTCGGGGTCGAGAGGTCGGCCGAATCGGTCGGGATGATACAGGCATACCTACACGGGAACGTTATTAATAGTAGCTTCGTGGCCGGGCCTAAATGCTGCCGGGTTATGGCTACTAAATATTGTATAAATTTACTACATTGACATTTAAGTCAAGCTGGTTGAAACCGCTAGACATTAGCAATAACTGATTGATTTATCTGGTTTCCATAGTACAAGCTCTGCTTAGTTTGGGATCAGTTAGCCGTGTATGAGGAATGTCCCAGGATATTTATTTATCGTCTTAGCTATTTCTATAGTTATAGGAAATGTTTCCCATCTATAATATTAAATATGGATTATTTAAAATCTTAAATTGAATATCAGCTACATGCTGAGAAAGACTTCAACAAAATTGCTTTCCACTTACATCGCATTGCGTGTCACGAGCACTCGAGATTAGGTATTGTAATAGATATTAAAATTGTAGAGTACGTACCTATAAAAATATAAAATTCAAATACTATTCGCAAATGGAGTGCTGTCAGTAACGTAGCTCGATAAAGTCGCAATAAGAGAACTTTAAATTCAATCGAATACTTCGCCACTTTGCCTGGTATTCCCATTCCGTAACATAGCGTTCACGGGAAGTGTGCAGTTGTCCTAAATCTAATTTAAAACGATGTAGAAATCTACTACCGTACTCCAAGCCCATTGAATTGGAAAGGATTAGTGTGGAATTTAATTTGTGAAGTATGATGTAAGTTCACCTGCTGTAGAACGTCGTTATCGAAAGCACTTGTCGTTGCGCTAAAGTTTCTTGCATTTACGTGGTAGTTGGTTGCACGCCGACCTTAACTCTTCGCCAACTCGGCCAACTATCTAAACCACGTAGCTGCTGCGGATCAACGCCACCACAGAACTAAGAAGGGAACTTCTAGTGTCATTCACATTACAGAGCATTGTAGTTAATTTGCACAAGTTAAATAATTTATGTAAATACTAACTATTCCATATCGAAGCATACATTAATTCGTTTTAACGCTAGAACAAACGTTGTTCAGACCATGGTGGTCTACTAACATTCTATAACATCAAATGAAAAAATATACGTCGATTGGTTTTTGAAATAATTGGACTGTTTTACAAAAACCTTAAACCGACTTCAAAGTCCACTAAAAAGTAATCAAATCCTGATCTGATGGCAATGGGACCAAACGGGAAGCGTACCCTTTCAAATAAAAAAGAATTTTCCAAATCGGTTAATAAATGACGGAGTTATGAGGTAACAAACATAAAAAAAAAAATACATTCGAATTGAGAACCTCCTCCTTTTTTTGAAGTCGGTTAAAAACACAAAATAAAGTTAAAAAAGTCGGGATTATCGTTACTCCTTACAACTCAGAGACCGCGCTTGCACTTGTGACACGGCGGCACGCCAGTTTTGTAGCAGGTGTCGGACTCCGCGACTTCCTGGCTTTTTGAAATTTTTCTGATTTGTGGTTTTTTGAAAATCCAATGAAGTTTTTTTTTAATTTGATGTTATAGAATGTTAGTAGATCATAATCTGAACAACGTTTGTTCTAGCGTTAAAACGATTTAAAAGTCACCGTGTATAAACTATCTAGATTTAAAACTAGATTTTTTCGTACCTAACTTATAACTTACTGTTTATTTAGAGTTGGCTAGCTAAAATATGTTGCAAGATTCTCTCATCTGCCATTAAACTGCCCGACCCAGTTGGATGGAACGCGTTAATTGTAGTTAAAAAGAAAATATCCACTGAACGTACAAAAGATATAGCGACGCTGCGTAAATTGCCGCTTGTTAATGCTGGAAACAAGATTAGTGTTGTTCAATTTAATTCATAAAAAAGTAAATAAATATTGACTTTTAAAGTTTGCCATAAATACATACAATTATTTTAGATATTGCTTGTAAAATCATTAAACGTTGTAGAGTATAAGAACATTGTGATACATGTGTGCAAAGTTGGTAATTACAGACGAGGCGATAAGGAAGCCGAGAGTGTAATAATCAATGCACACGCGTGTCATACGACGTTTTTCAACACACTTGTGAGGAAAAATACAGATTTTTTAAGTTCATTTTATGATAATAATCAATGAGTACGTCAACAAATATAGCGCGCAATAATGTAAAGTAAAAAGCACTAGTATGTAATTTAATAAGCTGCATTAAGATACTATAAACGGTGCAATAAATGTCACTTTACGAGCAAGTGTGTTGTAAAAGTAATTTTCAGTCAGAAACTTACGAAACTCGAACATGTTTAAATTTGACCATTGCATCATTTGTATGTACCTACACAAAACTGACAAGTTGACAGAAAGTTAGGAGTCTCTTAATTGCTTAGTGCATATGGTTCCATGATTATATTTGGCAAAAACATTAATAGGTAAACATATCGTTTATTACAGGTACCGAGCTATACAATTTTCAATTCACGGTTCAATAAACAGAATTCCCGTTGCAATCATCGTTGGATAAACCAATTTTGTACACTATAAATCACTGAAAACGATGTTTCGACTGAAACGAAAAGATATCAGTTTAATATTCAGTTTCAGGGATCTAACTAAATAGTAATAAACGTCAAAGCCACGCGTCATAATATAGAGAAGTTGACACCCAGGAGCAAAATTCATGAGCTCTTATACGTTACGTCACATGAACTCAGTTCTAAAGTATGAAGTCTTGGCGAACTTTCGACGAGTTCGCATATGAAAGCAAGAAGTAGAGCAGCAAGTACACTCGAGCGAATACGAGTGCTGAGAACAAAATCATTTTATGCATTGTCCAAATGCAATCTGCGAACGCTTAGCGATGCAATATCTTGGACTATTCTTTAATCTAGATCTGCCTTTGACACACTTACTCCTGCTGACAGCAATACTACAATTGTGAATAAAAACGAATATAAACAAAGCGTTTTCGATGGTCATACAATTGACGGAGTCGAAACTTTATTCACGAAGACAAGAGTTTTCTATTAACACAAAGTAAATGTTTGTTAAATTCACTCTTCAGACACAGAATACTACTGCTAACGGGACAGAGATTGTTCCAACAAAATCCACATGAGAAATTCAATCATGTAAATTTTCAAGCAAAGTTCAGGTGAATTGAATCAAATAACAATTTTCACTGTTCTAGTTGTATTTTATGTTGCCGAATTATTTAAAAATTATTGATATTAGGCCCAATTGCGTAAATTGAAAAACGACCGCAGCAATCACAGAAACAAAGTTACGCGCATCTAAAAGTGCAATAAATTCAATGAACTGCTTGAAAATTATTATTTATTTTTAAGTAAGTCGCTAGTTTGCAAATTAAGTAGAGAAAAAAGAGAAATGAAGATAAACAATTTGGCATTAGTCACAGAAAGGGGCTTAGGGAAAATGGCAAGTGAGTCTAGAGCCGGGTGGATATAATGTCGGAAGCGTGGACCGGGGAAAACATCCGGGTATGGCGAGCGCGCTCACGGCCACCGCATGTCCTCGGCTGGCGCGTAGGCCCCGCTCTCATCTGCGACACTAACGACCTCCGTGGGTAATCATCTTTGACCAAATGAAAAACACTTTAGATTCTTTTACATGCAACTAATTGTGCAGCGATGTTTTAAAAGTACAGACATGTGTTGTTTATTAATATTTCTCTACTTAACTACTCCTATTTTGATAAATAATTTAAATTATAGATTTTTACAACCAACCAGACATTTTTACAAAAAACGCAAATAACACATGTTTCCTTTATTAAAAATGTACAACCCTTAAAAGAGAACATTATTACATTTTTGCAATTTTTGCCTTCAATTTCGTGATACGTATTTGTATCAAAAAAGCTGCGGAAGTTATTGCTCATTTTTTGGAGCAGATTGACCCGAGTCCTTTAATTTAACCGATCAAACTTAATTTCGTTGAATTTTTCAGTCAGTTAAATACAGCTTATATGAAAGCAACGTTTCAATATTAAACGAGGTATTAATGAAATTTCTTGATATTATATTTGTTAATCAGTTATATCTAAAAATGGATTATTATCTACATTCAGTTTTGGAGAAGACTCGTTAAATATTTCTAAATTGATTTAAAGTTCGATAAACAATTTTTCGAAAACACTTGAGAAAAGGACTTTAATAAATTTCACGACATTGTAAATTGCCTTATACGACTTAACTTACCTTAAATTATATATCTCTCTAAAAATGCTCTGTGAAGTTTAAATAGGACAAGTAAGCAGCTCCAGCGAGCAAAGAAGTTGTGAATACGGTGTAATAACTCTACGTTCACACAATACAGAAGTTCGATTTGTAAACATATAGCTTGACGGAGCGTAGGCTCCAAACAACGCCATAGTTGTTCTCCAACAGAGTTGAACAAATTTGTGTCATTTGTTCTCGAAACGGGAGGGAGTAACAGCTTAATACAGGTCGAGGTGAAAATGGTGGCTGCTCCAAAGGTCTATGTGCCGTGTAAACAGCTGAAATTAAATGGCTCACTCGTTAATAATTAAAAAGTCTCTTAAAATAATAGGTAAAATTAAGTAAAGTTAAACATATGTGTATTTGTTCTTTACTTGTTACAAACAAAATGTATGCATTCGACAAATATCTTTTCGAGTATTAAACCAGCAAACATAGATGAATCTACATCTACATCTACACTAATAATAGAGAAGATTCGGATTTTGTATTTTTGTTTATATTTAATAAACTCAATAACTACTGGCCAAATATGAAAAATTATTTCACCAGTAGATAGCTAAATTATCACTGAGTAACATAGGCTATATATTATTTCCAAAAATAAATAGGGATCCCTAGGAAAACTCCAATAATGTAACCGAAATTTCACCCGGCACGACAAGCTAGTCTATAATAAATCGAGTTAAGAACTTCAGAACTGAGAGATTCGATTCAAAATTGATCTCTAGACAGCTTTGATCAAAATATACAACTGATAAATTATGGCAGCTAATCCATCATAAATATGTATTGATTCAAAATTACATTTAGTTTTTACTTAAAATATTACCTACGTTTGAACTGAAAATAAAACGTTTTCATGTGAAACAAATTGCGTTTAATGAGTGTCGCTCATTTGAAGGATACAAAAATATACTCACTTAATTAATTATAATTACTACCCTTTGTCTAATCTGTCTAATATTTGTTTAATCAGCTTTTTGGAAATGCTCAATAATCGAATTATTATTATTCTCCATGCATTAAAAATGGCAGTCATTAGAATAACTAATAACTGTGCAATTTATTTAATCATATCACATTATGCCATGACGTGAACAGGAAATTATAATTTCCATTTTGGTAATTAAGTTAAAATTAAACAGAGTAGAGATTTTTATCAGTTTAACTTTGTCTGTATGAATGCAAATATTGGTTTGCTGATCGACCAATTCGTATAATCTAGCAACGGTTTAAAGAATTGCGTTTCACTTCGATAAATTTAAGCAAACGAGGCTTTCAAATTAAAATATCTAGACAACGAAAAAAAATAGGAACCGTAATCCATTCTAATTTCGACGTCGGATCAAGAGGTTTTATGAAAGCGCTTAAAGATAAGATTTCCACAACAATTGTAAAGCAATTTCTGTCTTTTGTGTAGATACATAACAAAAAGATTTTATCGTTACGATTCGCAGTGATTTTCTTAAAAGTCGTGCAGATTCTAAAACAAGCAATTTACAAAAACTCTTTGAAATATGGGTATTTAAAAAAATATTCTTAAATACGCTTTTAGTACTTAGATAGATAGAGTTTTTTGGCTTGTATAAGTTTTATAATCTTGTCAATGGTGTTTGCTGTCCTCATAAGCCGCGAATTTCGGATGCTGCTATCTCCGCAGTTGCCACTTAAATGCATTAGAAGGACAAGTTCTCTTAGAGCATAACTAAAACGCATATGCACGATACGGGACGCTCACTGCAGTATTCTGCTGAGACAAAGGTAATCTCGACTCATCTGTACATGCATAAGGCAACTACGTCTCTCTATACAGCGGATTCGTATAATGGAATTGTTATCTAAGAGTAAAAAGCAAAATAACATGGGTACTAATTGAAATGTTTAATAAAAACGTAGCTTTGTACAGTAGTATGGCGCGTCGTGAATCTTCGTTCGCACAGAAAAGAAAGTATGGCCCCGAAGATTAACGAAAGAATGCTTAAAACTTACGATCAACCTTATATCACTACTATAAGGTTCAAAATACACTGCAGCAGTTAGTTCCGTCTCACTCGCAAGCCCCCCCCTCGCACGGCGCGCGCTTACATGGCGGCAGTTGCCGACCAATAGCGTTTCCCGTGCTTTGAAAATGTATCTTCTGCGCAGGTACATCGGTAAGCCATATTAATTGGGTACTACTGTAAGCCATATTAGTTGGGTAATACTGTACAGTATACACACATTTGCAGGTGTCAATCAAGAAAATGTACGGATAGACAAACAATAAGTAAGTATTTTATATTGTTGTATAGAGCTGTATTGGCATGCCTGTGGTTTCGATTCGCAGGTCATGTTGATTAAGATTGCCTTGATTAAGGATGATACATGATGAATTAACACACATAGTGTTAATTCATCATGTATCATCCTAAAATATAATGTATTCATTACCAATCAAGCAGTTCAAAAGTCGGGCTTCAACTGAGAAGAATCAGTAAGAAACTCAGTCTACACACAATCGAATTTATATAAAACTATAATTTAACTGTGAATAGTTCCAACTGAAAGATAGTTTAACAAATATTGTAGTGCCATTGTATTTTACAAGCTATGTAACAGATTATAAAGCGGATGTTACCTATTTATGTTTCAATAGAACAAGTCTCGAACGCGATATGAATACCTTTATTGTTATCTATGGGATGGTTTCTAACAAAAGTATTTCAAACTATTTTCTGTTTGTATTTTCGCTTACTTGGTTTAATGCAATGCGTGTGAATACATGTTGACAATTCTATGATTATATTTTAATTCAACATTACTCTACAACTCTCTACAACTGTCTGTATAACTGTTGACACATAATTTGAGATTCCTACTAATTAGAATCTCACAACTAAAAATATCAATTTCCTGACTTTTATAACTTTCAAGTAGATACGGTTGCATATAAAATTATATGGCAAAAAAATGATCAGCTTCCGCCAGTCGCAGTGACTAGTGAAACCACCCCGTGCTAATTAACCGGATCGTCTTTTCTACAAGCAAGTTCATAAATTTACGTTCTTCTCAGTGCTCGCTAACTCACGCCACAACTCATACCTGTCCCAATTCTACAACGAAATCATGAAAACAATTTAAAAAATCTGTTTTTAACTTATTAAGCATTTTAGGGTCGCAGCTCGTAAAAATGTCACGGGTCTGGCTTGGGCTCGGCCGGTAAAAATAAAATATACAAACAAATATGTATGACATGCTGAAATGCGCGATTTTGCACAAATTTGTTCAGTGAATCGTTGTCGCATTGCGAGTCGAGCAAACATAGCCGAGTGGACTGAAGCCGACAAATCTCCTCTTAGTTAAATCCTTGCCAGATCAAACTAAATACCTAAATAAACCTTCTCGGATGCTTGTGATGCACCGTTTCCTCGAAGTAATTTAAAATCATTATCTATAAAAAATAATAGCTCTAAGTAATAATATTTAGTTAGACCCTTCATTGCCAATTAAATTTATGTATCTGGGACATTCTTCACACGCGGCTATCTGATCCCAAATTAAACAGAGCTTGTACTATGGAAATCAGATAACTATGACATTACATATTGCTACTTGTAAATATATAATTAAACGTGATTTCTAGATAATCTCTATTGTATCCATTAGGTATAGAGCTTCAAATTAATTCCAGACGATCATCATAATATGTGCACCAATAAAAGAAATCACAAAATCAAACTAGCTAATAAAATACTATTCGAATAAAGTCTTCGGGTATGTAATAAGTCGCTCTTTATGTGTCTACTGACCGAAGTGGACGGCAAGAAATCTAAAAGTTTTGTCAATCTTCCCCAGAAGTCCAATAAAACGCTCTGCGGGACGGGCGTACATTGAGTTACACGATAGCCATTGCTATAGATATCGCAGAAACAATGCTTAGCTTTTAAGAGGTGATCATGATGTTAATAAGTGACATCTAACTTGGTTCATATATTTCAAACAAAAATAACGCGCATAATTAAAAAAACGACTCTATTTAAAATCACGCAAAAATTTTAATCTATTTAAAAGTGGAATCATATTTAAACACTGTCCGCTTCTCATGAAATATATAAACGATATAACTTTATTTATATGGTAAATTGGAATTCGTAAACGAGGTTATAAATATCAGTAATCGTGTATTTTAATTTACTTGTCTGATACATCACATCAAAGGCATATTCTATACGAATATTAAAAAGAAATAGGTAATATAAATAAAACCTGTCATTATATCATTAGGTTTAAAATCGCAATGAAAATGTAGCAAACATTCGCTCTTATTTACACAAATAGCCTTCGTTTACCTAGTCCCTTAATAGTGGATTGGTAAATATACGGAGAGTTGAAGAGCTACATTTAATGATAGGAGGATGCCCACGCAGTGTTCATTTACTCAAATACGCCACAGGGGGTTGTGCCAAGGTCTCCCTACATATCATTTCCTTAAAAATCCCGGTGTCTACTCGAATTTATCGACGGGCGACTGGGTTTTGTTTATAAAATCACTAAACTATAAACACAACTTTTTAACAATTTAATTATTTTACGATGTAACAGTTTTATGTTAGTAGCTTTTTGTAATTTTACTGTGTGTGCTGTTTATTATAATATTATCATTATATAAGGGCCTAATAAATTAGTGAACTTCCTCATGAGGGATGAATGAGGTCATTAGTAATCAAAAAATAATAATAGAAAAAATTATCAGAGGGAAAAAAAAAACTTCTTTGACTTGTATGGAGTCTCTATGCAAGTCAAAGAAGTTTTTTTTCCACGGATTATTTTTCTAATATTATTTTTTGATTACTAATGACCTATTAATTCATCTCTCAAGAGGAAGTTCACTTATTTATTAGGACCTTATATGTAGGTAAATGTTATTAAAAAACTTAGTAGCTCGGAATAAGAAACAAAAATAAATAAACGTTAAATTAAGTTTTATATAGGCCATAGACTATTTAGTAATAAATGAAACTGACGTAGGTTATGTGGACAGACAAGATTGTAAATAAACAAACTAGAGTTTAACAAAGTTGTTATAACCAAACGATATTGACGTACTAAGCATCAGTAATGTCAAACCATGGTCAAATAATGTGACATTATTTATGTGCCCATTTAATCAGTATATTATATAAACAGCGTTTAATGAGTAATGCCAATAAAACGCGATGTCACATTTACGCCATCGCTGCAACGGCTACCCAGTCTGTCGCACTACACGTAGTTTGTTTTCCATTCAAATCATGCGCTTCATTCTGCTTACAACGACCTCGCTCTGACCTACTGCTTACTGTCGTAGATGTAATTACAGTTATTTTTCTCCAGTCACAATAAAAATCGGAGCAATGTTGTGTTATTTATTAGCATTCCCATCCCTCGTTAGATTTTTCTCACACACTAACATCATGGTAATTTCACCGGTAGTAAAAACAACGAGTAGAATAGCCACAAATATTATATTCTTCATTTACGAAGAAAATTTAATTTGCCAATTCTGTTATAAGCACGCTATTATATTATGCAAATTCGTCGTCTTTGTCTTATCCCAATCACTTTAGGGTAGGTAAAAGTGACATTTGGCTCCCTACGATGTCATCTTCAGAGCCCTTATTAATTTGCGGAACTATATGAGACATAAATTAGATCCTCGACTACACGTTATACCTGCGTTTTAGTGTTATAAGAATATTATGGTACCTATACGTCTATAGTTTTCTATGATCACAAAAGTAAATATACTAAGGACATACGTATATTGTATTTGTCTCTGTTATAGTTCTGCATTTAATTAAACCAGCGCAAACAACTCCTGACTTTAGTTATTCTGGAGTGTGGAGAACAATGTTGAACACAACAGACCTTATGACGAAATGTCAAAACAGAACTCTACGCAATATTAATACATGATCATAGAAAGCTGGTAACAATAACAGGATAATCTAATATTATTATAACACAAAAAAGATAGGTATAATAGCTGTGGTGACGTAGTCGTAACTTTGTATATTTAATGACAATAAAGCTTTGTCAAATGCCAGTGCCGGGTGACCCTTCCCTTCTCGAGATAGCTCCTTTAACACACTGAGTTTACTTCCATTCATTGGACGTGGTGTTAGTGATTTTTCTTCATTGTTCCGTCTCTTTTTTCCAGTATTTTCGTTATCCATGACTGCTTCAATACCCTATTTTGTGTCAGTTCGAGCGAGTATCGTTACATCCCATGCAGCTGTTACATTTAACGACCAAACTTGTATTATTATGTTTGGGCATCATTGTAAACTTACCCAACGATCTTCAATGATGCCCTTAAAACATGCTAAGGTTTAAATTTTATGAAGCGATTTCAAAATTTATCCTTACATTTCTTTTGAAAAGAGGGTACCTAACTTAAATGCACAAGGAAGACGTATCTTATTTTTCCAATTTTCGCTGGATAAAACGTAAAACCCCACTTTGCTTTCATTCTCTATCCTATACCGAGAAATCCTCGCTGCTACAGAAATAAAAAAGTAGATCTATTTACTTAAAAGCCACGATTTCTTTAAATGTTTTGCTGGATTAGACAGCAACTTATTATTTCACATCATGAAAATACAACTTCACTTCGTTAAGATTTATTAATACAATTACTTCATAGAAGTATAAACATGGAATATTACTTTTATACGTTAAAATCCACAACCCCACGACATGTTTCACATTTATGTGGATAACAATACGCTTTGTTTCTTTTGACCGGTAATTCGACCTCACTATATCTGCACGGAATACAAAAGCTTTAAATAATGCTTCTAAAGACGAAGAACAAACGCTCCTTTAATGTGTAGGAAACACTTCCGGTCTTATTGGAGTATTACAAAGTTCGCAACGTGCACACCTCCAGGTAGACTAAGATTGCGGCTTATTTACTTGAGATTTTGAGTAATTGTAAGATTAATCATGTAGAGATTTAAACTTATTAAAATTTTGGTTCAAATTACTTTTTAATAGTACCTATATAACCTAAGTGATCATACGCCGTTATGATAGGTTGGTAATCGTTTCAAAACAGCAAAGACATACTCGTAGGGTTCGGCAATATACATAAAGGGTTCTTGGAATATATTCTATGTAATATTAACATTTTAATCTACTATACGAAGGCGATCAAGTGTAATAAGATTTTATAACTTTATGTTATGTATCAGCTTCTGTTTGTTATAGCTTTGAATTAGTTATGTTACTGTAATGGTGTTATAATTTTATAAATAAAATACCCTAATAGACAGGGTATTGGACAATATTTTGACAAAATTTCCAGGTATCCGTAACCTACCTAACGACGAGCATTTATCGATGGAAGCCAAGCTCGAGACTTGAATGGTAATGGGCACCGACGAGACGAAAACTGCAACGTTAATTCACCTCACTCCATAGATCGACAAATTGGTCTATGTGACGACGTTATTTATTACCTATTGTTATAAAACATAGCTTACATTATATATAATTTACAATATAACCCGGTAGGTATGATTTACAAGCTTCTGAACTGTATAATCTCATGCAAGTCGCACGTTATAGTAATTTAAAAAAATTGGGTCCCTGAAATCCATAGAAATAATGGAATACACGCATACAAAATATAACTCGTATTCTTTTCACCAGCATCGTCCAATACTTAAATTTGCTTTTCACATGAGTATTCCAGTCCATTTGCGACCCGAAATTAACCACTAGGTAGCGTACATGTTATTTTTAAAATGTCACGCTGTAAGATAGGTCCGACCCACACTGCACGTATCGAGGTGTTTACGATATTTATACGCGATAGCATCCAAAGCACATAAGCCGGGATGCTATAAACGTCAATACCGGGATTTCCTATTTTAAGAGTCTGATTGACAGTTAAACGTAATCCCGCGGACGTTTTGTTACTGAAGCCTTTTCACAAAATTCATAGCATATTGACGAACGAGATTCTACAAAATTTCAAAGAACATTCAATACGTACATATTCCTTTAGAAATTGTAATAGGTACTAATAAGTAGGCTACACTATTAGCTTCGTAGATTTCGTAGTATAGCACATATTTTAAAATATATATTTAATGACGGGCCAGTTGGCGCGGTTGATTAAGATTCCAACGCATATTGCGCCGCAGGTTGTGGGTTCGATTTCCACACAGGACATGCATTTGTGTGCATTGTCTGTATGTCTTGAGTTTGGGTGTAATTATGTAGATTAAGTATGTATTTACAAACAAAAAGTAGTATATGTATCAGTTATCTGGTTTCCATAGTACAAGCTCTGCTTGGGATCAGATGATCGCGTGTGAGGAATGTCCCAGGATAAAAAAAATATCGATTTGAACTGGCTTGAATTATAATGATTTTTTGCAGAAGTTGGTTTGTTATAATGATAAAATTACAAAAATACTTTTAATGTAAAATAAATGTAACAAATATACTCATATAGGTATGCAAATATCTATATGATTTCATAAATACTAAACGTTTTTGAACATAAAATAATAATATTTGATTCCTATTATTTTTATAGAGTTTCTGCCCCACGGTTTTATCCACGCCCGAAGGATCTAATGTTTTCCTGCAATGCTAATCCAAGTTACCATCTATCTTCCAGAATTTAATCTAAATGTGACTGAGGAATAAACGTCTAGACAAACACTAATCTGTCGAACAAAGCAAAGAACATACATAAATAATATTCATAGGTAGGTATTATAAATAAAATGTGAAGCATATTTACCTGAAGCTATAGTTGTATTGTATGAATATGTGTATATTTCAATACAGGACTACGTGATCGCATTAACATTGTACGTGGCCTAAATGCCGCACCAAAATAATGGCGCTCTATCAATTTTCAGAGGGACATAGTCAAAATTAAATTAAAATAATACACCCATTTACCGATAATGACGAATACGTACTCGTATGCTTAATTAAGTAATTACATTTCACTCATATGACGATGACAAATAGCTATTAATGTCCCTGCCGAATCCGATTAACTGAGGACGGATACGAGTACCGCGGCACACGAATGTGCCCTCAATAGCTAGTTTATTAGTGAACCAATCAATCAGTTTCAAGTCAAACAAACTACCAATCAACTGAACATCGATCCTTATTGATTCGTATAATTAACTATCTGGAAAAAAACCTTCTTGGAGTAGGTGCTGCTAATAATAATCTTTCCAGGAAAATTGTCTCGAGTCTAACAGATTTTCCTTGGACGATAGCTGATCACGTTTTTTGTCTGCATTTTATATTTTTTTCCGCAAACTTTATCGTCTATATTATTTGTGCAAATTACGGTCAATGTTCGAGAAGATCCGTTCGAAAACATGTTGTTTGGAATGTGTCTTTTTTACGAAAGCTGTTTTTATTTTATCAATTCTTCCTTTTACTCAACACAAATCAAGTAAAAGCTACATGTACAAATACACAGCAACAAATCTGTCTACGTAACTAATTGATGGAGGTCTTATTTCACACCTCCCAAGCCATCCGTACCATAGTATTATTAGCCGTGATTTCCTTTATTCTACTCATTCCTTTAGCCTATTAGATCTAATCAGAAAGAGCCTATTAGAGCAGATCTGAAAGAGCGAGTACCTATGGATTGACTTAAGAGAAAGCTTTTCAATTGTATACAATAATAGGCCTAGAATCTTGCCTCAATTTCACAATAAATTCATAAACCATCTTAAGACTTTTTTATCGAAGCTTTATTTTCGTTAACAATACCAAATTCTCCTATACAAGTGTATATTTCGCGATTCGGTTGACAACGATGCCTTTAGGGATTTTAATTTATTGGTTCTCTTGTGACATTGTTATTTTAATTCCAAATATTATTTAACGATGACAAAATTTATTTAAAATGTTTTAGCTTGAAAACATTTTACATTTAACCCACATGTTTCAACAAATAACACATAAAACAAAATGTTTTAATCCACAGGCTCTATAAATGGATCGTGAGATTAACCATTATAGCATTAAAAGTTTTATGAAATTCATATTTCTGTCAGGACTCTACTTAACTTGTTTTGAGAGAGAATTTATTAAAAGTTGAGGTATAGGTACGTAACAATTATTTTAAATTATATTTTTAGGGTTCCGTACCCAAAGAGTGCCAACGGGACCCTATTGCTAAGCCTCCGCTGTCCATCCGTCCGGCTGTCCGTCCGTCCATCTGTCTGTCAGTGGGCTGTATCTCATGAAACGTAATAGGTAATTAACTGAAAAATGTAATAAAATTAAAGTGGTCCCCATACAAGAAACGCCTATACGGACGGAACCCCTCGTGTGCGACTCCGACTCGCACTTAGCCGGTATTTAATGATAAGTAATGTTACCAACGTTTAACTCATGAGCACGAGCGTGGATGTTATGGTGATAATGATGCATAACAAAACTTTCTTAGCCATTAAAGCTTTATGTTTTACTTGCGAAGTCGCGGCTGCATCCCACCACCTGGCGCACCATGCAGACTTAAATGGAAAAAAAATGTCTTATTAATGAAGGTGAGCACTCTTTAACGTTACTGTCAGAAATATGTAGATCTTACAAAATGACTTTTATGAGAAAATAGCCTATATCTATTTCATGAATAAAATTAACTCCGAATAAAGTTCGAAGACTCCAGATAACTGATAATCTGGTAGTTAAAAAAGGTTGCCCTTTGAATCCAGTTTTTGAACTACCAACGGTACCTAGTACTTAATAAAGTTACATTGATAGGTTTCATGAGGACATTTTTGCAAACCTTAGTACGAGAGTTATTGGTTGTGTTTATACCTTGTGATACCTTGAAATATTTTATCCCACCAAAAACATTTTTATGTAAAATGTTGCCGCCAAGACATATAGCTCGTACGTTCAAAAAGTTATCAGATCTCATGTAGAGCCAAGCTTATAACTCTACATGCACTTACTCTACAAGCCCTAACTTCACAAACTCTACACACCGTAGTCAAAATATGTGGCGTGGTCGTTTCGCTACCGTCACATGGGAGTAAGGTGAAAAATGTATTCACTGTTCATTACTTTTTTGTTATTCAATAGTTCTTGTAGTATTGAAACGGCCAAGCCACATATTTTTACTACGGTGTGTAGAATTTGTGAAGTTAGGGCTTGTAGAGTAAGTGCATGTAGAGTTATAAGCTTGGCTCTACATGAGATCTGATAACTTTATGAAAGTACCAGCTAAATATCTTGGCGGCAACATTTTACATAAAAATGTTTTTGGTGGGATTTCACTTCTTTTTGTAAGTTGCTTATGTTTTTTTTTTGTTTGAAATTTCCAAGTTTTATAATTTTTTTGTTGTTTGTGTACTAATACAAGCTTACATACCAAATTTCAGCTTTCTAGGACTGGAAGTACCCTATGAGTTTTGATGATCATCAGTGAGTCAGTGACGAAATCGGGGGTTTTTAGATATCAATAAAATCTAAAGTATAAGAGCTATGTTTTTGAAACATAATATGTTTAATAAGTTTACTATAGACAACATGTCCTGAGAATTTGGTTTATCTGGTATAATCCAAACCCAAGTTATGAGGGTTCAAAAAAACGACGAAGCGCTTCGAGAAAAGGTAGGTAGTGCCCTTTCGCTTCGCTTGGCTGTCTTGGCGGGGGGCACTTCCGTGCCCCCAGATTTGAATATCTTAGTATTATATTAGATTAGATAATGGATTAGAAATGTATGATAGATATAGACTAGGATATTATATTAGATTAGATAGATAGATAGATAACTCTTTATAGATACACCATATGAGAAAAAGAAAAAATAACATGTGTCACAATGGATGGCCTTATCCCTCACAGCGATCTCTAACAGGACCTTTTGGTTGGAGAAGACTTGTTCAAAACGGTAAAAGACGGATCTAGGTATTAATAATATAAATAAATATTAACTAAATATTTCAAACGCTTCACTAACAAAACAAAATATGAAATATTTTCTTTGTAAGTACCTATAGGTATAAATTTTCGTTTATACATGTTCTCTATTTGCACGTATGTTATTTACGCTCCAGTTTTATTTACACGAATAAATTAAACCCAAACCAACCTTTTAAGTAACTACAACCATTCAAACAAGTAAGATTTTTATTTAGTTTTGAATAACATTTTACGTCTGGCTCCCAATTCCCGCGCTTTCGACATCAATGTCGCATTAGAGATATGGCGAAAAACATGCCGGTCTTCTGTCAAAATGTATTGGCAAATATCGAATTAGACATTGATGTCGAAAATCCGAGAATCGGACCCCTGGTCCCCAGAGGCATAAGACTATAGTCTAACATCGCAATATATAAATGGTGGCTAAATATTGATCTAATAAGAATTATATATTAATATAATAAACAAACTGGGGTACAACATTTTTAAGCATATTGCGTCCTTGGAGGAGTGTAAGAATTGGCATAGTTATCTATATGGAGAAATTTATTTATTTATTCAAACTTAACATTTCTATGAATAACGGTCGGTATTTGGATTAGTAGCACTGATTTATGAATGTCTACGTAATATTTTGAATGCGAAAATATATTTGTTGGTTCCTTCTTCAACTAACTGAGCAACGGATCGACGTGATCTAATTCATAATCATGATTAAAGTGATTAAGCAATGTGTTTTTGTTACAACGCTGCAACGTATCTAGAAACAGAATTATCTCAGTCATGTTCGGGCAATGAAACGGGAAATATGAAAATATTACTTAATTTCCCTATGACCACTCTAATATGAGTCTACAAAAAACAAGCAATTATAAAAATAACTCTACGATTCTCCAAAATGCTGTGTTCCATTTCCATGTCCCACTTTTTTTTTTATAAAGTTATTGAAGACTAGCTGATTACAAATCTAATATAATTAATAATACAACTGTGTGTGTGTGATACCATACCACCCAACTTGGTTTGCACATTTTAAAATGCATAATTAATGTTGCCCAGGATCTCACTTACAGCAGCCATATTCCCAAGAGAGCTAATATTATTCCAGTATAATAAAAAATCTCCCATAGTTCTTTTTAAAGTCTCTATGTATCATCCAAATCCATTCAGTCCTTCCGGCTTGATCGAGTAACAAACTTCTACTACAGTAACAAATTGTATTTACATTAGTAGGTAGGTAGGAATTTTTAATAAGCTCTATATTCACCACACGAAAACATTAAATAGGTACTTCTTATATATCCCAGGTACACTAAAAGCGTTTTTTTCACTGATCAATTATAAGGCTAGGGTTTAGGAATTGGAAGGTTTAGGGTCGGCAACGCGCGAGTGATAGCCCTGGTGTTGCAAGCGTCCATAGGCTACGGTAACTGCTTACCATCAGGCGGGCCGTATGCTGGTTTGCAATCTTAGTGGTATAAAAAAAAACAAAAAAAATGTTTTGACTATAACTTAAAAAACTTATTTAAACTTGAGTCAACAGTATTCTTAGGGATTACTTAGGACTTAAAACTATGGGGCACTAAATCTTCTTTCTTGCAGGAAAGTAGTTCGGTTGCTTATGTAGTTAGACGGTTTATTTTACCTATATTCAGCACTATGTTATATGGCATTTGCTTATGCTTTGGGGCAAAGCTAGAAACTCCATTTCGCACACATTAACCTACTTCCTTTAACAATAACACCTAATTGCCGGTCATCTCAGAATATCCTTTGATAACTACAACTGTGTTACCGTAAAGCTTCTAAATTGAATACATGACACGTACACATATTTCGTAGTGAATTTTGAGACTCGTATTTAATATTGAACTAATATGTATTATCTTGATAGATACTTGACATAGCTAAGCTATGACACCAGTACAGAGAACTCATGACTATATTAAATCATGCGTAGCTGTATTTACTCGTATATAGGTGGTTAGTGTGTGCTGTGCAGTCGGTATATAACTCCAGTATTCTATTCATTAACAAAGGCTCTAACGCAGAGATTCAACCTATTCGAGTAGAGCCTGATGGTGCTTTAAATAAACAGTATTTGCCTTTGTTAATATGCATACATGGTTTAGTACTGATCTTCCAAATGTTGTTGCTAACAATCATTGAAATTCGTTATAATTTTAGCTTAAATTATAAGGCATTGTAAATAGGTAAGTTTTTGGTAGATATTATAGATATCTAACTTATGAATAAGGTATAGAGTAATTTAATTTAAAACATAATTTTCGTATAATATTGAATTCCCTTTTGTATTATATTTACTCTGTGTTCTTCCAACATTAATGCTGAAGATAATAAAGTTACTGTTCTCATGCCTTCTTTATTAGATTCAAACAACCTTGAAGCAAAAAAGAAATGTTAACGACATTTACGAAATAGTGCTTAAAAATTCAATCAGTAATGAATTCACTTTCAAAACTCTTTTAATAACTTGTAACTTCTGTTGCCTGGCGATTTTAAAATTTAATTAAGGGCCGATTAACTTTACCAAATTTTAAAAGTTTATGATAAAAAGTCACAAAGTGTCACTTTAACATTACACTGTTCATTCCATGCGGTATTCCAGTTAATTATCCATACGATATTCACAGTTTGAACTCGCGGCGCGTCGTTGGGGCGGGCGGGCGGTTCCAAGTTGCGGGACTAGAGCGGCGCGCGGTAGCGGGACACGTACTCACGACGCGGGTCGACGTGCCACTGACTGACCGCCCCGCCGCCCCTGCGCACCGCCACGCCAGCGGCACGCTAGCGCCACGCCACGCGCATTCAACATACTGATATCTTGACTCCAGCAGATTTTTCATACGACATTTTAAGACATGTTCCATCACTCTTCAGTTTACCCAGATGACGATAATACATATTCTCACATCATTCGGTACTGTATATAGAAAACAAAGAGCTTTGACAATAACATTTTATTTGCCAGTTAAGAAACTGCTAGGTACCTACTTTATATTTTTTATATGATTATGTTTCGAATAGTCGATTTGAATTTGAAATTGTTTACATTTTATTTTACTTCTTCTTAGCATTGTCTTCGAGTGCACTACTATATTTTATTCAAAAATAAAAATGTCTACATAGAAATATTAGATATATTCATGTTTTATTTGAGGTAGAAAGTAGAAACTTTAAGCTTTCCAGTAACAAAAGCGCGGCCTCTTTGCTATTGTGTTTTAATATTTCTTGTGTTCTATTAGCGCGGTTTCTTACATTTTATGATGATTAACCGAATTCAAATAATAAAAGATATTACAAGTCCATGCCTATCTCTATCTACCACCAATAACACCATAGTATTACCAAATTGGTAATATATTTACTATCATGCTCGCGCGCGCACATGTAGAGTTCCATTTATTAATTATTTTTACTTTATGCGTGGTAAGTATTATGGGAAACAATATTTTAAAAGTATACCATTTACACAACTTCTAGAAAGTGCATAGCACGTTCGTGACAACCAGGTGTGTAGACTAAGTTGTAGAATTTTAGAAAAAATGAGCTCACTATCATATTATTCAGGTGCGAAAGGGTTATAGTAGGTAAACTACATAAAAGTACATACAAAATTTTAGATAAAGCGATATTTTGTTATGAATGTTATTCGTATCTATTTTATTTCTCTCTTCTCAGCAATTCTGGTGCATTTTTGAATTAGTATTGAATATTAACAAGCGCAACATCGAATAATATATTTTTATGGTTGTCTATAATTTTTACATTGAACATAAGCTCTCTAAAAGATTAATAATTCTACTGAAAACAAAGATATATCAGCGAATGTTATGTGTTTACAATGAATATGACAGGTCATATCTCGAGTTTAAAGAGATTGTATTGTTACACGAGGTTACACGGTGTATCAACATATTTATACAAACCCTCATGTAAAAAGCCAGGTAAATGTTTTACATGCCAAAAAGGTTGCCCCAACTGGCACTTTATAAAACATTATACAACGTATATATATATGTTCCAAAGTTTTATGGAGAATATTTTTCTCTGACATTATTTTCATTAGGGTTTAAATAGTAAGTAAAATCATTATTGTGTACAATCATCCTAGTCCAGATCTTTATTTGTTTAAAATATATAAAGCACAGATTATATTTCAGCACCTCTAACATATGTCTTAAAAAAAAAAAAAAAAATTTTCATTGAACCACTTGTAAAAACACTATCAAATTGATGTTAAATCTGTGTCTAATTTAATATAAAAAATACAGTCCGCTGCGTCTGCGTGCAACAAAGTGTGCAAGTTTCTTTGTTCAATGTTCTTTGTTTTTATTCAGTACCTACAGTGTTTGGTATTTATTTATACATATATTAATATTATAAAAAGGGAAAACGGCAGCCTTTATGTATATCTGCCTGTACATATATACAATGGCTAACTACCGATACTATTGGTAAAAATTGGCAGAGTGATAGCTTGGATCTCAGAGATGTTCATAGGATACTTTTATCCTGAAACACGGAGATAGAAAATTATACTCATAATACGTTATACGCACCTAATTATAAAACTTATACTTAGCAGTATATTATGATAAGGAATCAATAATTAAAAACATTTTATCTGTACAAAAGAAATACTGATAGCAGGAAAACTTAAAAAAACATGCATTATATGTCGTGCAAATTATGGAAGACTATCGTAGGTATAGCAATTTAAATGGGCCTCAACTCGTTTAGGCGAGCCATTTTATCATAAACTAGCTGTTCCGCGCGGTTTCACTCGCGTTCCCGGAATATAAACGGGCCTATAATACTCGGGGATAATGTAGCTTCCTATTACTGAAAGATTTTTTCGAATCCGACTGGTAGTTCCAGAGATTAGCCCGTTTAAACAAACAAAAAACTCTTCCGCTTTATCTTAATATATAAAATGATAAACTGATTGTTGATATATCAGCCCACAGCCCAAACCGCTGGACCTAGAGATTTGAAATTTTGCACAAAGATACCTTATATAGTGTAGGCATCCACTAAGGAAGGATTTTTGGAAATTCCACCCCTAAGAGGGTAAAATCCCCTATGACAGTTTGTATGCAAGTCCGTCAGTTTTGAAGTTAGGATCTTCAAATTTTGTGTTTAGGCTGACGATTGAAAATTAATGTGTAGTTATCTCAGCGTTTGTGATAATTCCACCACGGAAGGGAGGAAAAGGGGGATGAAGTTGGGTATGCAAGTCCTTCAATTTCAAAGTAAACTTCACTAAATGTATTATTATACGGTGTAGGCATTCACTAAGGAAGGATTTTTGGAAATTCCACCCCTAACAGGGTAAAATAAGGGATGAAAGTTTGTATGCAAGTCCGTCAGTTTTGAAGTTAGGATCTTCAAATTTTGTGTTTAGGCTGACGATTGAAAATTAATATATAGTTATCTCAGCGTTTGTAATAATTCCACCACCGAAGGGAGGAAAAGGGGGATGAAGTTGTGTATGCAAGTCCTTCAATTTCAAAGTAAACTTCACTAAATGTATTATTATACGGCGTAGGCATCCACTAAGGAAGGATTTTTGGAAACTCCACCCCTAACAGGGTAAAATTTAGGGATGAAAGTTTGTATGCAAGTCCGTCAGTTTTGAAGTTAGGATCTTCAAATTTTGTGTTTAGGCTGACGATTGAAAATTAATGTATAGTTATCTCAGCGTTTGTGATTATTCCACCACCGAAGGGAGGAAAAGGGGGATGAAGTTGTGTATACAAGTCCTTCAATTTCAAAGTAAACTTCACTAAATTTAATATTATATAGTGTAGGCAGGCATCCACTAAGGATGGATTTTTGGAAACTCCACCCTAACAGGGTAAAATAAGGAATGAAAGTTTGTATGCAAGTCCGTCAGTTTTGAAGTTAGGATCTTCAAATTTTGTGTTTAGGCTGACGATTGAAAATTAATGTATAGTTATCTCAGCGTTTGTGATTATTCCACCACCGAAGGGAGGAAAAGGGGGATGAAGTTGTGTATGCAAGTCCTTCAATTTCAAAGTAAACTTCACTAAATTTTATATTATACAGTGTAGGTATTCAGTAAGGAAGGATTTTTGGAAATTCCACTCCTAGGGGGGTAAAATAGGGGATGCAAGTTTGTATGAAAGTTCGTCAGTTTTGAAGTTAGAATCTTCAAATTTTGTATTTAGGCTAACGATTGAAAATTAATTTATACATGTTTCAGCTTTTTTGACAATTCCACCCCCGACAGGGTGAAAAGGTATGGGATGTATGTAAGTCATTCAGTTTCAAAGTAAACGTCACTTAATATATTATTACACAGTGTAGGCAACCACTAAGGATTATTGCATATTCCATCCTTAAGGGGGTAAAATAGGGGATGCAAGTTTATATGAAAGTCCATCAGTTTCGAAGTTAGGACGTTCAAATTTTGTGTTTAGGTTGACAATTGAAAATTAATTTATATGTGCCTCAACGTTTTTGATAATTCCGATCCCGAAAGGGTAAAAAGGGGGATGAATTTGTATATGGAAGTACACTAAATTTATTATTTAAGCTTATGGTTATAAACTAACGCAACGAATATCGAGTGTTGTTGGAATATGAACCCTTAAGGAGTGAAAAGGGGGATTAAATTTAGTATATGAAGTTCTTTATTTTCGGAGTGAAAATTTCAAAATTTATTATTTCGGCTTATGGTATTGGCGTATTGAAATGACTCGCCTAAACAACATCAGGAAAAAGAGAGGAATCGGTATTAAACCAAAGATCCGGTTAATACGAGCATTGGTATTCCTCATTTTCATGTATGGAGTGGAAGCGTGGACTATACTGGCCCGAGAAAGAAAAAGGATTGATGCATTCGAGATGTGGTGCTGGAGACGGATGTTGGAAATACCTTGAACCGCTAAACGCAACAATGCATCAATCCTATCGCAGCTCAAAATTAAAACACGATTGTCCACCATATGCCACCAACGTATTTTCGGCCACATGGTGCGCAAAGGCGATGAAAGTTTGGAAATCTGATCATAGTTGGGAACACGGAAGGAAAACGACTACGTGGTCGTTCACCAACAAGATGGTCCGATCAAGTAAAAGACTCATCGTCCTCCAAGTTTTACAGAAACCAGAAGACAGAAACCAGTGGAGGCAGATCATTCGCTCTAGAAGCAAACCCGATGTTGACCACGATCCTCAGACATGAGGGAAAGAGAGATAAGGCCTCCAAAATTGTGCTGTGGAACTAGACTACAAGTAACAGCTCGCCGCCGCAATGTTATTGAGGCCAAAATATTTACTGGTTCTGCCAGAGGAGAAACAGTCTTCTTGCCGCGTTTACCATTGATCCCAAATCACCTTCCGTTTGAATTTAAAAGATAACAGTTCCTAATTAAGGTTTGTAGTCACAGGGAAAAACTCTGAAATTTGCTAGAGTTGATTTGCGGCAGGACTGTTTCAGTTTTATGTGGCATCCTCGCATATGATCTACCTGAACTTTTGTCAATATCACACGTAGTGGCGGACAATAGCCATGAACAAAGCTCTTTATTGTTACAATGATTAATATCTAGAAAAAAGAAATAATCTACGCGGACGAAGTCGCGGGCTATAAAGCTAGTTATAGTATATTGTATAGTATAGATAAATAAGCTTCAATACCGCAGCATTAGAACTAATTAATTTCTATTATAATAGCACTACATACATACGAGTAGTTTAGTGAATCGTAAACCTTGCATTGTTTTCTAAACAGAAACAAATAGCGGTCCATTAGACCCAACTATCGCTTGTCAGCGCTGGACGTTTTCCTGTGCGAACGAGAAAACAATGCGCTTTACGCTTTTTGCCACGGACACTCCTTGCAAGGCTTTCAGACGCGATATGCTCTGAATCACGTCTGCAGTTCTGTTTTTGAAAACACAATAGAAGATTCAATCTGAAGCCCATAGTGAAAATTCAAAACAATAACAGGTTTATCAAGAGATAATGAATGTTTAGCTCGTCGCCATAATTTCCTGGCTTATTCCAATCAACGGCAGCGAACACAGCTTTTATATCGACACCTCTGAAAAACGTGAAAAATATTTTCTACCGTTTCACTGAGTTCTTAATTAGATACTTCGCCCAAGACGAGCTCCTCGCACGTATTGGAAAATTTCTTAACTTTTGAACATTTATAATGTTTTGCGGAAATTGGAACGGTAACAATAACTTATTTGATTGGATTATTATAAAATATCATCGATTCAAACTGGAGGAATTGGAAATGTTAATTTTGTTGTAGGTACATTGTGACATGTTACCAACGGTTGAGGCACTATTGCTATTGTTATAATAATATAAAATTGGGGGGCGTAGGGGGGTGTAGAATCAAGTAGGCACAGTTGCAAATCTCAGGAGGCGTGCGTTCTGAACACGATAAATATTATTTGATGATGAAGTGAACCAATAGCATCCGAACCCATTAATCATTTATACGCCGAATGCGCCAACCCAATAATTTATCTATTGTGAAAATAAATTGGGAATAATCTTCCGGCAACATTGCTTCCACTTTTTACACGTTTATTGAATTTTTATGGTTATTTTGATACATGAATCATTTTTTATGACTTGGTACCGTAACAAGCAAATTATTATAAGGAACTCCGCATGTTTTGAAAAGAGCGTTATTTATTCGTTAGAAACTGGATAGAGCTTACTCTGGCTTGATTCAACGCTATGGTGCTGGCGCCGCTACATTTTAAAGATCAAAGAACTGAAACCGGGGTCGTGCTATCCTATTTCAATTTCTATTACTCAAAAATCACTGTTTTAATAGGTATAGTAGTAAATTTCGCGTTAATCAGTGAATAAACACATGTGAAGGTATCTACTTACCTGCTATGTATGAGAACATTGCGTCCACTCTGAGAATAAGCGGTTGAATTGATATTGCATTCAATTTCATTTCACTTACCTGTAACAAAACAATAATAAAACACTTTAATACATGAAAATCAGTCGCTACGAAAGCGATTGCTATCAATAAAGTCATTGGAATAGATTTTGGTACTAATTGAAAATTTTTCCAGGACATAACAGTCATGTTCATGTAAATTAGACACGAATATATTAAATTAGACCTAGACCTAAAGTGACCTAAATATTTTTTTCGATCCAAGGATCCGTTTGCAGAATATTTTGGCTCTAAAATGCAATTTTTGTGAAATTCAGTGTCCCTCCCTGCCAGCTAATCAGTTGTTTTTGGTTATATAAAAAAAAACTGCAGAATATTTATATAACAATGTTAAAAGACAAAATACCACAGCTAAGTAGGCTTTACAATTAAACGAATAACTCGTTAAACTACCTACTTAGCCTACTTACCTTCCTACCCTACCTACTTATCCGAATAACTTATAAAACGTACTACTTGGAGAAGTAAAGGAAATTTTCCTACAAATTCCATTGAAATTACTTTTTTTTTCTGTTTATAGGCCTGTGTTTGACTGTAATCTCACCATAACATGGTGAGATGAGGCAGTGATGATGCGGCCGAAGGTGGTAAGCACACAAAGCCTAGAAGGAACTGGCTCTCAAGTGCAGCTGTCGGAACACACCGAAAGGTGCTTGGCGACAGAACTTGAGGGTGGTGTAGCCAGCCAGGCGGGTACAGTATTACCCAACTTATATGGCGCGTCGTGAATCTTCGTTCGCACAGAAATGAAAGTATGGCCCCGAAGATTAACGAAAGAATGCTTAAAACTTACAATCAACCTTAGATCACTACTATAAGGTTCATAATACACTGCAGCTGTTAGTTCCGTCTCACTCGCAAGTCACGCCCTTCCCGCACGGCGCGCGCTAACATGACGGCAGCTGTCGACCAATAGCGTTTCCCGCGCTTTGAAAATGTATCTTCTGCGCAGGTACATCGGTTGGGTACTACTGTACTGCAAAGTACCCTACCACCGTGCTATGGTTTCCTCACGATGTTTTCCTTCACCGAAAGCTCAAGCTCATTGTAGGATTCGAACCCGGGACCTTCGAATCGGTATCCGACTTCACTACCGCTGAGCTATCATCGCCTTAAAACTTAAGTAAATTAAGTAACACAAGTAGTAAATAGCCCCCTTCTTAGCCTGCGTATTGTGACGGTCAACTACGGAATCCTACACTATGCGTGGCTCGATACGCACTTAGCCGATTTTTTATTTTCCTCAGAAGTGTTACCTAGATATAATAAATGTTTTTGTCGAAAACCAAATAATGTCACCTAAAAATAAAGAAAATATATAGCCAAATGCACAAGTCAATTATTCAATTACGTTAACCAAAGCAACGACACCTGATACCCCGAAGGGTAACAACTCGAAAACCTATTGATGTCGCTTCATTGGAACAGTGGATCATATTATACCTTATGTCAACTTCCTTAAGTCCACTTACACTGATCAAATTATATACAAATCTTTGATATCAGGTATATAAACCGCTATTAATTCAATTGGAATGTGATATAATATGTTGGAGTTAGGCTTAAGTATACGGAAACTGTCAATCGTAGTTTTGTCTTTAAAAATCGCTAGAGATAGTAGTCACTTTAACTTGGCTAAATGATCTATTGTTACGTGTCGATGAGCACCAGATTTATCCCTACATCAACATAAGAAGACAAATCTCCGTTTCTAGTTATTTAGGAGAAATTGAATGAAAAATACATTTTAAGGTAGAACGTTTATGCTTTGTCTCGAGGTCACGTCTCCATCTAAGTAATTTGGAAAAAAATAGGGTTTTTCTCCTCCTAAGTTTCAGCTTTATGGAAACTTAAGTACTATCATTATTTTAAGTTATTACTCTAATTTGAGGTAGGTACGAATAAAATTAATCTAACAAATTATATAATGGAGCTCATCTCTCGATGTTTTTTTTTTCTCAATTAGGGTTGGAAATAACATTACTCAATATACATACATCAAAGAACATCATTTATTAAATATTTGTTTATATCATAGAGTTAGAATATTAATAGAGTGATTGTATTAGAGTACGGTCCGTGAGCACCGGTACGGTTACTGTTTACTGTTTTTATAGGCCTGTGTTTGACCGCAATCTCACCATGGTAAGTGATGATGCGGCCGAAGGTGGTAAGCACACAAAGCCTAGAAGGAACTGGCTCTCAAGTGCAGCTATCGGAACACACCGAAAGGTGCTTGGCGACAGATTTTCAACTTGAGGGTGGTAGCCAGCCAGGCGGGTACTACAAAGTACCCTACCACCGTGCTATGGTTTCCTCACGATGTTTTTCCTTCACCGAAAGCTCAAGTTCATTGTAGGATTCGAACCCGGGACCTTCATCTCGGTATCCGACGTCACTACCACTGAGCTATCATCGCCTTAAATGCTTTAGAAACAAAGTGCGCGTACATAGTTTAAACGACTAAAAATGTATGCCAATTTCTTGTTTTTTATCGATACTTTTACCGAGAACAAATGACAAGGATTCTATATCGTCATTTTGTCTGACTGTAAATCAACTAGTGTACGAAATAGGTATCTGTGAATGCATCTATATGGAAACTGCTCACGCTTTCCACCAGGTAACATTGTTAACGCTATCTCTCTATAATATTCTAAATCTGTGCTTAATAGCATTTCGTTATAGTCAAAGATTTAATTGATTCATTATACGAATAGTTGTTGTATAATTATCAGTTAAAACTGGCTGTACCATTATAGGCACATAAAAACTTTATGGCAAAACGTCAAGTCATAATGCAAAGTAACTTAAAAGTTTACAGCAATTCAAAACTATTTATGGCAACACTTAAATTTTAACTATAACATTGGCACTCAATCAAAATTAACTCTCAATCTGTGAGATATAAATGACAGATATATGGGAGTTGAGACTTATAGCACAGTTGTCAATTATGCTTATGTTTATTGTCTTTTATATTTATACCAATGTATATATTACAATACTACGGAAAAATACAGGGTCTCGGATATTGCATCGACAAATCGACAGCGAGGAAACTACGAGACGTCCGTCACCGACCTGATGCCGACGGCCCGACGGAAAATATGATGCCCGAACAATAGCCTGCAATGGTGGAGACGTCCAAATCATTATTTATTGTTTCGTTAACGAGCTCGAAAGAAACGCGGGCCGGATCCGTAGCTCAATGCCCGCGCGCCCGGAATTGAGGGCTGACTCATGCAACCTCCATATTTTGGCGCACACGGCAATTTGGCTATTTTAACCTATTTTTAAATTAATTCTAGGTTTATGCAATATCTGAGCAGGAATTGACAAATAGTGAAAGAAACGTTTTGTACCGTCTTTACAATTCTAAGCTGAGATATAGTGGAGCAAGGGCTTACAAGATCTTATAAAAAATGCACAACATAACAAAAAGCTGTGTATGTTCACATCAAGAAAATAACTATAATTTAACTTTGGGCTTTATCAATGGGTGAGTACCAGAGTAATAACATGATATCTACGACGATGGAAAAAAATAATTAGTACCGAAGGAAAAACCAAAATAAACACAATCACCCTACTTACTTTTTCGAAAATAATTTAAAGCGTCTCGTAGCTTATTTTTTTTTTGTTTCAGGAAGGATATTGTGAGTTGTTTAAATTTTCTAGGAAATAGGATTTCAAAATCGATAAACACAAAGAAATAAGTTAGGTACCTACAATTTGAATTTCTACCTATGTATATTGGTTATTTTCAAATCAACATTCAAACATTTAAAACCTACATTGGGTTTTTCTTGCTGTACAACTTTTACTGTGGTAGGTACTATCAAATCTCGAAAAGAAATCGTAGGAAGATTAATCTCTTGTATGAGTTGGTCTCAAAGTAAAAGTTTTTCAGCATGAAGAACCAATTTAAGTTTCGAAAAGATGACATATTTGGAAGCAACCACCATTTATAAGCTGATGAAAACAAATAGCTTCACACCCATTATCCCCGAGTAGGTAGGTAGGTCTCGGAATTGACTCTTTAATCTATAGAATTTTAATATAACTTGAATTTTATAAGGTATTGAACCAATTAACCTATAATTGAGAAAAAAATATTAAATCGTTACTTTTTCGATTATCGAGTTCAATTTAATAACCGGAATACACTTGCAACGACACGTTAATCGAACTTCGATAGGATCGTTCTTCAACCGTGTAAAATGTGTTACGAGAATACGAAAAGCAGTTTCGATTGCAATTCAATTGTAAAATCGTTTAGAAGTCGCTGACGTTTTGTTACGAGAATCGGGCTACTGCTTTTCGTATTCTCGTAACACATTTTGCACGGTTGATCGATGCAAGCGTATTCCGGTAATTAAATCGAACTCGATAATCGAAAAAGTAACGATTTAATATTTTTTCTCAATAATAGGTTAATTGGTTTTAGGATTAGGATTAATGAGGCAATAATATTTTTTTGCCCACATGAATATTTAAGTAATTGCTTGCTTGTCGTTGAGTTTCAATCCTATTGAGTCATCGTTCGATTGAAGTAGCACGGGAATACGAAATAAAAACTAATGTTTAGTGGGACGATTTCTAAACTCTAGCGACTTTTGGATTGTTTCATATTACGAGAATCGGGCCACAGTTTCGATAGTTAAATTGTTTAGAAGTTGTTGACGTTTTGTTACGAGAATCAGGCTACAGTACACTCAATAGCATCAGTTAAACTTGTGTGACATTTGACCACACTGATCGATATTTTTTTTAGTAGTGTAACGATTTTCACACTAGCACCCAGTGTTTCCCTATTGCCTTCTAGGCAGGTAACATCAGATAGCCGAGATCTCCAGCAAACATTTGATCAACATGTATTTTCAGTAATGACAGGGATACTTTTAACCCCATAATATATGGGATAGGTATTTTATATTTTCAGTAACACGAAGGGGCAGGTTCCATATAAAACTCGAAAAAAACATAATATATTTAAGCCAATTAGCGGCTGGATAAAATCACTCTAACGAGTATCTTTTCAAAGCAGATTTACATATTAAAATTCGATCATATTCTTTAATGAACTAGTATTAGAACAATCATAATTGTATCTCATCATAATTTTTTAAATCCATGTAAAAAGTACTAAAATTTCATCTCAATCAGCTTTTGTGAAAACTGTAGGTACGAACGAAACCCCATTTCAGTCTATATTACAAACCGACCGAACAAATGTTTATTTCATGAAAGCAGGGCCAAATAATCATTGCAGTCGCAACTCACATCGAAACTCGTATAATTAAACAAAGTTTTTCGGTTCGGTCGGGACATACAAATAAGCAAGGCTTATCACCGCGCAGTACAAAGACCTTAATTACAGTTTGTATAGTAAACTTTGCATATCGCATTATTAGTATGAGAGGGTGGGTTGTACGAAGTAACCAGATAACGTTATTACATAAGACTTTGATAGAATTGCAAGATGTTAACCTTGTTATGCAGACGACGGCCGTTTCCTGTCGCCAGTCGCTGCTAGTCTGGTCTCTAATGGAGTAAGTACTCGGTAGGGAACGACACCTACCTTAATAAATAACCTAACCGGAGGCACATATACTATAACAGATTCGTATACTATAAATATTCTGAAACTTATTACACTGAGGGAGTTTATACTTATAGTATTGTATTACTAAAATATATATAGTGGTTAATAAGATCTTAATACATAATTCTTGGTTATTATCAATAAATAGATAATTCTAATGAATGAAAGAAGACTTGCGCAATATTATTTTTATTATCAGGGGGCCTTATATAAGTCTTCAACAATTCATAGCATTATTACTCAAGGCTAAGAATATGGCCGCCTTTTTCATTTCTCAGAAGGGATTGAGTTAACTAAATGGTTACCCACCCGAGAGCTTTAAGCTCGATTAGCATCAATGCGCGCGGAGATGACCTACATTTTTACAAAATATCCAAATTATTCATATACCTAGTTAAAAAAGAGCCGTACAGTATCAAAAATAATACTGGAATTCCGGAATTCACGATTAATCCCTTGAAACAAGCTAATTTTATAAGAAGCAACCTTCCACTTGAATCTTTGCATTAAGAAGTAAGTTTTATGTAGGT
Organism: Polyploca ridens; assembly: GCA_951394255.1. Taxonomy (NCBI): domain Eukaryota; kingdom Metazoa; phylum Arthropoda; class Insecta; order Lepidoptera; family Drepanidae; genus Polyploca; species Polyploca ridens. Next base: position 11,387,165 of record OX596246.1, on the reverse strand, counting down.
ATAATTTATGATTTCTATATTATTAATCTTAAGCGATATGTTAAAGTGTCGTCATAATTAAATCAAAAATATAAAATGCTCTATGACCATTTTCACTCACGAGTATTTGCAGGGGAATAAAATAACGTACATGTTTTCATTATCGTTATAACGAATAAAGTTTTATTACATGCTACCACAACTTTTTAGTAGGTAAGTGTCCAATAATAGAAGTGGATTGTTTTCGGTGAAAACTGGGTCGCAACGTTTTCTTACCTAACGGGACAAAACTTTCGTAGCTAAAAAGTTTCTCAATTAACAATTAGTTGATTAAAAAATATTGAGCGTCAGTTGAGTACCCCAGAGGTGACGACGCACATAGCGGGATTTACGGGGATCGTAAAGACATTTTACACGCATCGGCGACTGAGTGCCGAGTTCGTAATTCGGAGAGGCACCTACCGAGACAGGAATGAGCTAACTTTTCGGGAAGACTACGGGTGAATGAGAAAACATTGGAGAAGTTGCTGCCAAGTGACAGACAAAAACGTCGAAATATATGTCGGGGCTTAGCGAAACACACATCAGTGCTGGGTTTCAAGATGCGCTGTGAATAACAATAGGTAGAAGTACACATACCTAAAACTTATGCATCTCTCGCTAGATATCATCATAACTTGACATATGATTTGTCTGTACAAATATTTTTTTGTTACGTATTTTCAATTTTTTTTTTGCATTTCAAAATATATATTTATACTAGCGTTGCGGTTAGAGCTACAATCTACAAGGCACCTACTTACTGTGTTATACTTATTAGAAAGAACGAGCAATTTCCAGCAAATAGCTCAATAAGCGTCAAGAAAGGAAGTTAACGCAGAAGCAAGGTTGGCATATGAAACATGATCCGCACCCGCAATCGTAATAAGCACCGCTCAACTCGATCATAAATAAAAGGGGAGCCGGCATAACAGGCGCTTCAGGCACGTCAACGACAGCTGTCGCTCGGGCGGATTCTGACACGATTTGCTCGCATCCGATAAAATGTCTTCAACAGTCCACTGAACCGCCACACAAACACCTCTATAGTGAAGATAACAACCGACAATATTCACACACGCAGACAACAACAACATTAGTCTTCAACATGAAACTTCCCGCAGGAAATATCTTACCGGGTACACTCACAAACTTTCCATAAACTTAAAAGAATGAACATAATACATTATATGTGTAGTACAAGAAGAAATGTTCTTTTCTGAAGGAACATAATTTTATTTTAGAATTTCACCACTTTCGCAGATTCTTTGCTATTTATCAAAGAGATATGTCGGTGAGAGGAAGCGGCAACGATGACGTCGCACGCGCCCGCCCGGTGTTCGAGCCCTGATAAATCATCATGCTGAAATGAATTTATCTCTTATCGAAATGGCGTAGTATTTTATTCTTATTATCTGAACTAAAAAAGTAATGTGCATGATGCATAAAAAATATCTTTATCTTATTTTTCGTTAATATATTTAGAAATAACTTTCGTTAAGTAGTTGTACACAAAAACATATTTATCTATAATAGCTTATGACAAGGATATGATAATATTTCCTAAGTATTAAAAGTCACTGGACGTTTGGTGCCTTCATAAATATTTAAATAAAGCCATTGGGATTTAACTTTTAGGACCGGAAAAATACGCCGCGTAAATTAAATATGTATGTAAAGTAAAAGCTCTTATTTTTTCGTTCATGTCTCTGTAAAGAAGCAATAAAAAAAGGTCACGATAGTGGACCTACCAATACGAGTTAATATACACGATATTTTTGCAAATAAATAATAGATAGTAAATTAAAATAATGCTATGATTTATAAAACTCAAGTTAAATAACAACACTCAAATATAAAGCTATAGAAAAATTACTAATTCAAGAGCTTATTGACTTATTAATCCTTAAAAACATGTAGGTACTAAAAAATAACATGATACGTAATTTAAGTGGTACAACTATATGCTGATCGTAAGATAACAACAGAATGGTCACCTTCGCCCACAGGGACTGTGGCCATCGGACCTCTTCAGGCTCTTGGGTCCACCGGCCCTCAGAAAAGCTAATTAAAGAGGTTAATTAAGCCGAGCGAAGACCCTTGTTAGTAACTTAGTCTTAAATGATAACAGAGCGTGTTCTAGCAGTCGTTTTGAACTTGACTAATGGACTTTAACTTACAGAAAGGTTTTAGAAATACATTAGTGTTGCTTAAGCGTAAACCATTTTTGTTTAAAAGTATACTTAGCTTTAAATTTAATGAGGGTAACATTGGTACTTAAAATTAAGCATGTCTATTAAGTTTAGTTTCATATATAGGAGTGTATTGGATGCCGCTAAGTCTGGTTAAAGCTAGAACGGTTATGTTATGGTTCATTGCAAAACGGGCTTTGAGAAATTAAAAAATATCTAAATATAAATCTGCTGTAGACAGATGAAAAGACCTTCGAAACGGGCAGCGGGATAGACTGTACCGGACAGAATATCAATAGAAGAACACTTGAATGAAAACAAAAGGCAAAAGGGACAAAGGGAAAAATATATTTTAGGACTACTAAGCACGATGTTTCTAGTTGTTATCATTGCATGTACGAAATAAAAACGCACATACGTTTTGAAATGAATTCGAAATACGCATTACAATTATAGGGATGGATACTGGGTACTTATTGATAAGGTTTTGAAATTGTATTTTACATTAAAAATAAGAGGAATTTAACACACGATTATATTGCTAAACAATTTTAAAGATATTATACAGTGACACGAATGTCGTGTTTCCAAAAACAAACACACCTAAAGCAACATCATAATCATTATGTATTATTATTATATCTTTAACGAATACGAGGTAAAGGGATTTTGAAATGAAAATTTCTAAAGGTGCGTACCTACCCAATCTTAATTAATAAACAAGTAAACACAGGTCGAGTTACACAGCGGGGCTTAGTTTAGGTAAGTGCCTATTTAAGCAATAGCACGTTTCGTATTTTGAAGTTTAAGTTCGCATGGCCCAGATCGAAATGCGACGCTATGGTCGAGTATAAGGTAATTATATATAGTAGGTGTATCTTGTACAGTGAGCTTGAATTTTCATTAAATGAAAGCACTGCGAGGAAACCTAATATGGTGAGGCAGGGTTCTTAGTTTCTTAGTAGCTACCAACCAACTGGAAATTTCTGGTATACATCGCGAAGAATCACTGAAGAAGTTACCCTTTTTAAATATTTTTTTGGACAATCTAACTATATTGCCTATTTTTCCTAATGTTTAATAAAGTAAAATTTGCAAGCAGGTCGCGGAATGAGCTCCAGGCCAAGGTCTTCCCCAAAGAGTTCAGCATGAGGTTCTCAAGTGTGGTTCCCTGGTGTTGCATGTGTCTATAAGTTGGAAAGCATTTACCGTATCCTATACGTATACCGTAGGATGCCGATGAGGCGGGCCTTGTTTGTATCGAAAGGAATATGCCCATGGCGCCCATGGCATAGCCACCGTGGCCTGGAGTTCCACACAATTATTAATTAGCAAAAATAACTTATTAAAACGCAAAGGTTATAACATATTATAAGGCACATTATTTAGCAAGTCAATTCTAATCAAGCCATATCTGTGTTGTGCGGAAACAATCAACCACGCTTCCTAAGCGTAATGCGTTACATGTATTTTTGCTATGATATTTACGCGGCCGGATTATTTGGCTATACGATTAGAAAAAGTCCGAATATTCGGGCTATTAGACATTGTTTGTCCTTAAGATCCATGCATGTTTTTGCAATTTCACATTACGACATTAATGTTTCCTAGCAATGAAGGACTGACAAAATATAAAGATAGTTTTGATTGACCTAGCAGTAAAGTACCAATTACAAACACCAATAATACAGAAAAAGATAGGCCTGATGTACAATTCGTCGACCCGTCGGCCAATCATCAGTCGGTTAACGATCGGTTGGGATATCGGTCCAACACTCCCGTTTGACGTCGAATATCGCCGGCACGTAGAGCAACCTTAATTGATATTTGCTGTAACGAAGACGCACTCATCGCAACATTTTCAATATACGAAGACACTTTCTAGTAAGCAAAAACAGAATACTAAGATATAACTGTAATTAAGCCTTTTAACGTTTCGACAAAATCATTATCATGGTGTATATTAGTTTTTTTTTGGAAATGATCCATGTAAAATTACCCGTCAAAGATGTTTATATCTTTGACGGGCCAGTTTGCGCGGTTGATTACACTTACTTATCGCGTCGCAGGTCGTAGGTTCGATTTCCACACAGAACATGCATTTGTGTGCATGGAAAATGAACATGTCTGTATGTCCTGAGACTGCGTATGTATATTAATTATGTATTTACAATCAAAAAGTAGGAGGTATATATAGTACTAGCATTATAGCCCGCGACTTCGTCCGCGTAGATTATTTCTTTTTTCTAGATATGAATCATTGTAAAATATAGAGCTTGGTTCATGGCTATTGTCCGCGACTACGTGTGATATTGACAAAAGTTCAGGTAGATTAAGAGCTCATATGCGAGGATGCCACATAAAACTGAAACAGTCCTGCCGCAAATCAACTCTAGCAAATTTCAGAGTTTTTCCCTGTGACTACAAACCTTAATTAGGAACTGTAATCTTTTAAATTTAAACGGAAGGTGATTTGAGTCAATGGTATACGCGGCAAGAAGACTGTTTCTCCTCTGGCAGAACCAGTAAATATTTTGGCCTCAATAACATTGCGGCGGAGAGCTGTTACTTGTAGTCCACAGCACAATTTTGGAGGCCTTATCTCTCTTTCCCTCATGTCTGAGGATCGTGGTCAACATCGGGTTTGCTTCTAGAGCGAATGATCTGCCTCCACTGGTTTCTGTCTTCTGGTTTCTGTAAAACTTGGAGGACGATGAGTCTTTTACTTGATCGGACCATCTTGTTGGTGAACGACCACGTAGTCGTTTTCCTTCCGTGTTCCCAACTATGATCAGATTTCCAAACTTTCATCGCCTTTGCGCACCATGTGGCCGAAATACGAAAAAATATGTTGGTGGCATATGGTGGACAATCGTGTTTTAATTTGGAGCTGCGATAGGATTGATGCATTGTTGCGTTTAGCGGTCCAAGGTATTTCCAACATCCGTCTCCAGCACCACATCTCGAATGCATCAATCCTTTTTCTTTCTCGGGCCAGTATAGTCCACGCTTCCACTCCATACATGAAAATGAGGAATACCAATGCTCGTATTAACCGGATCTTTGTTTTAATACCGATTCCTCTCTTTTTCCTGATGTTGTTTAGGCGAGTCATTTCAATACGCCAATACCATAAGCCGAAATAATAAATTTTGAAATTTTCACTCTACTAAATTTAATCCCCCTTTTCACTCCTTAAGGGTTCAAATTCCAACAACATCGATATTCGTTGCGTTAGTTTATAACCATAAGCTTAAATAATAAATTTAGTGTACTTCCATACACAAATTCATCCCCCTTTTTACCCTTTCGGGATCGGAATTATCAAAAACGTTGAGGCACATATAAATTAATTTTCAATCGTCAACCTAAACACAAAATTTGAAGGTCCTAACTTCGAAACTGATGGACTTTCATATAAACTTGCATACCCTATTTTACCCCCTTAAGGATGGAATATCCAAAAATCCTTAGTGGTTGCCTACACTGTGTAATAATATATTAAGTGACGTTTACTTTGACACTGAATGACTTACATACATCAAAGTCAAAGTCAAAGTGAAAGCCATTTATTCAATTTAGGCCCCAGAAGGGCACTTATGAAGGTCACATTCACTGAAGTTACCACCGGTTCGGAACTCGGCCTTCAACTGAGAAGAATCCGGCAAGAAACTCAGCAAGGTTACATTTTTTATATCTTTTTTGGACAATCTGACTATGTTTGGCTTTTTTTTTCATCCCATACCTTTTCACCCTGTCGGGGGTGGAATTGTCAAAAAAGCTGAAACATGTATAAATTAATTTTCAATCGTTAGCCTAAATACAAAATTTGAAGATCCTAACTTCAAAACTGACGAACTTTCATCCAAACTTTCATCCCCTTTTACATTATACCCCCCTAGGAATGGAATTTCCAAAATCCTTCCTTACTGAATACCTACAGTAAATAATATTAAATTTAGTGAAGTTTACTTTGAAATTGAAGGACTTGCATACCCAACTTCATCCCCCTTTTCCTCCCTTCGGTGGTGGAATTATCACAAACGCTGAGATAACTACACATTAATTTTCAATCGTCAGCCTAAACACAAAATTTGAAGATCCTAACTTTAAAACTGACGGACTTGCATACAAACTTTCATCCCTTATTTTACCCTGTTAGGGGTGGAGTTTCCAAAAATCCTTCCTTAGTGGATGCCTACACCGTATAATAATACATTTAGTGAAGTTTACTTTGAAATTGAAGGACTTGCATACACAACTTCATCCCCCTTTTCCTCCCTTCGGTGGTGGAATTATTACAAACGCTGAGATAACTATATATTAATTTTCAATCGTCAGCCTAAACACAGAATTTGAAGATTCTAACTTCAAAACTGACGGACTTGCATACAAACTTTCATCCCTTAGTTTACCCTGTTGGGGGTAGAATTTCCAAAAATCCTTCCTTAGTGGATGCCTACACCGTATAATAATACATTTAGTGAAGTTTACTTTGAAATTGAAGGACTTGCATACACAACTTCATCCCCCTTTTCCTCCCTTCGATGGTGGAATTATCACAAACGCTGAGATAACTATACATTAATTCTCAATCGTCAGCCTAAACACAACATTTGAAGATCCTAACTTCAAAACTGACGGACTTGCATACAAACTTTCATCCCTTATTTTACCCCCTTAGGGGTGGAATTTCCAAAAATCCATCCTTACTGAATACCTACACCGTATAATATAAAATTTAGTGAAGTTTACTTTGAAATTGAAGGACTTGCATACACAACTTCATCACCCTTTTCCTCCCTTCGGTGGTGGAATAATCACAAACGCTGAGATAACTATACATTAATTTTCAATCGTCAGCCTAAACACAAAATTTGAAGATCCTAACTTCAAAACTGACGGACTTGCATACAAACTTTCATCCCTTATTTTACCCTGTTAGGGGTGGAGTTTCCAAAAATCCTTCCTTAGTGGATGCCTACACCGTATAATAATACATTTAGTGAAGTTTACTTTGAAATTGAAGGACTTGCATACACAACTTCATCCCCCTTTTCCTCCCTTCGGTGGTGGAATTATTACAAACGCTGAGATAACTATATATTAATTTTCAATCGTCAGCCTAAACACAGAATTTGAAGATTCTAACTTCAAAACTGACGGACTTGCATACAAACTTTCATCCCTTAGTTTACCCTGTTGGGGGTAGAATTTCCAAAAATCCTTCCTTAGTGGATGCCTACACTGTATAATAATACATTTAGTGAAGTTTACTTTGAAATTGAAGGACTTGCATACACAACTTCATCCCCCTTTTCCTCCCTTCGATGGTGGAATTATCACAAACGCTGAGATAACTATACATTAATTCTCAATCGTCAGCCTAAACACAACATTTGAAGATCCTAACTTCAAAACTGACGGACTTGCATACAAACTTTCATCCCTTATTTTACCCTGTTAGGGGTGGAGTTTCCAAAAATCCTTCCTTAGTGGATGCCTACACCGTATAATAATACATTTAGTGAAGTTTACTTTGAAATTGAAGGACTTGCATACCCAACTTCATACCCCTTTTCCTCCCTTCGGTGGTGGAATTATCACAAACGCTGAGATAACTACACATTAATTTTCAATCGTCAGCCTAAACACAAAATTTGAAGATCCTAACTTCAAAACTGACGGACTTGCATACAAACTATCATCCCCTATTTTACCCTCTTAGGGGTGGAATTGCCAAAAATCCTTCCTTAGTGGATGCCTCCACTGTATAAGGTATCTTTGTGCAAATTTTCAAATCTCTAGGTCCAGCGGTTTGGCCTGTGGGCTGATATATCAACAATCAGTTTATCATTTTATATATTAAGATATCAGTATCCGGTTTCCATAATACAAGCTCTGCTTATAGTTTGGGATCAGGTAGCCGTGTGTGAGGAATGTCCTAGGATATGTATCTATTTATGGTATATATTAAACTCATCTATATAGAAACCTACTGGCTAGTTAGAACGTACTCTATCCTCAAGAGTTTGGAAACTAGGCCTAGCTCACATATGTAAACATGTTTTCTTAGTGTATTACAATGTATATATAGGTATACGTTGTATACGTATAGTGACTAAAGATAAAATTACGACATATTTACCTTACTCTGAAGAAATAAGCGTCAGTAGGTCGCGAGTCGAAACGCAAGGAGCTCCTGTAACTGGAAACCAAAAGCTAACCAGATAAACTAGATTCATTTAGAATTCAGTTAGAGTACACGAAATTGGTAAGTTACGTAAAAAGATGACGCAGCAACTGTTTTATATTGGTTTTAATCGTTTTACCAAAGAGACATTCCAGTCCTATGATCAAAGCAGATTTAATTAAAAATCTCGCAATAGACGGTTGTCTAAATTCCAAGCAAAGACGAGATTTTCCTTTTTTTTTTCTATACAAGAAAGTTTAATGAAATCCCATTCGCTTTAGGTGGTCCATGTCTACTTATTTTTTTAACCCATATAGTGTTATATATGTGTGTTATAGAGTTTTCAATTCGCTGCTCTAATTTGAGTCTCTCGCATCGATATTTGTTGATCGAAGCTTTGCAAGCGATAATATTGTAATAGCGTATTTTGCGTAAGATAACTGGTAAGATAGAAAGCGTATTACATCGCGATACTCACGGCTGGCAAGCAAAATCAACCCGCTCCTCATTGATACATTTGTCGACGCACCTATTTTTTCTTCCACTCACCATGCAATTGCTGCCAGTTACAACTTTTGGTTAAAAACAGCAGCGGAATATTAAATTGAAATTGGTTAATTACCAAAATTACTTCCTTTTGTTCAATTCTTTTAGCATTATTACCTGGCGTCTTTTATTGATTTGCTGTATAATCGCATAAAACGGAGAATGGTTATGTTTCGCCTATTGACTGTCTCATAGGTATTATTGGTACAATGCAGCAATTAATAATCACCATCAACTCTGTGTAAGTAGGAAACAATTTGGAACATGTACGATACAAAGTCAGTATAATTTAGATACTCAAGATGCCTTCTACTCTACCTGTCTTACATAATTCGACGTAAATTTACCAGCAGCAGAATCTGATTTCATTCAAAGTAGAGTTAACAAATGCGAAAATATATTCTCACAATTTCTACTACGAGGCCGCATATAAAATTAGACTGAAAGGAGTAAAATAAAAATGTAAAGCGGATCTCACTGGAAGCGAAGAAGAAAAAAACAGGTTAAGAGGAAGTCGCGTCTTAGACGTTTAGTGTTCCGTATAACACATTTAAAATGAGCAAAATAAACAAAACCTCTTTTCGAAAATGCTAACGAAGCTGAAGCTAAATGAATTAAAAATGGCAAATGCGGAATTACCGCTATTATAAATCATACAAAAGTATTCATTCGTTTTCTGAATTTAAATTCACTGCAAAAATTATCAATAATTCAGATAACAATAATTTGTAGTCTGATGTCGTTGCAGGGAGCCAATTCTCAACTACTCGAATTCATCACTCGTTCGAAATAAAGTTCGAACTCGTACTTTTTTCGCTACTACAAGAAAACTACACAAAACTACTACAGAAACAGTGAATAAATTTTTCACCTTACGCCGATGTGACGGTAGCGAAACGGCCAAGCCACATATTTTGACTAAGGTATAGAGTTTGTGAATTTAGGGATTGTAGAGTTAGGGCGTGTAGAGTTATAAACTTGGCTCTACATGAGATTTGATAAGGTACGATACAGATTTACAAAAAACTTGTTTCACTGTGCGAAAAAAAATTTGTGGAGAAAAATAGAGTTTATAAATATTTTTCTTCCATAAGTAAACTTTGGCCTAGGAAAAACACTGGATCACAATTTGTAGATAGCTTGTAAACAAAATTTCAATCTTTTAGCTTTAGTTGTTGCAGACTTTAAAAAGCATGGAATACGCGACATATCCTTTAGTGATGTGTACAAATTAAATGTTTTTGGCGAATAACGTAAAACTTTTTAAATATTTTTTCACAGTAAAAACAATAACGCAATTTTTTTTTTAAATGAATCTATACTCAGGCGATATATTAAGATATAAAAAGGCACATAGGAACCATTCCTACCGCTTCGGTAATGAATTTCGAAATATGCCATCTTAGCGCCTGGGTGGCAAATTTTACTTTCACGGGTTGAGTGGTTTGGCCAGAGCGATGGTTACCCAAAAACGGCGTCTCTTTTGTATTAACTCTTCATTAAAATTGTTCATACTTTCCGTTATCTTACCATACCACTCCATAGATTGGAACAATACTTATAGATAAACAAGGTAGCAATAATCTATAGAAATATATTTTTCCTACCTTAACGAAATCAGAAACTATCAATTGTATCGTAAAGATTAGCTGGAGGCGCAACTCATATGCAGCATCGAGAATAATGTGCATGGGACACAGGGAGTGGAGATCGCATAGTAGACCATATTTACGAGTTAGCTCTTTACTGCCATCGTCAACAACTTTACGAGTTGGCGGCGCATATGGGTGTGTGCTACCGACTGAATTTATCGTAAGTACTCCCGCACGGGGAGGCTTTAGGGGCTTGAGACAAGCGGCGATACGAGTGTCCGAGTCATAAACCGCCACTTTAATGCATTAAACAATACCGAGACCGGCCACACCACAACAATTCAATTGAAAAATACATATGATGCGTCAACTCGTAAACCATCCACTGTCGCACTATTAATCGAGCGAAAACTAAAATTAAACGTACAGAGTTTTCCCATCATATTTCATACCGATTTTAATCACAAATGGTACTTTTTTATTTTTCTTAATCTTTCATTTTAACTGACATAATAAATATCAAATGATAAATATGTTTATAACTATAATCCAACACATATTTTATTGTAAAAACGAACAAAACTTACACATTCAATAAGATTTTGTTAAAAAAATTAATAACAATTTATCAACAGAATATATGAAAGATTGAGAAATTGATTTATACTATACTTATTTAATAAATGAGAAGATATACAAGAAAATAATAGGTAGGTAGCTTGAACGATTTAACCTCGTAGGTAGGTACTTAGCTACAGAAATAATTAACACTCATAATTTTAATTATACTAATGTATACCAAAGTTGAAGTTATCCGACTATTGGAAGTGGGTGAAATTCTACTTGCAAGATTTGACCCAAACATACATACATTACAATTTAATAAAAAAATAAATAAAATAGAAATGGAGATCTAATAATGCACAATTTATTCATATATTCTCAAGTAGTTATCTACACTTAATTTATGCCAGCTTTAATTTATTAAAGCTTTTCAGAAAGTTTCAGATAGTAACCTTCTAGGGGCGCCAGATGTTGACGAGTGTTATATCTAAGTTATGAATTTTAATGTCTGCTCCACGAAAATCGGAATGGATATTGAACATAGTAAAAAAGGGAAATAGCTGGAAAAGCATGTTCCCGCCACGAAATGGCTCAGCAACTCTCTAGAGGGAAATTTACGAGAACACTGAAAAATAATTAAAATAGAATCTCATTAGAGAACGAACGACCATAGTAAAGAATAAAGATGTTTTAAATTCATAACAATTTTTTAAGGAAATCTCTTCCATTCCATTGCTTCCAAGCAATAGAATCAATGCCTACTCAAATATTTGGGAAATTATTTTGCTATGTTAGGGGTCTCAGAAAATATAAAAAATCGGTTATATAAGTCTCTGTCTCGTAAACGGAGGGTTCCGTTCAATATTATTAATACCAACTCACTGTTGCGGTTCTATAACACAACTAAATAAATAATATAAATAAATATCCTGGGACATTCCTCACACACGGTCATCTGATCCCAAACTAAGCAGAGCTTGTAATATGGAAACCAGATAACTGATATAATACATATACTACTTTTTGTTTGTAAATACATACTTAATATACATAATTACACCCAGACTCAGGACATACAGACATGTTCATGCACACAAATGCATGTCCTGTGTGGGAATCGAACCCACAACCTGCGGCGCGTAAGGCGAACCTTAACCAACTGCGCCAACTGGCCCGTCGTCAACTTTGCTATGGAATGATAAAAGTCGCTCGTCATAAAATATTCTATATTATTATTGTTAAAAGTTTTTACTTTAATATTAAATATTATTTATTTTAATTTTTACTCTATTATTTGGTTTTTGGGTCAAAATTTACAGAATATCTAAATTTCAAGTCTGTTACTATTACCGTTTACGAGCTAGGGAGTCGTGATATTAGGGACGGCCAGACAGAGAGGCAGACATAAATAGAACTCCGTTATGCTCTTTGGTATGAAACCCTAAAACCTACTAGCTTGTACATTTTTATTTGGACCATTTCCAAGCAAAAGCTCCAGAAAACTGTCGTGGATACTTACGCAAATGAGTAATACGATTAATTGTTTGCAAACTCTCTGAACCTTGAAATTGAACTCTTAATCTTATGTAAACAATCCAAACATTAGTAGAATTATATAAATCGGGTTCAAAACAAAGATTTAAAAGTAAAACGATTTATTTTTACTGTTTTTTGTCTCCCTCAATGTCACCATGGCAAGTGGTAAAATTTTCAATTTGACGGTTCCACTGTTCTAACCATAAAAGGAATCGTTTCTCACGATGTTTGCCTTCACCAAAAGCTCAAGCTTAATGTAAAAGTCGAACCCACGACCATCACTACGAGATTCTACTGAGTAGCTCAGTAGCTATCATCACAATAAAATAAAAGTCTTAAAACATAACGTTTACTCTAACCGAAGCCAAACAGAGAAAAAGACTATCAGAGAATTTAAAATTAAACAAAAAAAGGGTCGAAAATGAAAACGGTTGTTACGTTATAGCTTGTACAATCTCCCGAAATTCAAACATATCGAAGTGATGCAGCGTTGTCTAGGGACCGGCTATACATACCGCATTCACACCATCTCAAATAATGAGACCTTCAGCACAGCAATAACATTCTCCACCAACCAACAAACAGGTACGTGACTGCAAAACGTGATATAGTATAAATGCCATTGAAAACGCCTCGAGTTCCAATAGATAAATAGCACGTTATTTAGGTACAATGACGCAGTGAAGTACCTACCTACTAATGCGTTCCCGAACTGTAACGCTCGTTCACGGCTAGGAATGTGGGTAGACAAACAACAGAGCAATTGTAGAAGTGCAGTTAGGTACGTGTGAGGTTGAGCTGTTTATGTGATAGTCCGCAAATTGATGCTACTGACGCTGGCCTTCCTGCTCTCCGTAATGGCTCGATAGAATCCTCTCTAAAATGCGATAAAGACGATAACTTAACACACAGCACATAAACACATGTATGTATTCTACTATTACTACCCCTAATGAGCTATTATTATAACACCAGTAACGCCTTGTGCCAGTGAATTTTGATTGTAATAAGACGAGGCATTGAAATGTGAGAGAGCTTCAATAATTACCGATAAGCAAGTCCCTATGCGTTGAATAGGAGATATTACAATAATAATTAATGAACATACCAGGGTGTAATCAATACACTAATGAAATAAGTTGTATCAATTTATCACCGCGCTAGTGCAGTATAATTTCAATTTTGTTCTAATAAAAAACGAAACCATTTATATTTTTCTTTTTGTCAAAATATTAATGTACGTTATTTCGCACTTCGGACTTTATTATTTCCTTTAATTTAAACTAACTTTTCATCCTGCATTTAGGTACACCCGCAATCCTATTTTACTCCTCTAGGGGAACTGACGGAAAATCCTTCCCTAGAATTTTCCTACTCCATAAACAGCTAACCTTTAAGTTCATGTTTCTGCTTGATCGGATTTCACTGTTCCAGTGTTCAATTTGTCGGACCTTGTTCTTTAGATAGATTGGTTATTATGAGTGATCACTAAACGAAATGCTTTCAATCAATGCGATCGTGCAACATTAACACATAATAGGTCTCTTATGAATACACGACTTTCATGCTAATTTCTAAACAGACGTACAATGCAATTTTGACATACGAATTCACCATACGTGGGTAACAAAGCGCATCCCCGTGAGGCGGTTGTGCAGCAATCATGTGCCTGGCTGCATTACCGATGGGTAGCATAGCGCAACCGGACCCCTTTGTGTACTCATTCGAATGCCGCTCATATCGCCACGCCACCACACGCCAGGATGGGCCAATAGCCTGAACAACACTCCATATTAAAGGCCCCAAATTGCAGTTTAATTTATTCCGGACGTGTCTCGGCAATGGAATCGCAATAAATGGTAAAACAATACCGGCTTTTATTGAGGACCGTTTGATTGCATTTATGGCTGACTACAACGCTGTTCAATTTATTATCCAAACAAGTTTCCTAACAGCAAACATCATAAAAAAATCCGAAAATTTCATAGTTACAGTGGTATTAAATATAGTATTCATTTATCTTTCTAACATAGGCAAGATTGTGGTTTAAATTGTATTGATAGATTGCATTGAATTGTAGCTTTTATAATCAAAACATTAAGTTATTTTATTCTTTTTATGTATTATACTGAATTTACTGTACAAAATGTTAAAACTACTACGGAAGAAAATAATATGGGTATAATTGGGATATAAACGGGACAGCAACTGGACTCACCTTCATATTTCATACGTCGCGTCGTATGCAAATGCAGAAATGGTATTATTTATAGGTTCAGTCATTTTAGAAAACCCAAGAGATCGTTATACATAATTATACCAGGTAGAATCGGACACAGCTTATTGATAACATGAGACATGAGTTCCCTCGGTAAGCGATAACCTATTGTGGTTGTTGAGACCGGGAAGTAATCCAGTTTAGACGGTATCCTCTACATCCGGATAAACTTGGGATGTATGTTACTAGTAATTAGTAGCTTTACATTTACTATAACAATATTTTAAAATATCGCAATGTTAATTAGAGAGAGCAAAAGAACTAATAACATACAAAAACTATTTAATCACCTAGTTAATTATTTATTGGTTACCAACAATGGTTACATTGAATAAACAATAAATAAATATCCTGGGACATTCCTCACACACGGTTATCTGATCCCAAACTAAGCAGAGCTTGTACTATGGAAACCAGATAACTGATATAATACATATACTACTTTTTGTTTGTAAATACATAATATACATAAATACACCCAGACTCAGGACATACAGACATGTTCATGCACACATTTGTGTGTGCATGTCCTGTGTGGGAATCGAACCCTCGACCGGCGGCGCGATAGGTGGAATCTTAACCAGAGTCTTAACCAACCACGCCAGCTGGCCCGTCACATTATAGTTAATAAATCTAAATGCAAAATTAATTATAAGCAAACACCGCTTGGCGCATAATCAACCTATTTTATTTATATTATTTTCTCAGGATCAATACAAATTAGTACTACGTAGTTTAAACAAAATGCATTTTATAATTTACCATATTCCAACCATAATAATATATCAGCAGCTATATCATAATAAAGAGTTGCGAAGTTTAGAATCCATTTCCAAGTCTTGCGGCTAAAGCTCTTGTCAAGACCACTGCCTAATTACGAAGCTTTTTGCTATTTGTGACGCTTGGATTGACGTTTTAATGCACAACACTACAAAAGGGTAAAATATTTGGGGACGTTCTCTTTGCCATGTTTTTTTATTCGTGTATTTCGTTCCGACTGTAGCACTTATGAGATTACTTTTTTTATTACAAAACCTTTAAAATAATATTTACCATACATTCATCACAAATATTGAGATATTCAATATTTTTTAAAGAAAAATATAACATTAAATAATTTCCTAAAATCTGCCGCTGCTTCCGATTAACGGTAAGGTTCCCAGAAGGCTGGCAGCGTTTCCACTTTGGATAGCCAAGCTGATGCGTGGCGGAAAAAGTTCCCCACCCGATGGTCTCCGGAGGCCTCGATAAATTCTGATGACAAAGTGCGAGCAAAACGGCGAGCTTCGGAGCCCCACGGTTACATTTTTAAAACATTTTGATATTTTAGCAATGTATTAAAAAGTTATAAATGATAATGATAAATTGATCATCTATTTAAAATGAATAGATACCCACTGAAAGTCGTCAGCCAAAGGTACAATGGAAACTAATAGCACGCCCAACTGAATATAAATCGCAAAGAAATCAATTTTCCCCGATTCACTACAAATACCTAAGCATTTTCATTATTTGAAATGGTTAGTAGGATTTTATTGTAACTGTAGAACACCCATTCACAATGCGTCTGACAAATGTTTGGGACGGACGTCATTAGTTGGAGTACAATTGTTTGTCCGATAGTTTGTAGGTACCTACCGTAAAAGCTTAGACAAAAGCCCGACGAGCTACCGGCTTTACTTGATACCACAAACCATATGACATCACACTTAGATAACAATTCTAGTAAATTCATAGAAGTTAGCATTACCGCGAACCAGTCCCTTACAAATCAAAGAGTAAACAAATAAAACCATAATAAAATTATACGTTGCGTTATAGAAAAACAAAAAAAATATATTATACGGAACCCTCCGCATGCGAGTGGCATTCGCATTTGGCTAGTTTTCTACATATTGTTGGTACCCGTTGGTTCTCGCGAGTGACGCGACAGTCCTATAATAACAATTGTTTTATTGTAATTTTTTAACCAAGATCTGAAGGATTAAAAATAAGTAATAGATGTATAGTCAAATAGTGTTTATATGTACCGTGCACATAGTCATCTGAGTGCGCCAATGGATGTGCCACTATAAAGAGGTCGTAGCAGTATCACTATCATTCTAAAATCTAATTTGTGTTTTGCCACCATGCACGACGCAGAAGCCAGGCCATAATTCCATCCTTATTACCAGTACAAAAGACATTTTCAGGCACTAAACACGGCCACAACGATTCACGACATGATAATAGACTTCCCATTTTGGAGAAGATACAGTGTAGTTGTTGGTGTTAAAGTTACGTGAGCTGGCACAGCACGGTGGGGTGCCAGTTTCGTATTCATGATAGAGAGTCGAGTAGGTGTGTACTCATGGAGCCAACCGTAGCGTGGGGTAGGCCGGGGCGTAGCGCAAATATCTCACTACCAAAGTAAAACTTCCCCGCTATTGTTTCGCGAACTATTGGGTACCCACACCTCTAACTTTGGTCTTGGGTGCACTTCGCGAATGTCTCACACTTTGTAAATTTTGTCTGTTGAGAACTTATACTGAAACTTGCAGATTTTAATGTGATCAAAGATACAATGGCACTTAACAATTTACAGCCTAGTTTACTTTTGTAGTTTGAAGGAGTTGCTACCTGCATGATATGAACATTTTATAATATACAGGTTGTTGTTTTGGTCGGCGACGAGCGACTCAGGGTCGATAATACAACTGATACTGGTGCTAAAAAAAATATATAAAAATACTTTATTTTTTTATAATAATAAAAATAAAAATAATATTATTTTGAAAATCATGTAATAAGCTAAAATATAGACGTAATACTCAACGGGAGTGCGAGGGAGTAAAGGGGTGGGGCAATGGCGGCTTGCACCTAGCTCTAGTCAGTGCACGTGGCTAGTGACCATACTTTGCGGTAATTTTATTTCAAATTGAATAAGGTATTTCTCAACGCATTTACAGTTTTTTAATGGAATTAAGTCCATTTTTGGAAAATATATTTTTTGTACTACCGCTCCTGGGTCGCTTGTCGCTGACCAAAAAAACAACCTGTATTTGAGTAATAATTAACGAACTACTAATATCTGATGTATTCAATTCAAATAAATCCGTGATTTACATCCATTGTTTAAACTCTGAGAGTGGCACTAATGTTTTTTGAACGTTCAGTGACTTCAATTATATTAATTGGGTAGATAATGGAATGAAGTATATCGAGAGATTCAAGCCTCCATCAATAAAATAACGTATTTTCACTTCAGTTTTCAGTATAATGTGGCAAGAGATCTGACATACGCAATGTGACGTTGAGGTGAGACGCGAAGTGTGCGCAATCGAGGCGTGGGCGTGGGCGTGTGGCGGCAGCCGCTCGGCGCGGTGGTAGCGCGATCGCAGCGCGACCTAGCATATCCTCACACACTAACCAACCACTCGCACGTTCCTCATCATTTTTCATCCCGACATGCATATTCAACGCAACAATAAATCATTCGGAGCTATCCCCTCACAACCAAACGATGTGACCTAACTTTTATGTCGCTAACAGGGAAAAATATCGTCCGAAAGTGTAAGTAAACAAACGAAACCACCGAATATAACATTAATAATTACCCACCCTTTCGAGTCGTTGATAAATAGCGTCATTATTATCACCAGAGTGTTGAAAAATGGTTCCCTCTCTTGATATTTATTCAAATAGCCCACGAATATTCTTTTTATGAAGCTCGTGCTTTTTTTTCGTTTTTCTCTTTTTTATTTTGCAATCGCTACTTTTGTGCTAAATAATTCCTGAAGGAAATGTAATATGCCAATACAGAGTTCGCCTCTATAAAGACAAATCTAGATATAAAAAGTAGCTTATAAAATCATAAGCTACTACTACTCTACTTTGATAATTACATAAAATACATTAATTTAGTACCTACCTACTGATTTATGTATACGAGTATAATACAATGCATGCATATATCCTTATTCATTAAGTACGACCGATCAAAAAGAATTATACCGAGCGTAGCAGAGCGTAGGCATATAGGTACGAAGGTGCTTTAGACTAGGAGTCGCCCAAAGAATTTCCTATCTGTTACTATAATATCGATGTGAAATTGCGGGAACTATGCACTAGTATGAACGATGGCCCATTAAGCTCAGAGTTCAGACACCATCAGGAGATATTATTCTATCCACACGAGCGCACATGCCCCGAATATCCTATTTACATAATTATAGTCATACGCACGTGACGAACGGACATCGTCACTAATTACCCTATACGATGTTTAATCTTCGGATATTTAACGCAGTAATCCAATACCCTGGGTATTAGGAGCTAAAGAGATATGAACTAACTTCGTTTTTTTACAAGCCATTATTTAACTTGCAATGTATGTATGTAACTATGTTTGTTCGGGTGGAATCTTGCAAGTTGAATTTAATAATTTGTATATTACTGCGGCATCCGTATCTTAGTTTTGTACAATATAATCCATATTATCATTTACGGTGAAATATTTTCACGTAGTTAAAATAGTTTTCAATTCACAAAAGGTAGATATTTCACTTAAAATGCCGACCAAGCCTCTGTCCAAAGAAGCCAAAAGCAAAGAAGAACTTTAAATTATTCTTAAACAAAAAATATAGGATGACTGAGAGAGAACGCTTGTTTTATGAAAAGTTTTATGCAACGAATAATTTAATCTAGGTATATTCAAAAGCCTTGCTGAAGATTTTCATTTCCATAGCTCAGCTTATTATAAGACTAACCACAGCCTTTCGTTTATGGAGTATTATTTTACTTGTGCCATCAATATAACATAATTAATATCGAAGACATATCTGACCTCATATTAAAAATACTGTTACGCATAACTTGAAATAAAATTGAACGTGGGATATTACTACGCAAATAATTTAAATTCTATAGAAAATCCTAATATTAAATATCCTGGGACATTCCTCACACACGGTCATCTGATCCCAAACTAAGCAGAGCTTGTACTATGGAAACCAGATAACTGATATAATACATATACTACTTTTTGTTTGTAAATACATACTTAATATACATAATTACACCCAGACTCAGGACATACATACATGTTCATGCACACAAATGCATGTCCTGTGTGGGAATAGGTTTATAATTCTGGTTTATTATACTTACATCATAATAAACTAACGGTGTTTTAATAATGATTTGCCACTGAACGCTATTACATAACAAACAACATTTATTGAAATACTTAGTTTCTACCTAAAGGAGAATGACCGTTTTCTAAGGGGAGTTGGGCCCACTTCGATTTTTTTTGTGTCACAATGATTTATTTTTTATTTTGTAGATAAAATACTATATTTTCATAATCAGTAAACAGTTTTAATTTTCTGACCCGGGTTTACGAGTATTTTTCTTTTTTCTGATGCAGAATTTAAGGTTATTAAATGCAAAAAAATGGTTATTTACATACTTTGTTTTAGTATTTCAATGGTTTAGAAGTAGTAAGTCAGTAATGCCACTAAAAAAATCTATTTGTATGCTAGACTTTTTGGCGGGAACTTGCAAAGTCACGTAGCGTTTTAGTTTTATTTCCATAAATTCCTGTATTTTGAGATTTATTGCATATTATCAGTGGAGTTTTATCCAATATAGATAAATCTATGTGTACTAGTGAAGTGAAACGAATTATGCATATTGTGAGTTTTCAAGTTGTCTCAAAAGGTCCGTGAGAAGTATTAGTACATGACAACTATTTTACTAAAATATGTCTGTTATGGACGGTGACTGATACTGCGGACTATATGAAAATGTTTTATTTTGTAACTAGAACTAGAATATAACTACACTACACTGACACTAGCAAAAATAAGTCCTCATAAATAAGATTTCGTTGCCAAACTTACCTATTAAAAATATAACTCGACACTGGCAAAAATAAGTCCTCATAAAAAGATTTGGTTGTCAAACTTACCTATTTATAATATAACTCGACACTGGCAAAAATAAGTCCTCATAAAAAAGATTTAGTTGCCAAACTTACCTATTTATAATATAACTCGACACTGGCAAAAATAAGTCCCCGTAAAAAGGATTTGGTTGTCAAACTTAAAACTAAGAAGATTTTATTTTTCATAAAATAAATTAATACTTTTAAGAAATTATTTTATATTACTTGTTACTATTATTTTAATCATAACATACTGTTGGGAAAATAATCATTGTCATCAAACACAATTATTATTTAATGTCAATAAAAATAAAATGTGTAGGTATTTCGCATTTCTGCTGCATTAACCGACGAATATACCTAATATCACTCTCGTAATCTTGTTTCATCATTACTAGCGTTATTTAACAGAAAAAGACTATATATGTAGCTCGTTTTTAACTACGATAAACCTAATTTAACACCTGGCAACATTCGATATTAATAAAACTGTGATCCGTATTGCGTACGGTTTCAGATATCTGTGGTGCGGAAGTGTAAAGGAATTCAAGCGAATATATTATTAATTCTATTTTTAATCCTCGGGTTAGAAAAATATCAATATTTTGTGAGTGAACATAATAAAATAAGACTTGATTTTCGAATCATATTTGATTAAGACACTCGATGACACAATAGTGGGCCCAAATCTGCTCAATCTCCTTTAACCATATACTCTAACTATATTTAAAATACATAAATATTTAATATATATTTTTATCACAGTATCTCGCTCCTACCCGCATAAACCTTCTAATTGAACGTGTCCAAAACATATTCGCGATTGTGGTTTAAGTATAGTTGAATATACGTTAAGGATGGCATTACGTAGATGAGTAATTACTTATTAATGGAAGGAAAAGATAATCCCTATGCTTTTAGTTACAATTACCTAATGTTATGTTAATAAATGATGAATGTTCACAAGCGCTATAATGGTATGACGTGATTAAAAATATGAAATATCGTAGCGTTTCGTTAAGATTCAGTACACTAAAAATCTGCATATGGTAAAGGTTATGAGACTAAGTCTTATATATTCATGATGCTGGCTGGAGTGATTTTGCAAACATAAACTTCGAGTAATGAGCCGTGACACTACCTGTGCGTGGTACGGGCAAGCGATTTGTTAGCAAGAAGGAACGAGGCCAACCCTTGGGATCTCCCTGCCCCCCTCACCCCGCCCAGGCACCCCGCAGTCCCTGTTTCTCAGAAGCTCAAACATTAAGTACGCGATGGACGATTAAACGGCTTACTTGAGAATTACATAAATAACGCAGACTTCTCGTCGACTGTCTAACCATGTTTGGATTATGACTAATTCTTAAATAAGATTTTGTTTGCAAGGATGAATTCTCGGATTTAAAGGAGTTATCCCTTTATACCGTTAGGCGGTACAGATAAGCTAAATCCAACACGTTTTCTACGCATGAAGCGTAAAATGGGGTTTTTATTCAATTCCTTAATTTTTAGGGTACCGTACCCTATGGGGAAAACATCCCTATAATTGCTGTAACTCTACTGTCCATCTGTATGTCACGGGTCTCTAGCTCGCAATGAGTTGCAGACTTAAAATTTGGTCATTGCGTGTTAAATCTAATATTGAATTACGAATTGAATTTCATTATTTTTCAGGGGGTTTTGGTTTGTTCATGTATAGGTCACATGAAAAAAGAGTAGTTTTTTTATTTTTTATCCAGTCTCGTGGGGTGTCACTGTCTAGCTAGAAATCATTGAGTAGAATATAGGTAAATATATACATATTAAGAGATCATCTCTAAAACTAAACCAGTTAGGAATTTAGATGTTCTGTATTATGTACCATTAACTGTATTTAACGCGTCCTATAATAACAATTGATGTCATTGAACAGGCTTTGAGATAATCCCTAATTTCCTTCATTTCCATCCCTTTCCTAACTCCTAAACACGCAGGGTTTAAATTTCGCGCCTAAAACCCACAAACTACAACCAATGTACGGTGTCGCCCTCTCACGGCGAATGATATACGTGTTTGAGTGAAAAGAACACTGTGCAGCAGACATATTGAATTTAAAACGAACCGAAGCGGCCGCTATCTCGACAATTTTAAAAATACTAACAATCAAGAAAAATAACAGTGTTGTGGTGGAACGTGAGACCTTGTAAGTGCCTATTCAGTTTCCTTTATCTCCATCTTTTAGCCTGGTAAATTCTTGGGTTGACCAGCCAGACAAAACTATGTACAAAAAAAAACTTTTACTTTATTAGTTCAAAACATAAAGTTGGTCCATTACGAGCGCGAATACCTATGGAAAAACAGTATTTTGTTAATCTCAGGTTCAATTTCGATCGAAAACTCTGAGAAATAAGCAAAATTACGCATTTTATTGTAAAACTAGGTATAACCTTACAAAATTGTGTTGGTTATACGTACAGTGATACTATACGGATTCACAAGTCATTACAATTTAGTAGCATTACATCTTCATTACATTTTGTTCGAGTCTTCATATAAGATTGGAACCTACCTCCAAAATATTTTATAAATTTTATAGAATTCGTAACAATATTTTATGGTATTTATGTTACATTTACATTATAAAACTTATATATGTAAGTAGGTACTTACACACTCCACCTCAAATCTACACCTAAATTGATTTCATTTACCTTCATACACCAAAGTAGGCTATCTAACATTATTTTATTTTTAGCTTCGAACTAAACATGGAAGCAAGTAAACTTAAAATACTTCAATCACAACGCGAATATGTATTCCGAGCTATGCAAATCCTTTACGACTTATCTAACGAAATGGTTCAAGATCGTTCAAAGGTATCGGCGTTCAAGTCGAGATACACTCGAGTTCATTCAATTCGCGAAGAATTTGTTTCGTTGTGTAATGAAATACAAACTTTAGAGTTAGCAATCAAACCCGATGTACAAATTAACCAAAATTCTATGGTTTCATTTGACGAATTGTATTATGCGGTGATCGCAGCGGGTAGCACGTTGCCGATATACGAGAAGAGCTTCAACGTCACCGGATCGCCAGCGGACGGCTCGGCCGCGGGCGCGGGCGGCGCGTCGCCGGCGCGAGTCGACTCCGATCTCACGCATTCCGGGAATTCCAAAGTCAACGCGCGTTTACCTAAATTTGATCTACCTAAATTTGATAGCAACATCGAAAACTGGCAAACGTTTTATGATACGTTTGTTCACTTAATTCATGAGAATAATTCTATATCACAAATAGAAAAATACCATTACCTTGTGTCGTGTTTACGCGGACCCGCCTTATCGATTGTAAAAGGGATTCCAATGACAGCCAATAATTATGAAGTTGTTTTCGACGCCTTAATCGAACGTTACCAAAACAAACGTATCTTAGCTTTGACATATTTAGATAAATTCTTAAGTTATCCAGCAGTTAAATCGGGTAATTTTCAAGAATTGCAAGTATTAACAAACGTGTTTTATGAATCATATCATGCGCTCCAATCTTTAAATATCAAAAACTTTGGTGATTTTATTTTATTTCATTTAGCCTCTCGTACCCTCGATTCAGATACCCGCAAACGGTTCGAATCTCAAAACAGTTCAGAAATACCTTCATTTAGTGAACTATTAAAGTTTCTTCAAGACTACGTAAAGATCTTAGAAACTAGCGAACTATCTTTGAGTTCTACCAATTCTACCCGTACCATTGAACGAAAACAATTGCCAGCGAGTAATCGGCAGAACAGCAGCGGATCAAAACGCTCATCTTATCTTACTAAATCTCAACCTACGACATCATTCACTTGTTCTTGTTGTAATGAAGCGCACTCAATCTATAGGTGCCCTACTTTTCAATCTTTAGACTCTGGTGCTAGACTCACTTTAATTGAAAACAAAAAAATGTGCACCAACTGTTTACGTACTAATCATGTCGTAGATAAATGCTTTTCTAAAGTATTTTGTACTTTATGCGGATTACGTCATCACACCTTACTACATACTGAGCAAACGCAACCCAGCTCTAGCGCTGCCACTCAAGCGAGCACCGGTGCTCATGTCGGAAGCAGTAGCGGTATAGTACTACTAGGTACGTGTCAGCTGCGCGTGTGCAACCCTGTCGCCGGCACACAGCGCACCGTGCGCGCATTGGTTGACAGCGGCGCGCAGGATTGTTTTATCACTACGGCTTGCGCCAAGGCTCTCGGTTTAAATCTCCGCCGATGTAATCTTACAGTCGCTGGCTTAGGACAAAACACAGTATTTCAAGTTAGGGGTGTGACGGAATGCGTTTTGAAACCACTCGATAGTAACGATCCGCAGTTTAACATTAAGCCGATCGTGTTAGATCATATAACAGCTCAACTGCCTAGCAGTATTGTACCGTCAGTCGTTCGTGAATATTGCAAGCATTTAATATTAGCCGATCGCGATTACGATATTCCCGCGGAAGTCGACATATTAATAGGGGCAGAACTATTCCACGAAATATATGATGGTCAACGTATCAAACTGGGGCCCGGCCTACCGGCCGCTCTGCATAGCATTTTCGGTTGGATACTTACCGGTGCTGTCGATTCTGATTTATCGTTACCTCCTATTACAACGTCTTCTCTATTAGTCACTACATGCAGTCTCGATGAACAAGTTAGGCAGTTCTGGGAAGTCGAGGAACCACCGCACGTACCTATTACTGTACCCGAGGATGATATCTGTGAACATTCATATACTAGTTTAACTTATAGAGAATCTAATGGTCGCTACGTCGTACCACTCCTCTTAAAGGATCGCGACTGCCCGTTAGGTGATTCATATAATAGTTCTTTGTCGCGTCTAACTCATCTCGAAAAAAAGCTTAGCCGCCAAAGTCAACTTAAAACTGATTATATTAAATTCATGCGCGAGTACGAAAGTTTGGATCACATGTATCCTGTACCTAATGCGTCCTTACAAACGGACAAGCGTTACCTTATCCCGCATCATTGCGTCCTTCGCCCTGAGAGCACAACTACCAAGCTGCGAGTAGTGTTCGACGCAAGCTGCAAAACCACAAACGGTTTATCTTTAAACGACATTGTATTTACTGGACCTAAGCTACAAGTTGACATCATAGACATTATCACTGGCTTCAGACTACATACGGTAGTATTCACGTGTGACATATCAAAAATGTACCGAGGAATTTTGGTTAGGCCTGAGGATCGCAGCTATCAGCACGTGCTGTGGCGAGAATCTCCTTGTGACCCAGTCAATGAGTACGAACTCGCGACTGTCACCTACGGAGTTAGCAGTTCCCCTTATCTCGCAATCCGTACTCTCCATCAGCTAGCTAGTGATCACGGCGCTGAGTATCCACTCGCCGCTGAGGCTCTTCGTCATGAAACTTTTGTCGATGACGTCACTACCGGGGCACCCTCATTAGAGCAAGCTATCGAACTAAAAACTCAACTTGTCAATCTATTAGGATGTGCTCAACTTGAACTTCGCAAATGGAGCAGTAATTCCAAATCTTTTCTTAACACCTTACCAGTAGATCATTGTCAAATTCCAAAGCCTTTCTCAGAAGAAAGCAACAAGTCTACGCTTAAAATCTTAGGAGTCCAATATGACCCCGTAGGTGATAACTTTACCTATTCACAATCTCCGATTGAGGATGGCAATGTAACAAAGCGTTCTATTTTATCCAACGTGGCGAGAATCTTTGATCCACTTGGGTGGCTCACACCATTCATTCTCAAAGCAAAATTGCTCCTTCAAGATATATGGCGTCTCAATCTTTCTTGGGATGAACCTGTGCCCAGAGACATATGTCATGATTGGAAAAATTTCATCTCAGACCTTTACAACTTGAAACTTATCGAAATTCCACGTCGAGTCATACCATGTCAGTCAAAACAATTCCAACTTATTGGATTTTGTGATGGATCCACAAAAGCATATGGATGCTGTGTCTATCTCCGCGTGGTTACTCATGGTGAAGTTCAAATCCACCTTCTTATCGCTAAGTCTAAGGTAGCACCTTTAAAAGTTCTTACCGTTAACCGTTTGGAACTTTGCAGTGCAGTATTGCTCTCCAAAGTGGTTAATCGTATCCACGCCTTACTTAGTAAAAAACTTAATCTAAATCAAACAATGTTATTCTCCGACAGCTCGACTGTTTTGTCATGGTTGAGCACGGAACCACACAAACTTAAAACTTTTGTAGCACACCGCGTAGTGCAAATTAACGATTCTATCGTTCCAACTGTGTGGCGACATGTTTCCACTCATGACAACCCAGCCGACATCTGTAGTCGCGGTTTGTCGTGTTTACAGTTGGCTACTTGTGAAAATTGGTGGTCAGGTCCTAAGTGGCTAACTAGCGAGTCAACTAACTGGCCTGTGTCAGTAGTTGAAAAGCATGACAACGTCGAAGAGCTTAAGTCATCGTCACACTTGTGTCATGCTGGTGTAGTGACACAAGATGCTGACGTGCTTGACAACCTCCTGGAACGTTCCTCCACTCTTTTACGTGTAAAAAGAGTAGTAGCTTGGATTTATCGTTTCATTAATAACGCTAAAGTTACACGTTCCGAGCGTAACCTTTCATCTTTTCTAACCTCCACGGAACACGATCAATCTTTAGAATATTTGGTTAAACATATTCAGCGTCAACATTTTGAGGAAGTCATACTCCATCTTAAATCTAATAATCATAAACTACTTCCAAAACATTTATTGAAGCTTTCTCCATTCATTGATTCTCGCGAAGTCTTGCGAGTGGGGGGGCGACTCAAACACACAGACTTACCCGAACGCGTCAAACATCCATACCTCTTGCCAAAATTATCTCGTTTGAGTACTCTTATGGTAGATCACTATCATGCAACTTACCTTCATTGTGGGCCCCGCCTACTGCAATCTTTAATTCAACGTCGATTTTGGATACTTGGCATTCGAAATCTTATCAGATCCCGATTATCTAAATGTGTAATTTGTTTTAAAGTAAAACCTAAGTCTCTTCAGCCTGTCATGGGCGATCTTCCACCTTCCCGATTGAAATCAGATCACTGCTTTCAAACAGTTGGAATCGACTTCGGAGGTCCATTCATGATTAAAGAGAATAAGCGACGTAACGCTAGAACTTATAAGGGATATTTGTGCCTCATAGTATGCCATGCAATTAAAGCCGTTCATCTTGAGTTGGTCACCGAATTGACCACCGAAGCCTTTATAGCAGCTTTAGACCGTTTTGTATCTAGGAGAGGCCTTTGTAAATTCATAGTTACTGACGGAGGTACCAATTTTGTAGGCGCCAAGCGCTATCTGTCTGAAGTTTCTGAAATGCTTAGCAAAGAAAGCGATCATATTTCTAATCAACTATCATTTCGCGGTATAACTTGGAAGATTAATCCACCATCGGGACCTCACTTCGGAGGTATATTTGAAAGTGGTATAAAATCAACCAAATATCATTTAAAACGGATTATCGGATCCCAAATTCTTACATTTGAAGAGTTTTATACTATTTTGACGAAGGTGGAAGCCATGTTGAATTCTAGACCCCTGGTAGAACTCTCGTCCGATCCCGATGAAGTTGACGCTCTGACCGCAGGCCATTTTCTGATAGGCCGACCTTTGGTATCGTTGCCGGAACCAGTATATTCCGAAAATGAAACTCTACGATCTCGATGGCAACTGTTACAGAGACTATCTCAAAGTTTCTGGCGAACTTGGCAAAGAGATTATTTGCATACGTTGCAACAACGAATGAAATGGTTTAAAAGCGATAACCGTCAACCAAAACTGAACGATCTTGTTACTATTTACGAACCTAACTTACCAGCTAACGAATGGCGACTAGGTCGCGTAGTACAGCTTCATCCAGGTAGAGACAATATCATTCGTGTTGTGACGGTTAAGACTTCAAAAGGTTTACTTGTGAGACCTGCTATCAAAATCTGTCCACTTCCGATAGATTAAATTAACATTACATTCCTAATTCAAATCTTTATCTTATATTTAACATAGCCTTTATTCAACACAATTATTATTATAATCAATACACTTAAGTAACTATAAAATGACTATATGAATCCGCATAGTAGTAGTCTCTATCTTCTTATTGATCTTTTGAAATACTCGGTTTATTTCAAGTGGGGGGATATGAACAGGCTTTGAGATAATCCCTAATTTCCTTCATTTCCATCCCTTTCCTAACTCCTAAACACGCAGGGTTTAAATTTCGCGCCTAAAACCCACAAACTACAACCAATGTACGGTGTCGCCCTCTCACGGCGAATGATATACGTGTTTGAGTGAAAAGAACACTGTGCAGCAGACATATTGAATTTAAAACGAACCGAAGCGGCCGCTATCTCGACAATTTTAAAAATACTAACAATCAAGAAAAATAACAGTGTTGTGGTGGAACGTGAGACCTTGTAAGTGCCTATTCAGTTTCCTTTATCTCCATCTTTTAGCCTGGTAAATTCTTGGGTTGACCAGCCAGACAAAACTATGTACAAAAAAAAACTTTTACTTTATTAGTTCAAAACAGTCATTGTTATATTTATAACCGCGATCCAAAGGAACAAAAAATACAAATGAAGCCGATTCATAATATAGTTTGACTGTGTACGGAGCCCTAATAGGGTGAACAACCCAACTCACACTTGACGGGTTCTTATTTTTAACCGACTTCAAAAAAGGAGGAGGTTCTCAATTCGAATGTATATACAGGTCGTTTGGTCAGCGACGAGCGACTCAGGGTCGATAATACAAATGATACTGGTGCTAAAAAAAATATAAAAAAAATACTTTTTTTTTTTAAATCATGTAATAAGCTAAAGTGTAGAAATAATACTCAACGGCAGTACGAGGGAGTAAAGGGGTGGGGCGATGGCGGCTTGTGCCTAGCTCTAGTCTGTGCACGTGCTTTGTAACCATACTTTGCAGTAATTTTATTTCAAATTGAATAAGGTATTTCTCAACATATTTACAGTATTTAATGGAATTAAGTCCATTTTTGGGGAATATATATATTGTACTACCGCTCCTGGGTCGCTTGTCGCCGACCAAAACAACACCCTGTATATATATTTTTTTATGTTTGTTACCTCATAACTCCGTCATTTATTAACCGATTTGGAAAATTCTTTTTTATTTGAAAGGGTACACTTCCCGTTTGGTCCCATTGTCATCAGATCAGGATTTGATTACTTTTTAGTGTACTTTGAAGTCGGTTTAAGTTTTTGTAAAACTGTCCAATTATTGTACTCGTGGAAGACCGTACGCTCTCTATTAGGTATGTCTTTGATATATTTATTAAAGCATAGTTAAAAGTAAAGCACTACAACAACACCATCGAATTGGTTGGCAATGGCTAGGTATATACCGAAGGGTTAATCCGAGTGAAGTTGTTACTGGAATGAAATGTGGAAACCGACCGAGCGCGCGCGACTCTCACAACTTTAACTCGACCCAAGGTAAATCTAAATCTATCCACAACCACAAGTTAATACCATTAAAGTATCGACAATCGCGTTGTGTAACTTTATTCGGTGATCTAAACCTATTGACTCGCAAAGAAAATAAGGACATTCAACACAATGTTTTCGCCAAACATTTACAGAAATACAATACGAGTACGTACTTACTTCAAATAAAACATCGTTACTATGTGCAAATACCCGATTATTATTTACGAAAAGGCTTTATAGAAGTTTTTATAAATAACTTCTATAAAGCCATTTCCTTTTTTGAGAGAGGTAGAGCATAGCGTTTATTCGCTCAAAGAGCAGCTCGACTGGGGAAGTACCTCCACCTTACAGAATACCGCAGCCAAATAACTTTAAGTTGTGTAAAGTTGTGTTCCTGCGCGTGAGTAAGGTCGCCAGAGCTCATAGGGGAGGGGGGAAAGGTCGGTAACGCGTGAGCGATACTTATGTGTTGCAAGCGTCCATATCGCTACGGTAACCGCTTACCATCAGGCTATGCATGTATGCTTGTTTACCGAATTAGTAGTATAAAAAAAAAAGAAAAAAAAAATAATTTGTCAAGACCTGTTTTCACCTTGAATGTTAACTAAGGTAGAAATCTGTAACGCGTTGTATCCCGCGGTGGGCTGACACAAACATTTAAACAAACTTGAACAGTTTTAATTGAAGCGCCCTTGTCACGGGTCGGACTGGGGCATGCCAACGTTCTTTACTCAACAACAAGCGGTTACAAGTATAAAACTAACGCTGTACTTGGAACTAAACTTTGCGGTACCTACACCTTCTGTTTTCCATTAACTTAATTACGTTCACTTCACAAGTGTCTTCATAGATTCATAAAAGAGGGTTTATCTGCCAAAGCGGAAGGTATATTTGTAGATGGAAGAAAAACTTAGAGGTTCATTTGTTCTAATCTTATTAAAAGTACTTTTAAATGCTGTTTGGTTATACTGTTATATTCACTTTATTAAATAAAGTACTTCTGATTCATTAATCATATTACGTAAATAGCTACTGCGGGTAAAAATTAAATTTACATAGGTACTAATTTCTGAGTGCACTTTAAGTATTCCATCGGGGAAACAGCACGAGCAGATTTGAATTGATAATAATTTATGGAGACGCGTCAACGCACCGCTTTAGTCGTCGGACAAAGATTAATTATGCAAATTTAGATTGGGCTGCAGATGCCGATAGCCGAAAGATCGCTTATTAAACGACCGCCGAGCACCCCGATGGCACATCGCGAGTTAGCACCACTTTCGTAACTTACTTTCGGGCTACAGTAGGCGGACGATCAATCCTCGGCCCATTATCAGCCGGCATGATTTACACAATTTGCGCAACGGATCAAGTTAGCTCAACTCTGCGAAGTGAGTCGCGATAAAGAAGCCGACCAGCAGACGAAACCGGGTTGAAACTTGAAAATAATAAAACGCGTTCCAATTTCAAAGAGACAAGACCGTTTAACTTCCGCTTAATTACACCAAATACAAGAAAATCTTGAATTTACAAAGATTTTACAGAAAAGACATCGCGAGTAGCACCGAAATATTATTTCTACTTATTCATATATCAAGACAACCACAAATTATCAAGGTATGTTGACAACATTCATGCGTTAATTTTATTAAAAATACTTACAGTACTTTTTTTATTAAATCAAATTTATCAGACATATCAATACAAAGCTGGGCTGTTTATAGCTGTAAAACAAAAAAAAAAAATGTTTTACTGCTAACTTTGTTTAAACAAAGTTCATTTAAAAAAGAAGTATTTTGTGTTAAATAAAGTTTGTAAAACAAAGCAAATATAATTTCAAAAGCGAATACCAGGTGATTTTGAGTTTGTATTTGCTTTTTTGGCTTCACTTTCGTGTTCCGCACGCTCCGTTTGCCTTTTGTTCTGTAATCTGTGTAGCTTGTAATACGCACTTCCCACTTTAACATGATAATAATATCACTAAAAGTAATAAGGACATAATTACTTTGTTGGCAACACCCCAGTAAATGGAACCATGTTACCTGAACAAGAGCAATATACCTAGACATATGAAATGGAATGAATGGGCTGAAATGGTTCAACTTATAAATTGCTTTTATTTAAAAGTAATTTTTATTCATATTTAAATCTCAAATCTCGTTAAAAATTCAGCGTCGGTTCTATGGAGTTTGTAAGCCTGCGGAAATTCTATCGAAAGTTTCAAGGTTTTGATCTTACATTTTCTTCGGAAGTTTTGCACATCAAAGTAGGCAAATATTTATTGTCAAACAAAGATGGTTTATATCACGATTTATATATAGAGGCATGCTGAATAATGATTTCATATTATTCAATATTATCACAAATAAGAATGTTGATACTGCCTTGTCGGTGAAGCAAAGCATCAAGAGGCCTGGAGGCAGGAAAGATAAATAGGATAATATTTATCTTCAGGTTTGTACCCATGATGTCAAGGTAGGCACTGTAATCGGGACGAGATGGGTTATTTATCTTCATCAGATATACCCTTGTGACGAACATAAATAAATATGTAATGAAAAAAAATATATTATGATACTTACGATAAAAATCGTAGAGTATAAATATTCTGGATAAAAAATAGTCTCAAGATCAAAAGGCAGGCCCGTTTTTTTTTTTACAAACTACCTTATCCCTTGTATACCCAAGACATCCATGAATGTCTATCAAAAGTTCAAGGAGCTACCTATCAGCTTAATCTCGGGTTTCAATGTCAGAAAATCCTTTTGGAGATTATAGTAGATTTCATTGTTCCCTAATCTCAACATAATCCTATTACCTTATTTACAATACAAGTTGTTATATAGCAATAATTAAGGTAGAGGATTTTGTTAAACCACTATTGGATTAATATTGTGTAACTACTTATACACGGACGGACATACACAATGTGCGTTTATATAGATCTCAGATTTGGAATGACAACTATTCCGATATTCCCGAGGCTAACACCGGAATGTTGAGGGTTCTAAATTGAGATGACCAATCAGTTATACAGCTGTGCATTTGGTAAACCTACGTACCTACCAACAAGTATAGTAACAAGTAGAGGCTTTTAGTTTCGGACTAAATGTTTTCAGCAATACGAAAAAGTTAATAGTCAAGAGGGACCCAAACACTCGTCACGTGCGTACTGTAAACATCACAGACTTGGGTAATTTCGTTTCAGGAGGAGCGGAAAAGTCGCAAGAGGGTACACTTCTCGAACACTTCAATTTCGAAAATAAATGAGTTAATCAAAATAGAACGAGGTCCACGAGAATCTCTAATGCGAAAGAAAATAAAGTAAAACAAATAGAGCGTGATTCGGAATTCAGTTTTAGTCACGACAAAGACAACTAAGAAAATTAAGGTGTTGGTACATTTATATCTACCACAATAAATTATATATGGTAGGCAATATCAAAGCTTGGTAGAAAATGTGACTTCAACGTGAAAGCAAACTGTGGAAACCAATGTTTGTCTGCATCATTAATAGAGTACCTTCTGTAAAGACAAAACGAACTAAATTTTATATAACGTCTTCTCTACAAGACATGACAAGACTTAGTAAAGCTGTCATAAGATAAAGAAAAATTGATCCAACACGAAAAAGAGCGGTTTTTATCAATGTTACGTAAAATATGGGCCTGAAACCCAGTACCAGGGGAAGTATGTTAATATAATAATATGGTAAGCAGAAGATTATTGAATTATTTGATTATTATGTAACATATCTACATATATACGTACGGTCTGCAATATAAGTAGCTGAACAGATCTAAATTCACAAAACATGAATGTGCACTATAAGTATTAATAATAATGGAAAGATAGAGTATAAGTACCAGGTGTTTAGTACATGATGGATAGTTTTAGTTTACAGCTGTTTTGTAAAGGATTTCTCTATTAATTTTGCTGACCATACATCCATTGATTAAACATACTGAAAATATTTTCATTATAAGTCTTCGCCTAGAAAATCATTTCCCGAAGAATACATTTTAATTACAAGATCGTCAAACATATGTTCCTTGTAATAATACTGGATAGAATACTCTGCGACTAATTTACTATAGCATGTCACTATCAATCATATAGTGAGCGAGACGCGAGGCGCAGTGTTCCACACCGATGCCGGTGCTGGTGCCGCCGGCGCTTGCGTTAACCTCATTCATCAAACTTCGAGCTCTCTTAAGAGGACATTACCACGAACCATGCAGTTCCATACAAAGTGAAGGAGGTTTATATTTTGGTTATCACCGATTAAAACTCAATGAAATATAAATACACCACATAACGTCATCTTTGGACGATCAGTTTAACAAAAATACCTTTTTTAATTTTTTATAGGAAACTATGGTGATGTTTAAAGCCGTTTTTTTTAGAATAAAATTTGTAAAGCTGTAATTTTCTGTATTAAATATATTTATCTTAAGTTTCTATCATATAATGTTATTCAATGAAATGCCTTTAGAACTAATTTACCGCCAAATCTAGGCGCTCGCGCTCCCTTCACGACCGATTGAAATGAAGATTACGAGCACCTATTTTTGAGCAGCAATGCATAGAGCACCAAAGATATTCCCATAAGAGCACCGATAAAAACAACAAAATATACTTAAAATTATTAAAAATATACAAAAGAAATAGTTCTTCTGCTAGTTTTAGCATAAATTCAGGACTTTTTTAAATAAAACTATAACGTACAGATTACCTAAGTATGTTAGGTACATAATTTATAAATTTTATTGAGGACCCAAGAAATTTTGCAATTAAACAAATGGGGGAAATCTGAAACGACTTAACCGTAGTAAAGTAGAGACTCATAAGTAAAACACTGACTGCCGCAGCAGAGCCGTACCCATGAATTTTTATGAACATAAACATTTTTTCGTTACGACCCCGAGTGGATGTCGTTAAATTTTCTCTTATCCATTATTATACAGGATAGAACAAGGAAATTGTCATTCATCCTACTTAGAAAGATTAGATAGGCAGTACGGCTCGTAGAGTCGTTAATATGAGCCCGCAAGGAGTTCGTGACTTGGAGTCTCACCTTTGCTGTACTGATGAGAACAATCCTATTTTAAATCTTTACTATTAGGTATTAGATATGTATAATAAATCCGTTTTGTATTTATTACAAAAAAATATAACTGGAAACAATCGAATAGTTGAATATTAATAACATTAAAAGTCAAAGCCATTTATTAAATTTAGACCCTCAACATATTCTCCACGGATCTCGTTCAACTGTTTTGTAATCTGAAACTAACTGTAGGTACTAAACACGCTATGCCAAGGTATTGACATAGATCAAATGCGATTTATTTGAAGCTTTAATTTTTACAGCAACTTTTTTGTTCAATTCATTTCAACATGTTTTAATGTAAAATAACAGAATGTTACATAATTTATACTCAGTTTTTCAATTTAGTATCAGGAACGTAGTATTGTAGAAGTGGATTTATTCAGTCACAGCCGGTGTATGAAAAACTATATTAACCGTGAACACGAATGTTAAATGTGTGAGTGTGGGATTATTAAAATTAATGGCTTTATTAAAGCGGCCGCACATCAAAATATGTAAACTACGCCGCACTATCCATATGAATAGGCGTGAGGTGCGGTAAGGAATATGACGGGAGAACCCATATTCGCAGCCGACAGCGGTCGACGTCGGCACGACGAGGGCGAAGCATATTAGGGCCTCACATTCATCCAACCCGGCCCGGATACACGTCTTTATCAAAGACGTTATTAAACTCGGCAGCTGTAGAATACATAAGACGGTGAATCGATTTGACTAAATTACCTTAAAGAACGACGAGTGGCCCGCAGCCAATTTATCCCGCTGCGTCAATCAAAATCGTACATAGAGTCTTGTCAGCATCAATATCTATACATTAACCATTAAATTGCTCATGAAGACATTACAGGGCGTTTTATCGTGCGTGCCATTTATACTAAAGATTGAGTACCAAAAGTGTGCATGAAAATGTAATATCTCTTCTACAGCTGACTCACCCTCGAGACGGCATTCATACATCATACTAAGTGAAAAATGTTACAACCGTAAATATCATTTTGAATTTAATTTACCTACAATCTAGGTCGAAAACAGTTGATACGAATTCTGGTGGTGAACGAGTAAAAGCGCAACTTTGTTTAATTGCAATTTAGAGTAAGCCCAGTGATCGCCGCATAAGCCGGCAAACAGAGAGGTCGAGGGCCTGTGGGAAGACTCCGATATAGCCGTACGAGCGAGTGCACTCACTGCTATCTAGTTTCGTACAACAAATACCAGAGTGAGCCACTCTGATATACTTGGGTTCAGTGCACAAGAACAGTACCAGGATGATAACCACGAGACATAACATAATCAAAGATAAGTTCAGTAGTGAATATTTCCATATTACGCATCGTACCCAGCTCGTAGCTTACTAGGTACGATGCGTAATATTGAAATATTCATACCCTATACTTGTACGTAGTATTATCTATTCGTCCATGGTAGTATTTATATACTCTGATCCTATACTAACTTTGTTCCACTATACCACCAACTTTATTATCAAAATAATCTGAATTCCTTGAGACTAGATGATGATACCAACCGACAAAAGCTTTCAAAAGCTTTTCCAAAAAAGATTTTCCTTAGGGACCGGATATCTCAAAATACGCGTAAAAGCCTAAACATCAAAGTAGTTTTACTTTGTTTGTTTGTTTATCTAATTCCAAACAGCTATTTACTAGTAACGAGAAAAAGAACATTGAAATTAAACTCAATCTATCCGATTAGTCAAACCCTTAGAGATAAACAAGCTTTACCATTTTTATCCGTTTGAACATATACAATTTTCCACGCCATTTTATAAGAATTGTTGATAGTAGGTGTGACAGGTACGTAATGTGGAAACGCATTAGCTACTACGAGGCTCGGTGGCACAGCGCGACTCGTGAAATAAAATGCATTAAGAGTGCGTACCAAGCCAGAAAAATATGGCAATGTCAGATGAAACAAACTTATGTCTAATCTTCGCGTGGAGATGAGATGGAGATAGCGTGTTCCGCGGAACAAAAATGAACTAAGCGCTTTTTATCTAAATAACTCGTAAAGTATAGAATATTTAAAAAAATCGTTAGTATCAGCCCTAGGTCATATGTCAGTGATATTATTTATCGAATTTTTGTCTTAATTAGATACACCATGAACGAATAAAACCGAAAATTCATTATTATTAGAGGTAGCTTTGTGATTTTTTTCTATCGAGGAAATTTCATGCCATTATGTTTTTGCTCAGGCAGAACCCTCGCGTATATAATGAAAATACCCATATAAAAATATTTTTTCATTTAAATACTATTTACTTGGTTAAATTTCAATTCTAAGATTGTTATTTTGCTTTATACGCAGTCTTAATGATAGCCGGAACTCACTTAGCCGGTAACGACCCTTTTCGATTAATGCTATCACCCCGCCTTACCACATTAATATTATCAGTGTGTAAGAAAGCTTATCTCGTGGCACAAAAAACTGAGACTGAACTCACTTAGATATTATCTACTTGGGTTAACGTAATGTCTCCGTAACTTTAGGTGTTCGGCCAATTATACAAAAACTGGGATTATTTATTCAAAAAACCGAAATTTTGCAAAGAATTTTTAAAAAATCGACGGTCATAATGAAACTCATGTCTCTGTCATTAAATTTGGATTTTGACGTACGTGTGTTTTGCAATAATTAGTTTTTGCAAGCTAATTAAGCTTGGTCAATATTGAGCCCTGAATGAAACTCTAATGGTGACATAATGATCATGTACCATTCAATTTCGCTTATAGAACCTATTCCTTGGTAGGCTTAGATTAGATTACCATAAGAAAAAAGGCAGAAACAGTACGTTCCTACATCGCGTAATTGACAACTGAACCCAATTTTTTGGGTGTAATTGACACCTAACAGAGACAGTGAGACGTACTCAGACCGTAACGCGGACGAG
This sequence comes from Polyploca ridens, assembly GCA_951394255.1. Lineage (NCBI taxonomy): Eukaryota > Metazoa > Arthropoda > Insecta > Lepidoptera > Drepanidae > Polyploca > Polyploca ridens. The sequence goes on along the minus strand of OX596246.1, from coordinate 11,348,821 downwards.
AGAGCATTATTGAATTGTGCACACAATTTAAGTAGCCAACATACGAGAATACTTTTGTGTCTTCCTATTTTGGTTTTATAGTAGTAGTAGTAAGTATAATAGCGTGCTGGAACATTTATCACACATGATTATCTGATTCCAAACTAAGCAGAACTTACATTTATACTTGTATACATATTTATCTACGCCAAGACAAAGAACCATACATGTTCATGGGTGGGAACCGAATCCACAGCCTGAGAAGTGGTAATCAGGATATTAAGCCTCCATGCGCACACAATTTTAGCACTTAGGCAAACAATATTATGACAAAAATTCTATAAAGGTCCACCTACTCATTATTTAAATTATAAAGCTATTTCTATCAGATTTTCAATATCCGTTTGAGTAATTATTTCCAAACTGCGGCCGGAAATAAGATTTTTAATAACGTTTAATATACGTAACGTTTGTAGGTATGATCACCGACTGTGTAGTATGTATTCTGATTTTATAGTGCACACACAAACGTAACATACATTGCCAAATCGATTTATTTAAGAGTGATTTTCAGCTCTTAATGTCAAAACCGTGGGATAACCACAATAATGTTTTGGCCAATTTATGCCATTATATTCTTATCATTTCCACTAATGGGACTGAATCAAATGAATAGTGATAACTATGTAAGTATTCATTAATTTAATTTTATAAGTTAAGAGCAAAGTGCAGTTACTTTATTATGTAAAAACCTAATATATTTCATACGGTATAATAAAATTACTGGTTTGGGTGCAGTTAGTTATACATATTAAACAGTACTCATACAGTACTACTATGACATACGCATGAATATTATATAAATATTTAATTGTATTGTACTTAATGTATTTATGTTAAATTTATGTTTCTTTATTGTTCCTAAAAAACCTTTCAACTTATCATGAAATGCCTTAGAGGAACGGGATCTCCTCACAAGCAATCTTTGCTTAAAAGAATCCAAAAATATATTGTAGCCTGAGATAAGTTATTTGAAATTAATTTAATATTATTAACTGTTCTAATTCAGGGACCATATCAGCTCGATTGGCACACTTTGGAGACATGCAAAGGTCCCAAACAGGGCAATTGTGGCAAGTTTACAATGGAAAACATTCAAAATAAATCAGATATTATTTTTCTCTTGGATTTTCCAAAGGACTGCCCTGTGACTTCGGTATTATACAGTGGATATATTATCATATGATATTTTTATTTTAATAAACAGTTTACATAGTCTCTAGACTCCAAAATTGATAGAGATATTTTTTCAGGCTAGAATTACCATTGGTTCAAAACAAAAAAACAACTCTACGAAGAAACTATGGAACTACTCTTTAGATAGACCCTGTGAACATTTTGTACTAGGTCCAATTCTTGTAGAGTCATTTAATTTGACGAAAAGTTGTAAAGTTAATAAGGTAATATGTAATAATGTAAATTGAAAGTAAAGTTTTATTAAAACGGTGATATGTCTCAATGAAAATAAAATGCCTATTTTGTTAACAGGGTGACTACAAAATACATTTAAATTTCCAAGAGAAGACAACAATGTTTTTGGGATCCAATTTTTTTTACGGCACTTACACATTCAAGACCATGGCTTATAACAAAATGAATAACTTTTTCTGTGTACTAAGTATATTAGAAGTAAAACGATTATTATGAAATTAAACTTGTTATGATATTTTTATCCGTGGCATGCAACAAACAATAATCGTGTATAGGTAATTCGAACTTCGAGACCGGTAATATAGATACTTACATGGTACTTGTACGTAGTATTTATATACTCTGAGATGGTACGCAAGTTGAACTGTGACAATGTAACTCACGGCGCTCGTCGGCTCGTACCTACTGGGAAATTTTATAGAAAAATCCGATTGAAAACCGAGTGTACACATATATACAGCCGGCGAACAGTGATTTGTTGCTTCTGCAACGGAAGTGTTACTTACGGAAGATACTCCACAACGCAAATTTTGTATACTAGAATTTCGTGGCTTGTTAAACGCTTAACTAAAATCATGAACGTGCAAAGCTGTGACATAATGTTCGGCGAAGTGGTATTAGATCGTTAATTCGGCACGTGGGTTATCCCGCGGCACTCGCGAGACTCGTCAGACTTAATAACCATATAATACAGTCGTGTCGAGGCGGATAGACGCGTAATATAACTAATTTCCGTGACGCGATTAAAACTCGTTATAAATGGTCGCCGGGGAGAACTCCGCGGCAGTCACCATTACCGCAAAAAGAGGAAAAAGAGATTCGCATTAAAATGCTCTGAATTTTTGTGAAACGTGAGCCTGAAATACAAGGAAGCGACACACGGATATATTATTTCATGAACTTTTGTAGCTCGTTTGTGAACCGCAAGTCTTTTTTTATATTAATACTCGTCCAAAAGTTTAATTCTATTTTTTGACATTAAATTGAGACTAATTTACAGAGTAATATTTTATAGAAAAATACGTTGACAATAATCAATTTTCCATTCGAAACCTTTAAACGCATTGGTAAAACAATAAAATAAGAATTTTGTTATTATAACAAAATGATTTACAAAAAAAAATTTTTGGATATCTACTTATATTTATCTATTCTATCAATTTATATTTGTATAAAAAAATATGTAAGTAGATAGTTTGTAATTAATAATGTACCTACATAAGCAGCATGAGCAATTTCACGTCTGGATTGATTAATTGCCTATTAATCTCCCATCATAATGGATACCTAATTATTTTAACTTACACTACATTAAGGTAATAAAACTAGTTTTGAGAGCAAAGTAAACGTGAAATTGAAGTTGAGTGTCAGACCTTTATTCGGATTTATTTGTGTTGTTAACATTTAGACAATTTCATCCCCCGACAAATTCAGAAATTAAATAAGGTGAGTTTACTTAATACATTTTTAATGAGGGGTGGTTAATATTTAACAAATTACTTGTCTTAGTGGTGGAGCGAGTTTAACGAAGTAAATCTGGGCGGTAATGGTGCGCGGTGGCACCTGGGCTTGTGGTAGGGGCCGCGCTAATTTCCTAAAGCACAATATAAATTACCGTCTGAAAACAATGATACCGAGACCGACCAAACCTCGCCGCACCAAGCCTTACCGCGCCTTGGCGTGCATTAGCGCTCTTTCGCACAGGTCGCATTATAATAACACACGGTAAAGGGATTCATTCTATAACCTAGAACCGACAGATAAGGTGAAGTAATAAGCACTTTTATCATCATTTAGGTACATCTCCGTCTCCGCATGCTATTTTATCGCTATTCAATGCAACAATTAAAGCGATGAAAAGAAAGCACGGATTTACATAATATTCGAACTTTACTCGGATGGTTCCGTTTATGTCGAGTCAGGCAGTTAATTATTTTCTACGGACAATGAATCGCCGAAGTCACCTCATTATCGTGAAGTGAATCAACATTTTTTATAAATTCAAGATTAAGTCTCTCTAATCTGAAGTTGAGTACCCAAACATTATTTTTCTATAACACGAATCACCAAGTAATAAAACAGTTATATTGATTATGTAACTAGAAATAATGGAAATGATATCCAATGGACTTAAAAGTGCAATATTGCTAGAACAGACAACACAGTGTCAACATTTTGGCAAGACGCCTGTACTATTTGCTAAACGTATTAAAACTTCACCACTAGACATTAACAAATGGTTTCTCATAACATGTTATGAGACGACACTATAAAAGACCACTGTCGCTGAAAGTAAGCAACACGCTTACTTATTCAATTCACACACAATTCTCGGACACGGGAATAGGCGCCTTAAAATATGCACCTACTAGCGTACCTACCTACAGCTAATACGACAGCCATTAATGACGTTGTGCATATCTTGAATAAATCATCAATTACTACACTCATCCGTTCGAATCAAATATTCCTGCATACGTCATTATAAATAAACTGTAACTTAAGGAAATGAATTTCATATGCATATTGTTCTTGTATAGCCGATCAGTTCGGAAACAGGCTATTTAAATGCGTGACCCGTCATTAGGCACGCGGCCGGAGAAGTCCCGGACCGCTCGAGTATGCGCTCGATGGCTGCGCATAATCGACCTGTTAACATTTCCACGTACCTTCCCAACCCTGTTTGCCGCCGTTTATTTTTACTGCCAACTAGGCAAAATTTGGAACCCGACGCCCGTGTCGCAAGTCAGCGACATGCAATCGATCGTGCTGGAAGTATAATATTCTATCAAGCATATTACCTAAGCTAAATGAAAATATGTAACGAGTCGAGGGACAGAAAACACAAGCGCCACGTTTTCAAATTGTATATAGATATGGGGCCAAACTTTATACACGAGTTGAATAAATAAATTAACGGTCACTGAACATCGATATGAGTTTCTACAAGCAACACAACGTGTAATTAAATATTCCTCTATCTAGTGTGGACCGCATTCACGCGTATTAACTGGAGTTAAAATGGTATCACTGAATTCACGGTAAGTCCTATGACATAAAAATAAACGAATTGACAGAACGAAATTATACGGTTTATTTCGAAATGCCCAATCTTCTACTTCGCTTAGAAAAAAATCACATAACACAAGTTTGAACTACTAATGAGTTAACTAAATAAATCGAAACAAATATTTATATTTTTTTATGACAAATTTTCTACTGAAAATAGAACAAACGTAGCTGACGCCTTCATAACTGAAAATTTGCACGATACATCATAAAGAAATGTCAGATTATGAGCCATTTGATGTTGCTGTGCAGGGCGTCAGATAGGCATTTTGTGTAGCGCTACTAGTGGGAGGCAAGCGTCACTTCTGGCGCAGTCGCAGAGATACAGATCCAAACAAACCCAGGGTTAGTCAAGTTTGTGTGTATTTATTTAATAAGAACGGAGGACTTAGAGTTTGTCCAGTAAATTTAGTTCCTTGGTCTAAGCCATTCAAAGTCAAAGTCAAAGCCATTTATTCAATTTAGGCCCCAGAAGGGCACTTATGAAGGTCACATTTACTGAACCACCACCAGTTCGGAACTCGGCCTTCTTATAAATTATATTATATTCATAATTAAATTCTGCATAGATTACGTAGAATGTCTCACAAATTTGATTCAATTAAATCTAAACGTACCGTAATTAAATACACAAATTAGAAACTTACTGCATTATATTCAAGCCATTTGCATTTACCTGAAAAAGAAGAAAAATGTTTAGCATACAAAATAAGGAAGGTAAAATTAAAATTAATCTTTTTGAGGAAACGGTCGGAAATGTTGCGATGAATGAAATCAACGGGTTCCAAAAGAACTCGTCATTAATTAGTGTCCCGTTGAATCCTTTCCTTTTTAAAACACTTAAGAGTTGTATGAAATAAAAGACAGGACTCGATCCGAATTCAGTTCCACCCTCGTCGGTGGTCTGTAGTACTCAGATATAACGTGGGTTGAAAGAAACCCTTTTTAAAATAGGCCTCCACTACTTAAACATCCCTAGGTCACCTTGGATCACCCCACTGTCACCCCGTGTCGGCCCAAGCTTCAAATGTATACAAGATTTACTTATTTAATATTTATTTCGCCGTCTCTTTTTAAAATGGATTATACCACAATTTTATATTCATAGTCAATCCCTTATACAGGGTGATTTTGAATTACTTAGCTATTTTAAAGGAGTCGCTCATTAATAAAAAATAAAAAATACATGTTTTATTTTATTTTTTTATTTTAATTTTTATAGAAAAAAATAAAGTTACGACGATCCAAAGTTTTCTCAGAATTACTGAAATCGTTGGTCGTACCGCGCGCCAATACGCTACGTCACATAGCTGTCAACAACCGAGAATGTTAGATACTGCCTATGTATACGAAAACACGAACACCATCTAAATTAAATATCCTATACATCACTCTCGGTATTCTTACCCGTTTAAAATTTATAAAATGAAGCCACAAAAATACAGTAACACACTTTTTTTATTAACTCAATTACAAACATACTCATCGTATCATAATTCGAACATATGCATCGTTGTAACACTTTAAAACTTAAGGCTAATTTTAAATCATATTGAACTGAAATATTGCAGTTTTAAATAACCCAGTGATCTGCAACCACAAAACGCACAGTTGGGTGGGTTGGCGGGCGCCGCGCGGCATCTTGTGTGAGGCAGAAGCCCTCCATTGATCAAACGGATAGTGTATTCCAGAGAGTTCCATAATTATTCAATTAAATTTAAAAATATTTTGTATCACCCAGAAACGACTGTTGATCTTCTAAAACGTTGCCCTAGCAACCAGTAACCAGAGAATACCTGCGTGCGCAACTAAAAATATTTTTTTCATAATCAGAAATTTTTCAAATAGGTTGACATGAAGTATTAAGCTGAACGCACACCTAAACACGTCGTAGCAATATTTTTTTAATTCTTTGTATGAAATTAAAAGAGAAGGGAAGAGAGGTTTCGTATAAGGACGCTTCCACACGTCAGACAATCGGTAGTCCAATTGTCATTCCGATTTGAGGCCTTTAGAGCGACTTTGTAAGACGAGTGCTTTGTTAGTAAAGAATTCAAATGAGAAGAACATTTGAATGTCTCTCAGTCCGACTTGAGGCCTTTAGAGCGGCTTTGTAAAACGACTGCTTTGGTAGTAAGGAATTCAAATGAGAAGAACATTTGAAACTCTCTCAGTCCGACTTGAGGCCTTTAGGGCGGTTTTGTAGGACGTGTGCTTTGGTAGTAAGGAATTCAAATGCGAAGAACATTTGAATCTCTCAAATCGAAAGAATTTATTCTCTTATAAAATTGAATCCACCGACTGACATCAGACCTTTTTAGCGAAATAGGCAATTTTAGAGTTTATTTCTAGGATAGGTTCGTTTAAGGGTTATTAACCAAGTCAAACGTTTTAAAAAGCTATCCTGTTTTCTGCTTACAAAGCTGACATTCAAATTTCTTCTCTTTCCGACATAAAGTCGGCCGGCGATCGTATGATGCGTGCGGGCTGCCTAATGTATTGTTAATAATTATTGAAAGATAAGTTTCCTCCTTAGTGAAAATGAGAAATATAATTTATTTTAGAAGATTTTAATGAATGACAGATTCGATTCAATGACAGTTTTTATTAATCAAAATACTCGAAATGTAAACAACATTATGAAGAGTTTATTCCTGATATTACTTAATTTTGTGAATGTAAAATGGAAAAATAATATGGTGAAATTTGAGTAGGTATTTAACACAATTTCCACCTAGTGCGCGTTACAAAAGAATTCACGTTTTTCCGCAGCATATTTCAATGTTCCGGTGACGTCTACCAGCTGAAGTTCAAGGTCATCTACTTGTTAACGTTATCCAGCAATGTGGAGTATTTAGGATTTTCTTACGACAAAATTATGGAAAAAAAAAGGTTCTTTTTTTTGCACGGATGTGTTCTATTATTGATTCTGATCCGAGGGAAAAAAAATAGCCAAGTAATTCATAATCACCCGGTATATTCTTATCTTACATATTATAAAACAAAGCCACCCGCCGCGTCTGTCTGTCTGAACACGATAAACTCAAAGCTACTGAACGGATTTTCATACGTTTTTCAACATTCGACGGAGTGATTCACGTTAGTGGTTTAGGTGTATGAATTATTAAAGTTGTAAATTGGCTGAAATACGACGTTTTTTTTTTTACTGTTTTATAGGCCTGTGTTTGGGCGCAATCTCACCATGGTAAATGATGATGCGGCCGAAGGTGGTAAGCACACAAAGCCTAGAAGGAACTGGCTCTCAAGTGCAGCTGTCGGAACACACCGAAAGGTGCTTGGCGACAGATTTTCAACTTGAGGGTGGTAGCCAGCCAGGCGGGTACTACAAAGTACCCTACCACCGTGCTATGGTTTCCTCACGATGTTTTCCTTCACCGAAAGCTCAAGCTCATTGTAGGATTCGAACCCGGGACCTTCGTCTCGGTATCCGACGTAACTACCACTGAGCTATCATCGCCTTAAAATTTGATTGATTGATTGATTGTTGAAGATGTCCGAAAAAATAATGCCGCGTGGATAAAACCATGGTATAATTACATCAGGTATGACATTCCGAGATACAGGGGACACAACCCTACGTTATTTCCGCCGTCGACGGTTCTCAAACTTTTAAATATGGGGAAAGTTAATCTAGTTTATATTGAATAAGGCAAGAAGATGCCTACTCTGAACTGAAAGAAATAAGAGCTGGTGTATCTGAACTGAAAGAAATAAGAGCTGGTGTACCACAAGGCGGTGTATTGGGTCCGGTCCTGTATCTTTTATACACCTGTGATATTCCTAAACTTGAAAACAACACCATCGCTACCTTTGCTGACGATACTGCCATAATTTTGTCTTAATAAAAAATTAATAAAAAATAAAATAATGGCTACAGGGAATAGCCACAAGGAGGCAGTTGAGAAGGTTCAAACAGCTAATGATCAAGTTTATAACTGGACAAAAAATGGAGAATTAACTAAATGAATCCAAATCTATTCACGTAGACTTTAGTAATATGAAACACATATTCTCCAGCCTATATTTATATTGCAAACAAAACAAACATGTTCATGCACACAAATTCATGTCATGTGTGTGAATCGAACCCAAGACCCCCATGACCTGCGGAGCGACAGATGGAATCTTAACCAACTGGCTCGTCATATTGCCGCTGAATGGAGATCAAGCGAATTTTTGCCACAAAATTGTACTTGTAACTTTATGTCAATTGTATAACATACAAAATAAACACGAGCCAAAAAGCGAATTCTCGAGAATGCGCGAGGAATTGCCGGAAGACCCGCGACCTCTTTTACACTTAACAAAGTTTGCGACATAAAGTTCAATATGCTATGTAAAATTTCGTTGCAAAAAGTCGCTTCCATTTCGCTATTAAAGTTGACATTTATATTGACATTTTATATGAAATTGACAAGAATCACTTATTATTTTAATTTTTAATCCAGGTTAACATTTTTAGTTTTTTAGTCCATTATAACTTAAAACCACTTTGCTTAAGTCTATAACGCGTCCTTGAAAGTTTGAGAAACTCTCCGTATACTGAGACTGAGCGAGAGCGAAAATCACAATTAAGGATGTTCGACAAAGAATACACGTCAAAATGGCAATAAATGTCAATGAGACGGCACGTTTTTGTGTTACCAGTCGTATATAATCATGGCTCCCGTACCCCTAGTATTTCCGGTGGGAATACAATAAAACTGTAAGGTTTTAATTTAAAATAATACGCTCACTCACGTTTAACTTAATTTATTTGTTTGATTAGACAAACGATACATCAATTATAATACTTTATATATTTTTGTCAAAATAGTGACTGAAAATATTTCCATAATTCAATGTTTCGTTACAATAAAGCGGCAACTGTAAAGTTTGACGTTCCTGTGTCTCTCCCGGAATTTCAACCTTGTTTTCTTGGATCATGGATAAAACTACTCTGCTACCCGATCCGAAGCCGGGCGGTTCTCTGGTTTTAAATAACGACGAAAGGTCTAAGATAGTAATAAAAACAGTAAAAGGCATTATATTTTTGGTGTCGAATGGCGCGCAAGAATAAATATTTTTCATTTCATTTTCATTTTTCATTTCATTTCATATATATACTCAATAAGTGTAGACATATCACACGTTTACTATAGCTTACGCGTTCTCCAACATTATGATTTTACACACAAGTCTTTATGATACGGTACTTTCAATTTATACACATAACATTTAGTGAAATTTGTGTGCATTCAGTGAGACGAGATAGGAAATTGGTATAGACAAAGCCTTAACCGCAACGCACATACGCTGCAAAAGATAACTATTAAATATGGTAAAAATATCAGTATAAAGCAGTATTACCAAAACAGTACAGCGCTTGTAAAGCATTAAATTGTGTATACGATTTCGTATTTATGTAAACAAGAAAATACGTAGATGCTGTTTAAGTATCGGCTGTAAAATGTAAATGTCATCTACGGGATGTTAACAAGCTATTTTATAAGGAAAGAAGAATCCCACCAAAAACATTTTTATGTAAAATGTTGCCAAGACGGCTCGCACTGTCAAAAAGTTGTCAGATCTCATGTAGAGTAAGCGTCTCAAACTCTACACACCGTAGTCAAAATATGTGGCTTGCCCGTTTCACTACTACAAGAACTATTGTTTGTTCATCTAGTATAATCCAAACCCAAGCTATGAGGGTTCAAAAAACGACGAAGCGCTTCGAGAAAAGGTAGGTAGTGCCCTTGCGCTTCGCTTGGCTGTCTTGGCGGGGGGCACTCCCGTGCCCCCTGATAAAATAGCTAACATAAACTTACGCCTTTGTTTAATTAATGTGTTTAAATTTGAACTTTACTATATTCAATTTGGTAGCTTCAACAATAGCTATAAAACGCTGATTTGAAGACGCTCTCACGATGTTATGATAACATTTTCAGTGCATATAAATTACGATTTTACTTTAAAGATGGTTTTTATGCACAGTTGGATTTAACTGCGTTATTTGCAACATTGTTACAGCGAAAATGCAAAGTAAGAAATGTCAAGTCACGGTTCCTTGGAATTGTCAGCCAGTTATCAACGCTAACATTAATTCATTACATTCTGAACACATAATAAGAAATATAATATTTAATGTCCAAGGTAGGCAGTTACTTGCAAATAGGAAAACAGTGTCGTTTTAACAGTGAACTGTTTTTTTATTATGTAATCCTTACTAATATTATAAATGCGAAAGTGAGTTTTTTGTTTGTTTGTTACGCCTTCGCGCCTCAACTACTCAACGGATCATCATGAAATATGGCATGCAGATAGCCTATGGCATGGAGAAGGACATAGGCTACTTTTTATCCCGTGAACGTGGGTAAAACCGCGAAGACAGCTAGTCTCTTATAAACATGATTCCTTATTTCCCTTGGTCACACCTTGAGAATGACTCTACCGATTTCATCCATCTTTGTTTTGAAAGTTCTCTATTACTCTGGAGAAGGTTAGTACGGAAAAAAATTAATAAAGTCTTAGAAAATTTAAAAAAACTTAACGATAGGGTATGGTATGGTAGGATATCTCTCGGGTACGCGAGTGAAACCGCGGGGTGCAACTAGTATAATTTGAAAATCCCAAAGGATCCTTCATTATTATCTAGTATTTTAATATTCAAAATATTCTATTCATCCGTAACATTTTATTCTCATAAAAATGTTTATGGAATACCTAAAATAGTTTTATAAATGCCTAAAACATCCAAGCTTTTAAAAAAAAGCAGAAATGAACATAAGAATATTTAAAATAAATTGATAACTTACCGCCTAATTCCGTTATTCAGTATTGTATAGATTCGCTTAGCTTTTAAGTACTGACCTACTCTTTATTTATAGCCCTGCTGGTTTAGCAAAACATGATAATAAATTAAGCGGGGTAGTGCTTTTGAACCAGCTACCACCGCCCCGTCAACACCAGTGATATGTTTTCTAACTATAGTCCCTTTTACGACTCGCTATCGGTACGGTACGACAGGATAGACTCGTATTTAGATAACATTTACTGTTATTCAAGACTTGTTTAATTTTCAGTTTGTTGATGTGTCATATATTACTTGGAGGATATTTTGTGTATATAAAATCCATCGTAATTTATCACAAACACGGTTCAAAGCATAATAAGCAAATTGAAAGCTGCCGGGCTATAGTAGCTATATACCATAAATATAATATCTATGTATTGCTATAAAATATGTTCTCTTTTTCGAGTAAGAATGTTACTTTTAATTATTATTTTTTTAATCAAGAACAGATAATAAAGTGATGTAAGTAAACAATATCGTTACGTAGTCAAAGTACCTAAATGTAATGCATTAGGTAATAATATGTATGTTCCATCCAGTCTTATTCAAATCCAAAACGTTTTGTATTTGAGTAACGTCTGATGATATAGCAAAAACCAGGACACGATAAGTAAAGGCTTAGAAAGCGAAATTAATGATATCTGGTCCAAATTAAATTAAGGATAATCGCTCCTATTTATTATCCTGTGTCCATTTATTGCGTGATTTTGACATAAATACCTATTCAAATATTTTGAAACAAAAACTGTATGATTAAGTGTATTTCTTTAATCATATCGGCGACTCAAATAAACGACACATCCGTTGCAACAAATATATTTGAATAATACATTAACTTATGATTTCGATAATTCATCCTCATGTCACAAACCTTAACAAATAGGCATACATTATGCGCTCCATAGAAAACTGGTTTCTGTGGGAATATAATACTCATTGCCTTAACTATTCAGCAGTAACCTGCACAATTCAACCGACTAAAAACTTCGTAGCCAATATAAAAGATAATCTGCCCGACGAGTCCGACGACAGTCCACTGAGAACTAAAAACCAAATGGAAGTATAATCCGCGATGTCGTCATGGAGCTTCAGTGGCCTCTAATGACTGCAGCAAGGTAATCCAAGCGAATAACCGTCCATGCGGTATTACAATGCAATTGCATTCGATTTTATGGGCGTCATCGATTTTAGATTCAGTCGAATTATGCTTATCTGCATCGTATTAAATGATGCGGAACAACAGTTACTAGGAGAAAAATAGCAAAATATTTTTAAAGAAAATTCCCTAATATTAACGAGTAGAATGGCACCTGAGCGTAGAATTGTGGTATAAATTGTGAAAACAATAACGCAAGAGACGCACCCCATGCGCTCATGAGCAGCTGGAAATTACAAACCTAATAAGATTACGTGACAATTTCAAAATTACAAAGCACAAACATTATTTATAGCTACTTTATTGTATCTTATCGTCGGTTGTACTATGATAAATGAACAACTGAAAACGCAGGAGTTGCCATTTTTTTACAAAATGTAATCATACAATTTTGAGTTTATGAAAAATTGTGATCATCTTTGAGTTCACGTATGGAAGTAATGAATGACCCATATTTAAAGAACTTTGTATTCTATAAAGCTTTTGATACGAAGTAAATCCAACGTATTCTCAGACTTCTGATTCTAGCATCACATATAATATGTGCCTACATGAACCGAAGTCAGTTGAAACCTATATCTGTTATTTTTTTTTTTAAATTTCTTTTAATGAAAATACTCTGCTAATGACAGTCTAGTTTCAGTATATGTCATGTTAGGAAAGTTTGCGCTGCAAAAACAATACAGGACTAAATAAAGGTTTCCCTCAAGTCATTGTTGGATAGTCACGCGCACATTGGCGGGCGCTCTATACCTGTCGACGGCATTTGCCGCTGGGGACCCCACTCTAACTATTCCTTTGTATTTCACCGCACCACAAACTTTATTTAATTTTCCCTGTTGCGTCAATAAAACAAAGCGAATCTCAATTTACTTTAAACATGAATAACTGACATAAGTAATTATTCAAATTATTTCAAATCTAAATCTAAATTAAAACTTAGTTATTTATTAGATTACATATCACATCCATGTCCCCAATTTAGCAATCCGCATATTTTATTATGATTGATTCGTTCACCTTAAAACTCGTCACATGCTCCAGGGAGCAACGTGTTGATTTATCACATACCTAAAAATTACAACTTACTGTGTACGTAATAATAGGTACCTACCTAGCGATAAAAAATATAACGTACAAATTTTAAAATGTTACAAATAAAGCAAGGTACGTTTTTAATATGATGTAAACCAAGAACGAGCTAGTTTTAAAACGTGTTACAAGGTTTTAGCTCTAAAGCGGAGAAACAAAACAAGGAAACGGGAGCTTACCCAGCTACCTGGGTGTAATACCAAGTAACGACTATAAAAACTTCAATGATATTGAAATAATTTTTTTCACGTGGGGCAAAACTAGTTAAAAGAAATTAGGTGAGATGACCTCATACGTATCCAACCAAAACCTTAAATGTGAAAACTGGTCAAGTTTAACGTTTTGACAAGTTTTGAAACCAATTCACTGATTTGATTTACACAATCATTATTTATGTAGCGAGTTATCGTTTTCGATATAAGCCTATACAATAAATAAGTTTATCGACATAGAAAGCGACTTTGCTCGTCACTTACTAATAATAAATTGGCTGTTAAGGTCAGCTGCTCTTTGAAGTTTGGCAATTTTATTTTTCTGTATTTGGTGAGACTTCAATACTTTTTGCATAGATTATTCATCATCACACATAACTTACAGTTTGGGGGAACACATATACACTGACATGTAATACACAAACATTTTCTATAGAACTCAATATAGTACCTACTCAATGAGTTAGTGAGTCTTTTACAGCTTTTTGTGTTAACCCTTTTTTCTACTTATTTACATATGTATGAGCTTTGGTACCTCATATTAACTTTAAGACATCACTTTACCAAATTAAATCTGTGGTGAGAGTGGTTATGCACAGGCAGAAGTGTGTAGCCTGCTTTTTGTCAAACTTGGCCTAACACGCTACAATGTATCTAAATCTCAGGAACATGGAACTTAAAAAGTAAACAAAACAAGCTATTATTGCAGTGATGCGTGGGATTAAACAAACTGCTAAACTACGGCGGCTCATATGACTTTATCTATATATATTAAATTCAATGTCCTGACTGACTGACTTACTGACTGACTGACTGACTGACTGACTGACTGACTGACTGACTGACTGACTGATTGACTGATATATCAACGCACAGCCTAAACCACTGTTTCTAGAGACATGAAATTTAGAGGGTATATTCTTTGTGAAGAATAGGTATACACTATGAATTTCGAAATTCCACCCCTAAGGGGGTAAATTAGGGGATGAAAGTTTGTATGAAAGTCCGTTAGTTTCGAAGTTAGCATCTTAAAATTTTGTGTTTAGGCTGAAGATTGAATATTAATGTATACGTGTCTCAGCGTTTTTAATAATTCCACCCTCGAAGCGGGATGAAGTTGTTTTGTTTTATTATTGTAGAAAAATGTGATTCCTGTAGGACACGCGAGCGAAGCCGCGAGCAGATGCTAGTTCCTTATATTATATTAAAGTAAGAGTTTTTGTGACAAACTTAAAACTGCAATTTAGTTGCGCGATTCGTACGCTGCCGCGCTGTCTACGGATTGCTTACATTTTGCATATTATTATTTAAGTCCTCCAAGAGCTACCGAAGTACCGAATACCAGAGACGTCGCTGTTGAGTCACGCTCGCCTCAATTCTAATCCGGGTCTCAACTTGGACTCGGTAAATCACTGTTACATATTCCAACTCTAAACTTCAGCCAAAAGCCGATCAGATGATGACATGCACTTTTACTTGAACATAATACGAATTAGCTAGGTAGTTAATTTTAGAGAAACACCCGAGTAAGTACCTATTGGAACGTGACAACGGGCTTAACTATATTTCTGTAGTATTAATTGCATTTAGTATAATTATAAGGTAAGTTTCAGTTTTGAATATAACTGGTTGAGGGATAACTGTATAAATAAAGTGTTCCGATCAAAATTACTACGCAAGCAGGTAATCGATAAGGTCATCTTATGATCTAAATTCCAAACCAGTGAATTTCATTGAAGTCAAGCTTAGTTGAAATGATTATTCCGCTATAATTTAGTGGTCGGAACGACATATCTTATACGATGGAATGTATGTACCTGGTACGGTTGACATTGCATTCAAGCATGACGAAAAACTATGATCTATAAAAGATGATGTCATAATAAAACAAAGTTCAATAAAATTTATCATCCAATACGAAAATATACCGATTTATTTATAAGGCTACGTACACGACTACAATTTATAAATTTATTGTAATGACATGATAAAACCTAACTCGACAGTAAGAAAACAAGAAAAAGGCACATAAACGCTTAGTATGACGATCATATTCGTAGCAATAAGTAACCATAAAGGCGGTATTTCATATAAGCGAAGTGCCTTGCTGTTACGACTTACCGAGGACGTGAGCTGAAAGGAGGCGAGCGTAGACGGCGTTTATTGGTACACCTGCTTACAAGCATTTTGTCCGAGTGTTTTAAAAGCCTTGTGAAGCGTGAGGCCTGTCGAGACACGAATGTAATATGGCGCGTCAGCTCCGTCACAACGTTTTTTACCAGAGCGGACAATGTCGGCACTTTCCACTGATTTAAAATCATTATTGATCAACTAGCTGACCCGCGCGGTTTCACCCGCGTTCCCGGGATAAAAAGTAGCCTATGTCCATACCATAGGCTATATGCATGCCAAATTTCATCGCGATCGATTCAGCGGTTTAAGCGGAAAAGCGTAACAGACAGACAGACAGAGTTACTTTCGCATTTATAATATTAGTTAGGATTTCGAGTCTTATCAAATCATGTAGGATTACGTTACGCATCTATTAGTAATGTCGTATAAGTTAAAACAAGCCTTTTAATGTATTTGAGGTGTCGTCGAAATTTTTTATTATTTATTCATGTCAAGAAAGTTTCAGAAACAATCGCGCTGTATGTACGCATTATAATGCATGTAAAATATAATTAAGTCGATATTACCGAGTGTTAACTTCTTACAAAACAAAGACCTATATTCCAATTGAGGATATCCAACAAGAAACTAATATCATTGCTAATATTATATGCCAGTGGAAAATGAGATTCCCGGTACGCTATTATGTCTCAAATTGATCGATCGACAGCTACTAACTTTTGCTGTATTTTTCAAAGATACATTCTTGAAAAAAACAAAGAGTTCTCAATATTAGAAAGTTTTATCTTATGTATCATTGTAGGAACGTTGCGTGCATGACATTTATTTGTAGTTTAAAAATTGTTATTGCAAGTCGTACCAAGGCGTGTCTTATTACTAGATCTGAACACGAACACCGGCGGGTAACCATTCCAACTTCAGCTATATCAGTTACGTAGTACATTACAATTGCACGTGAGCTGAAAATGCTAGCACTAAAGTGGGTAAATTGAAGACAGCCAAGTTGCGTTCTATATTTCAACACCTGCTACGGTAGCACTAAGAAACTTCAATTTTCAACAAAATTAACAGGAATCTTCTAGAGATTGCCAATTATAGGTACTAACTATTTTGCTATGTGGATAAATTTATGAACAATTTCAATATAGCAGCGCAAATACTCAGTTAAAATGTAATATTTATTACTTATGAAATAGGCATTCTTAGAATTTCACTGATCAAAATAATAGTCAGCAAACGCCAGCTTTGTAATGATATAACTATTCCCATCGTCTTTATTAGTCAGTTTGTTTAAAACGCGTTGAACTATTGAATATTATTTATTATAAGTTTGATAGTGAGGTATCTCAGTGATTGTCGTCCATAATTTACAGTACAAAACTACTCGTAGAAAATAACTGATACAATATTCAGATGATGCAAGCGTCCATAGGCTGGGGTAACCGCTTACCATCAGGCGGGCCGTATGCTTGTTTGCTACCTAAATAGTATAAAAAAAAAAAAAAAAAAAAAATATCCTGGGACATTCCTCACACACGGTCATCTGATCCCAAACTAAGCAAAGCTTGTACTATGGAAACCAGATAACTGATATAATACATATACTACTTTTTGTTTGTAAATACATACTAATTATACATAATTACACCCAGACTCAGGACATACAGACATGTTCATGCACACAAATGCATGTCCTGTGTGGGAATCGAACCCACGACCTGCGGCGCTATAGGTTAAGACGCCACGTCTTAACCAACTGCGCCAACTGGCCCGTCAAAAAATGAACATTATGTTTACCTAATATCGTTTTAAAATACTTATTCAAAAGTCAAAGCCATTTATTCAATTTAGACCCTAGTAAGGCTACTGAATTTACCAGAATATAAAATAAAAGTTAAAGAATATAAAAATCTATCGAAATTCTAGTGATTGTTCGAAACCTATGCAACCCAAAGCGCTATAATTTGAGCCTTTGATGCATTAGAATGGACTACGGATGCGAATTCATTGTTATTTTTACTGGCATATTTATTTTTGAAATAAATTTTAGTACTAATTTATTTTAATTCGATCAACACTGGTGCCGATTCTGTTGTAAATCGCACTAAACTAATTTTAGACACGTCTCATCTCTTTCTTACGAACATTATTGAAAAAGGATAGAACATATTTTAAGTTGTAAAATTAATCTTTGCCGTCTTATTTTGCGTGTATTTAGGCGTAACCGCGATAGATGGCGACTAAATTTATATTGAAAACAAGCATTGGACTAATTTGACAGGACTAAATTTCTTCTATCCTTTTCTTATGTTCTTTGTTAGAAAGAGACATAGTGAGATTAAAATTAGTTTAGTTGTGAACAACAGAATCAGGGCCACTGGTGTCGATTCTGTTGTAAATCGGACTAAACTAATTTTAGTCACATCTCATCTCTTTCATACGAACATTATTGAATAAGGATAGAATATATTTTTAAAGCTGTCAAGTTAATCTCTGCCGTCTTATTTTGCGGCTATTTAGGCGTAATCGCGATAGATGGCGACTAAATTTATATTGAAAACAAGCATTGGACTAATTTGACAGGACTAAATTTCTTACATCCTTTTCTTATGTTCTTTGTTAGAAAGAGACATAGTGACATTAAAATTAGTTTAGCTGTAAACAACAGAATCAGCACCATTAGCAACTTATGTAAATTTAATCATTTTTTTTAGTATGAATTAAAGAAGCAACCATTTTATTAAAAGTACTAGCTGCCATTTGAAGGTATCGATAATCAATTCAAAAGAACAACCACTTCAATATGGCAGCAGGTCAGTGAATTCATACTTTAAATTCGCTTAATTAGTATTCTCACGAAAGTAGCGGGTGGAGCCAACAGTACCGCTGTATTTCTTCTTTAATTAATTAACCTTTTGGTTCCAGTCAACTTTGGTTCAAGAATATATTTTAACTGTGGGAATTATTCCTAACTTAACAAAAAAGATTTACTTATCCCATTATAATGAATATATGACCCACGCCACCTAGGTCCGTTATAACAAAATAAATGGAAAGAAAGATGAATTGTAATGACAAAGTTATTTAAGAATGGATTTTCGAGAGACAAATACTACGAGTATAGTATTGAGTAAACTATAATAAGGATTTACAAAATTAGCTTTTAGAATAATATATTTAAGGCGATGATAGCTCAGTAGTAGTGACGTCGGATACCGAGACGAAGGTCCCGGGTTCGAATCCTAAAATGAGCTTAAGCTTTTGGTGAAGGAAAACATCGTGAGCAAACCATAGCACGGTGGTAGGGAACTTTGTAGTAACCGCGTGGCTGGCCCGAGTTGAAAATCTGTCGCCAAGCACCTTTCGGTGTTCCGACAGCTGCACTTGAGAGCCAGTTCCTTCTAGGCTTCATGGTAAGTACACACCACCTTCGGCCGCATCATCACTTACCATGGTGAGATTGCGGTCAAACACAGGCCAGAACGAGGATTTTTTTTTACTGTTTATAAACAGTAATAAAAAATCCTCGTTCTCATAATTGTTTTTTTTTAGTGCACTAAAATAAATCTCTTTTAAATCTACGTAGTTTTACGTATCTACATAGTTCTGCTTTTACGAATTAAAATTCTGTGTCTTGTACTTTTATCATTACTCTCTGGTAACCTAAACCTTCTCTGTTGTCCGTAATCAATACAACTGAAGGAAGTCCAGTCAGGATTTTGCAGCTCAAAGCACGCCTCTGTACGAATGAAAGTGATAGAAAGAAACGTTCGCCAGGGCAATTACTTTCGCTGGAGTACACATAAAATTACTTTCGTTGTAAGTACCAGATCATTATTATTACCTACTAATACCGTGAAAATAATTAATTGGGATTATGCATTTTCCCTAAACAATCAAACAAAAGCTTGATAAGCTGTTAGGAATTTATACGATAATTACCTTCCAAAATTTTAAATTATTATAATATTTTGAAAGGTAATTATCACAGCTTTTCAAGCTTTTGATTGATTGTTATATAAAATAAAATCTTATTATGTGAATATATTTATATAGGTACATTAATATATTCACAGAATAATATTTTATACGTAGTCCGTGACTATCAATCGAAACAACACAAACATATAACAAAAACGTAGCAATTAAGCCGTAAGTTATGAATTTTCGACAGAATGTTTTTGATTCCATTACAAACTAATTGTTTTGTGGGAAATTTCTGTTAAAATCAAAACTACATTAACTAGTACGCGGAACTTTCCAGACGGTCGAGGTATGACCAGCCGGCTATGCTAAGTTTCCGCTAACTACTTACTACGTAGACGTCCGAGCATATCTGACGAGCGGAAAGTATAAATCCAATAATTCTACAGAATTTGAGAGACGCTCTTTGTGACAAATTCAATTTAAACACAATAAAGTAAGCAGGCTATCCCGGGTTTATTTACGCGGAGACGTAAACACGACCATTACTTTTAGTGTCGTCACTTTTTGTCGTGTCCCCAAAATAATCCAATAGGCTGTATGTATATATTATTATTATAACTTCTCTATCACAATTGTATCGCCAATCTTCATGATAGATAGGTACATATAAGGGTAGACTCAACGACCACATTTATAGTAACATAAAGTCCCATGTGCGAACAAATAATATTTTATATCAGTAAGGCCCAATTTTACCAACGTTGGATATCACTTAACCGCGGTATAAATATGTCTGTGTGACATAATTTGTATATAAAATCTGTCAGTCATATTTATTCTTTGGATAAAAGTTCATCGACGTTGGTAAAAATGTACCAAAGCAACATTTGCAATAACACATAAGTAATTGATAACACATTATTTTAATATACATATATTACATATATATTGTAAACATTCAATAATATAAGTATCGAAAAAAATTTGACGTCCAAGATTTATATCGTCTCCGTTTTACGATAATTTCGTCTTCCTTAAATTACTATTCGAATACAATGTTTTTTTTTACATTTCTATATTTAATAATAATTTAATATTACTATACAGAGTTTAAATTTAAAGCTAAATTGTTATTACTTGTTTATAATTTAATTTTATCAAGTAGATTTTGTTAGTGAATGTTACAAAGGTCGAACGTTTCGGTTATACAAAGATATATCATATTTATCCACATTATTATTTGGCTGCGTTATTACAAAGGAGTGTTTTTACTGGAGGTAGCATTATCAATCATACTATTTTGGTGACATAAGTGGACCCTCCTCATGCGAGCTCTAAGTTCCATTACTCATGATGCCCCGCCCTGAGCTGATACGCTCGCCTTCAGCCTCTTCAATAATAACCCACGATAAGTATTAAACATGATAACCGTCAAAAGAAACGAGATCACGAAGAAGGCGGAACATTACTTTCATATGAATGAGGTAAAAATGCAGCAAATATGGACTGCGAATTCCTTGGGTAAGCACATTTTTGCTGTTTACACAAAACTACGCGGTTAGCTTGTGAGCTACAAATTTCTTAGTAAGGAGTTCCAACAAGTACGAAGAACTTTTAAAAGATATCTTCCGATTTTATCAACTATAACGTTCGTGTTCTAAAAACTTTATTTTAACTTACAATGTTAGATGTAAACTCTGACAAAAGGATGTCGTTTAATTTTCCAGGTAATTATTAAGTAGTAACAAGGTGTCATAAAAGTAAATAACAAAATGTAATTGTTAAAGTAATTGTAACAAGTTATTATTATTGTTATTAGTGTTTTTAATTAGCCAGGCTTATAGAACCATCGTAGGCAGTAAGCGGTGCGGCGCCATCTCCGTCCGACGAACGATGCTCAGTTTTAATTAAACCTACCTTCTGTCCGCTGAGCAATGCTTTCTACGCTTTCTTTTATAGCCAACTACAATTCAAATATTTGCGAAATCTGGGGGCACGGAAGTGCCCCCCGCCAAGACAGCCAAGCGAAGCGAAAGGGCACTACCTACCTTTTCTCGAAGCGCTTCGTCGATTTTTTGAACCCTCATAACTTGGGTTTGGATTATACCAGATAAACAAAATTCTCAGGATATGATGTCAATAGTGAACTTATTAAACATATTAAGTTTCAATAACATAGCTCTTATACTTTAGATTTTATTGATATCTAAAAAACCCCGATTTCGTCACTGACTCACTGATGATCATCAAAACTCATAGGGTACTTCCTGAAGTCCTAGAAAGCTGAAATTTGGTATGTAAGCTTGTATTAGTACACATACAACAAAAAAATTATAAAACTTGGAAATTTCAAAAAAAAAAAAAACATGAACAGCTTACAAAAAGAAGTGAAATCCCACCAAAAACATTTTCATGTAAAATGTTGCCAAGACATATGGCTCCCACTGTCAAAAAGTTATCGGATCTCATGTAGAGCCAAGCTTATAACTCTACATGCACTTACTCTACAAGCCCTAACTTCACAAACTCTACACCTTAGTCAAAATATGTGGCTTGGCCGTTTCGCTAACGTCACATGGGAGTAAGGTGACAAATGTATTCACTGATCATAACTTTTTTGTTATTCAATAGTTCTTGAAACGGCCAAGCCACATATTTTGACTATGGTGTGTAGAGTTTGTGAAGTTACGGCTTATAGAGTAAGTGCATGTAGAGTTATAAGCTTGGCTCTACATGAGATCCGATAACTTTTTGACAGTGGGAGCCATATGTCTTGGCAACATTTTACATGAAAATGTTTTTGGTGGGATTAAATTGATGGAAACATTAACATTTACACCTCCCAAAACTCATATAAATAAAGCGAATGTTCGCTACAAAACGAGAGTTTAAGTGCAAACGAGCTAAGATACTCACACGAGAAGGGTGTGAGGTGATTTTTATGAGGGCCAAAGCGAGTGATTCCTGGAACTTATGGAGCCTATAAACCCGCTCGTGTAGAGTTGACGATTTAGCAATTTCACGTTTCGCCCCGCGCTGCGGCGTCGCCCCTAGAAAGCTTTCAAATTACCGAGATTCGTCTCGTGAATAGCTGTCGTAATGACGGAGAAAATTCTGTTAGAAACGTTGTTATTTTATGAATAAAATTATTTAACGACTCTACAATAACTCAGATATTCCGGCAAATATTTTCCTGAATTCTAGCCGTTGTTAACTTTTCTATGAAAAAGTTCCTTAACGCTATCGTAAGTAAACGCAACGCTAGCTTTGAGAGCACACAAAGAATAATTAAGAAAGTGGCTGATATAACATTTTAAGCGAGTACGTAATATATTATATGAAGTAAATTTAACTAAGTCGACCTAGTTGATATAATAAAATAACAAACTTGTAAGTGCTAGTTAAGATGAACTTTTGCTCCAAGAGTAAAGAGATAATATAAGTATGTTTACGAGTTCCGTAGCAGGAACGCTTACTTTTGTGGCGTACTTTGGATGAGATCCGCTGAATGAACGTTAGCTATCGTTATGGTAAACTACAGGGCAATGTCTGTGCAATAGTAACAAAATATAAACATAACAATATTTTACTTATAATAAAATCATTACCCTCCTTTCGCGTCAGTCGGGTAAAAAAACCACGTGACATACGTATATTCTAGAATAATTATTTATTTAAATAGCTTGGTGGTATTAAAGTGTGTACTCTTCTATTTGACTTTAAATGCAAATGCAATTGCAATTGCAAATAGCGGTAGAATATCAATGAACTCCTAAACTATAAGAACAAAAGATTTTTAAACGGTGATGTAAAACATATTTCGAGATTTCCTATACGCATTTAACGTAATAGAAGCAAAGTAATACGTACTTATTCTATTGTGGATAAATTTCAAGTGGCTACTTATGACGGTTGAGACGATCCAACTGTCTGTCACGGTCTTGTTGGCATCCTAAAAAATGGTATAATTAATTCCTATTACGTAAATTATTTCCACAGAATTTGAATTTATAATTATTATATATTTTGGGTACAGCAGAGGCTGATTCAATCAGGGCGCAGTGTAAGCTACTTGTAGATTGTTTAGTAAACAGCAATATTTAGTAGTCCGTGACAGTAATCCTCGGCAGCCAGTGCAGTCGGGCGCGTCCTCATCACGAATTCCCCAGGGCGCTACGTTAAATGTAGGCCACCAAGTTCCCACCGCCCGCCAAGCGGAATATTGCTTTGTCACTTGGCGACATCGCACAGCTTCCCTAAGCCCAAGTAATTGGAAATAGTTGAAATAGACGACTTAAAGCAACATCGCTCCACTCCAGCGCTGACTCTGCCATTGAACATCTATTTTGAGGGCTCGCAGCGTTCAAAAATAGATACCTACAATAGTGTTACGATCATAGTGTGCCTACTTAGCGTGATTTTAAATCAAATTAAGAAAGATCATTTCAATTGTAGAATTGACAGTTATTTAAATTGTTGAACTGAGCAATTATGTTATTAAGTGATAGAAGTATAATTTAATTACTTACCAAAAATATTCATTATATTTTATACTTACACACCTTAATTTATTATGTAAATATCTTTTAGTTTCCATTAAATATCAAAGCGACAAATATAAAGCATCTTCAAATCGATTTTTTCATAACAGCATGAACTAATACCGATTTAAAAAATGCGGCAATATCCTATCAGGAATGAAATTAAACCGTTCGCAATAAACGATAACCACCGCTTGGGGACGTATGGGGGTCGAATGAAAGTACCGCGGAATGGCAGAAGAGAAACTGCCACGATAAAAAGCAGGAATTTCGTAGAGCCGACGTAGAGCGTACTCGTAGCGTAGTCGCTCGTAGCTCGTAGCCTTCCTCGTAGCCTAGCGAGCAAATGATTGGATTCATTGTTTTTCGCTTGCCATCTTTCGTGTTATATAATTCCCTGAATAATTCATGAGGACATTCATCGATAATAAGAGTCGGTATGTAATTTGAAAACTTGAACGAGAAAAATGTTCGCTTCGCAATTTAGGTAATTTTGTTTGTTTAATTAAAAGTTTTAACTCAAATCACGTAGCTTGGGAAATACTTTAGTTGCTTATTTAAATATTTTCAGTATACCACGCCATTTTGAAACCATTGATATACGTACTACTTTATATAGAAAGCATAAGTTCATAAGTTCCTTTGTCATGGTTTCACTTTCAAAAGAAACAAAGTTGGTTTCTTGGGCTTTTACCCACACAAAACTGATCAAATTGAGATGAAACTTTTTCTAACACGGTTATAGCATCCTGAATGACCCAGTTACGTGGTTCGATGCCACCTTCCTTATCAACATTGGGTTAGAGTTAACTCCATGATACTTTTTGAACATACCAATAAATTGTAAACATTTTTATGGATGAACAATTTAGTATAATACTAAAGTTGCAATCAATTGATCATTATTTGATTAAACTATAAAATAAATAACAGATAGCTTACTAAGGAATACTGAATTAAAAAATGTTTTGGTATATATCAACTGAGACTAAGAGCATGATGCATCATATTATAGTTATGCTAATGTAGTTATAATATGATAATTTGATATCGTATTGAGATTATGGCAATAGGCTGGTATTGAGTGATACATATCAATTTAATGTTATTAAGTAAAACACTGGCCCTGATTCTGTTGTTCACAACTAAACTAATTTTAATCTCACTATGTCTCTTTCTAACAAAGAACATTAGAAAAGGATGTAAGAAATTTAGTCCTGTCAAATTAGTCCAATGCTTGTTTTCAATACAAAAGTCGCCATCTATCGCGGTTACGCCTAAATACACGCAAAATAAGACGGCAAAGATTAATTTGACAACTTAAAATATGTTCTATCCTTTTTCAAAAATGTTCGTAGGAAAGAGATGAGATGTGACTAAAATTAGTTTAGTGCGATTTACAACAGAATCGGCACCACTATGAGCTTAATCAAAACTATATATAGGTATAATTTATTTGTTCTGACTGACCGACTGATTCATCAGCGCAGAGCCCAAATCGCTGGGGCTAGAAACTATTACTTACCCAAATTAGTTTTTCAAAACTACCCCTAAAAGGGCGTTTAGGGGAGTGTATAAGCTTGAAAGAAACATACCGCGCGGTCCGATTAATTGAAACTGTAAATACATACTTTGGATAGAAAATAAACAGGTGTTTTTGAGTTTCTCGGAAATCGACCCCTAATCGGATAAAGAGGGAAATTAAGTTTTAAGGGGAGCATTTTACTACGTGTCTCGATTAACTTAAAAGTTGGTATGATTACCTAGTAATGAACCTAACTTAATATAAAAATACATATTTAAAGTAAAAATGTGTATAGAACAAATTTTGCATGTGTTATTATGGGGTTTTAGAAATGGCTGCAGTTTTCGATAAAAAGAAAATACATGAGCATTATGATTTTGTGATTTCTTTTATATACCTCACAGCCTTATATTGATAATGACTGACTTCAAAGTGAATGCCTTTCATGCATACTTCATGCTATATGTAAATTCACTTAACTAGCACAAAGAGCTTTGAAAGTCCTGTTCGATTTAAAGTCCGCTTTCCTCAACTTTAACGTTTATTAACTCTACTAACACTCAACGTTGTAGATTCAAAAATCAAATTAAATGTTGAATGAAATAGAAATGCTATATGAACATGAGTTTGATCCCGGTATCTTCCCTCACTCAATTATGGTAATTATTATTCATAGATAGAATGGAAGGGGCGTTCATATTGCACCGACTCCAATTAATTTAGTAATTCTTACTTACGTCAAGCTCTATATCCGGCGTTCCTTGGCTTTGATGTGAAATCAAAGCCAAGGAACGCCCACTACTAATCAACGGAACAAATCCTCCCCTGTTGATTTTTCATTACGACCAGGTTAGGACTGACTAAAGTAGTCTTAGCCAACCTGTCAGTCCATCTGATGGACGGTCGTACTGCTTGACGCTTTTCAGCACGTCGAAAACTCAATGAAGATAATTTGTAACTGTACTGAGACCAGAACCGAAACGGAAACATTCCTGTTACAAAAATAGATCGAAACTAATAGTGAAATCTTCAGGAAATTTCTCTTTTGACACGTCCGGATGCTTCTTTGAAATTAAAGGGAAATTGTGTATATGAATGTTACATAACTATCTTACATATTTCTAAGATTAGCGAGTGTTAATATTAAATGTCTGTACGGTAAAGAGATACTTTTGACAGCTACCTTTGATAGTAAAATATTCAATTTAGACATTCAACGGGCGGGGGTATGATAAAATCTCAGGCTAAAATAAAATATACTGACAGGTACGGATCTTGGTAGAATATTGAAATGTATTTCGCACGATTATGTGTCACCAACCGCCTACATCAAAGCCTATATGATAACTTTACTACACTGTAGTAAAGTTATCATATAGGCTAACTAACAATAATAGCTCTATTGGTATTATGGTCGGGCAGATCATCTATTCCAGGATAGTCAAAGTCAAAGCAATTTATTCAATTTAGGCCCTAGTAGAGCACTTATGAAGGTCAAAGCTACTGAAGTTACCACCAGTTCATAAGTCGGCCTTCAACTGAGAAGAACAGGCAAGAAACTCAGCAAGGTTACATTTTTAAATATTTTTTTGGGACTTGACAATAAAATCAGCCAGGTAATTTCATATTTCGATTTGCCATTATCGATATTGAAACGTATTATATGTTGAACGACACAAGCACGCTTTGAATATAAATTAATTTGTTTACAACAGGAGCGCGCAATTACATTAAATTATACTAGAATATTATAATAATATATTATATGAAAGTAAATTATTTAGTCTATTTGAATTTAGGTATCCACAACGGATTCAAATATGTTCCATTTAACTTCACATGTAAAAATAAATAAATTAAATAGTTTTATGTGTTTATGAATTCGCTTTCCTAAATAGTTATTGTGAATTACTACTACTATTTACTACTATTACGAGTACTATTCGTTTTTTACCAGTTCAATTTGATACATACACGGATAACGTTTTGCAATGGTTAGGTTTCAATTTTGTTCAATGAAATCCACTTTATTTCAGTGCAATCCACAAGTGAGAGGAAATAAAATCGGGCCAAAGCATTGGACGCTATCCTCTTCACAGAAACAGTTTTATTTTATTTTTCAAATTTGATTATCTACTCTGCCAAGTAGTAATATAACACCAGATACGTATATAATCATTCTTGGGAATGCTTAATGAACAGTACTATATACCTATGCTGACCCAATTATTCCAGAGTATATTAATATAAGGGGAAGCTTTCCAAAAACTCGCTAAAATACAAAATGTGTATCGACGCTTTGCTTATCAGTATGCGAATCGCGCGCACATATACCGCCGCCGCCGCCACGTCTCCACACACCACCAGCTGCAATATGCTGAAATTGCTACGTGGTCCGGAGACACAATATTCGAGCAGAATCAAGCATTTATACCTACTAACAAATCCCAGTTTAAACTCCTGTCGTGTTTCAATAATAGCCCTATAGCATACAATTATGAATGACATACGTACATGCGCTATTGTATCAAACCAAGATAAGTATTCCTAGCACGTACCTAAACAAAGATAGCATTTTAGAACTCGAAAGCACTTTGTTCAACATTTTATTGAAGCACATGAATTATATTAGTACATGTAATACATCGAGGAAATTCTCTGAGGTAAGTGAGTAAGCATTAAGATCTAGCGCTCGCTATTGTATGTGAGGTTGAGGCAGATATAGGGATGAGTAGCTTAACCGGATTAGGGCCCGGGGCGGCGTCTGATTATTCCGCTGCTTGATTTACGATGACGCGATACGGCAAGGCGACACACCGACCCGCTTACCTAATAGAGGACTACGGCGAAAACAGACAATTTATAGTGTCACACGTACCGATACAATCAATTTCAAACAAACGTCGACACGGAAACAATGTGAAATATGAGACCCTGCGCATCGACATCTAGATAGAAAAGGGATCGGCATTTCTGTAGGTACTTACGTTTACAACAATGGTACATTCCCCGAATGGAAGTCAACAACAAAAGTTTCAACGTTAGGTACGTTTACAAGAGAAAAAGTCATTTAAATGCGGGTCGTGGCAGTGATTAGTCCAAGGACCGGAGCGAGAGCCCGACCCTACGCTACGACCCTACATCTGCGCACGTGAATTGAACGATTCCTTTAGCAACAAGCATTTCTGAAATACCTTTTCTAAGCCGTTTAAATGAATAAAACCCTTGAAGGCCTTCGACGTTAGCTTTTTGCGATTGAAAATACATACAAGAGAACATCTTTTGAGACTCACCAACTGCGTTCAAACGCATGAATATCATATGAGTTTCAAATCATTATCTATAGCAATCACAACACATGTGACTATACAGGTTGTTGTTTTGGTCAGCGACGAGCGACTCAGGGTCGATAATACAAAAGATACTGGTGCTAAAAAAAATATAAAAAAAATACTTTATTTTTTTTTAATAATAAAAATTAAAATATTAAAATTTTGAAAATCATGTAATAAGCTAAAGTGTAGACATAATACTCAACGGGAGTATGAGGGAGTAATGGGGTGGGGCGATGGCGGCTTGTGCCTAGCTCTAGTCCGTGCACGTGCCTAGTAACCATACTTTGCGGTAATTTTATTTCAAATTGAATAAGGTATTTCTCAACATATTTACAGTATTTAATGGAATTAAGTCCATTTTTGGGGAATATATATTTTGTACTACCGCTCCTGGGTCGCTTGTCGCTGACCAAAACAACACCCTGTATAACAGCAATCCTAATTTAATTTGTTATATACGGGGACTTTACTATTTCAACCTAAAATTGCATTCCAATTTGAATTCTAAAAATAACACTTCACTTCAAATTCCTAGCATTTGAATGAGGATACTATAACCTTTTATGAAATTAGGTAATTAGCCTTCAGATAGCCTAACAAAAGCACTCTGAGGGACTGAATTTTACCGCCCATTTGTTACCAACAAATGAAATCCCACCAAAAACATTTTCATGTAAAATGTTGCCGCCAAGACATATGGCTCGTACTGTCAAAAAGTTATCAGATCTCATGTAGAGCCAAGCTTATAACTACATGCACTTACTATATAAGCCCTAACTTCACAACGTCTACACACCGTAGTCTTAATTTGTGGCTTGGCCGTTTCGCTACCGTCACATGGGAGTAAGGTGAAAAATGTATTCACTGTTCATTGCTTTTTTGTTATTCAATAGTTCTTGTAGTATTGAAACGGCCAAGCCACAAATTTTGACTACGGTGTGTAGATGTTGTGAAGTTAGGGCTTATATAGTAAGTGTATGTAGTTATAAGCTTGGCTCTACATGAGATCTGATAACTTTTTGACAGTACGAGCCATATGTCTTGGCGGCAACATTTTACATGAAAATGTTTTTGGTGGGATTTCACTTCTTTTTTTTTTTGTTTGAAATTTCCAAGTTTTATAATTTTTTTGTTGTTTGTGTACTAATACAAGCTTAAATACCAAATTTCAGCTTTCTAGGACTTCAGGAAGTACCCTATGAGTTTTGATGATCATCAGTGAGTCAGTGACGAAATCGGGGTTTTTTAGATATCAATAAAATCTAAAGTATAAGAGCTATGTTATTGAAACTTAATATGCTTAATAAGTTCACTATTGACATCATGTTCCGAGAATTTTGTTTATCTGGTATAATCCAAATCCAAGTTATGAGGGTTCAAAAAAACGACGAAGCGCTTCGAGAAAAGGTAGGTAGTGCCCTTTCGCTTCGCTTGGCTGTCTTGGCGGGGGGCACTCCCGTGCCCCCAGATGTCCAAATGAGATCAGCAATAACAATATTCTGGTTTGGGAAGAGTAATGGAGATTTATTTTAGGGTCGGCAACGCGCGAGTGATACCCCTGGTGTTGCAAACGTCCATAGGCTACGGTAACTGCTAACCATCAGGCGGGCCGTATGCTTGTTTGCCACCTAAGTGGCATAAAAAAAAAAAAAAGATTATGGAGATCTTTGGCAATTTTGAAAAAAGTTATGTTTGAATTTACACTCACTGGCACTGAATGTGGCCCAAACTCGAAAATTCATACAGAATTTAATGTATTCGGAATCACTGACATTATATTTGACACTCAATTGAATTTGAAAATGTTAATTAGTATGGACAGTGCAAAGTTTGTTTTTATATGAAGATTCAAATATTTTTATTTACCACAACAAATCGCAAAAATGTACAAGTCCACATTTAAAGTGACAACACCGTCTGCAAGCTAAATTTTTTAGCTTTGAAACGATATCAAATGCAGTGCAAAAAGCTAATATTAAAGTAGAGAAAATCTATGCTGAAAACACCTCTTTTGTATGAAAAATCGAGCTTGGGCCAGATTCAGTGCCGGTGAGTTATTTACAACATTTTTCGAAGTAAGTTCATACAAAGTTTCATTGGAGAAATAGTCTCTTTTATAACCATACTTAGTAGCCCGGATATGTTTATAATTAGTAGCCCATATAAGCAAAAGATACAAACACAACTCACTCATTGCATTCCACGAAATCTGGAGATGGTTTTAGGACAAGAACCACAAAATGCATTTACAACAAGATTAACGGCCCAATAAATAACGTCAAACTTCGAAGTTAATAGTACGTTACTCTTTAAATGTTTCAAAGGTATGATGCAAACTGAAATAAACTCGAAAGAAGTCACAGGTAAATTCAAATTAAAGTTTTTCATAACAACCTTATACGTAAATCAAGAATTAAAATATACGAAATCAAAATCTGGTTTGGAACACAAAAGAAATCCACATAATCATTGAATAGCAATATTAGCGATGTTTTTGCTTCTTTACTATTCAAAGCTCGTACAATTTTGGGATTACATGTGTTACTTAAATTAGGCTCTTTTGTCTACAAATAAAATCAGGGCTGATTCATAAGATAATCATGGGAGAAAAAGTATTTTACGAAACGTACCTGAGTTTGGTTGATTGTCGGAATTAGGCCGCGCCGAGGGTGCTCCGTCCCGCGCCTCCACCTCGAGGGCGTACGCCCCCTGCTTCTCTCTGTCGAACACCACCTTCGTGAAAATCTCGCCAGTCTGCATGCTGATCTCGAAGAAATCCTTTCCCTCGTTGCGCGGTGAGTCCACAATGTAGTAATATACCTACAACAACACAGTTTTGATTTATTCATAAGAATACGAAATATGCTTACCGTGTCTCGGGAATTCTGTGCATTATTTGCTTTATTACAAATGCAATGTAATCTTCAGATCAAATTTCTTGGGAAAAGTGAGTTAATATATCAGACATAACAACACAACGTTCTAAATAAAATTCGTCAACGATATAATACAACTGAACGCTCTAAAATGGTGTCGTTCGTGTCGTCAACCACGGCTATACCTGACACATGTCCAATTAGATACTTTTTGCACGCAAAAACCCGGTGGAAATGTTGTGAAATGTTAAAAATATAGGGAATGAAGAAATGTTTTGAAAGGTCCTAACCCTAGCTGCTTTATAATATGACGATTGTGCGAGACTATTATAATATAATTTTTAATTGTTTAGGTATCTCATTCCGTACTTCTAGTTCTTCATTATAACGCAATGCAACGCGCGAGTGATACCCCTGGTGTTGCAAGCTTCCATAGTAACCGGTAACCGCTTACCACCAGGGCCGTATGCTTGTTGGCTACCTTAGTAGTATACAAAAAACAAATTATATATTTAAATAATATTTTGTACCGATCGCTGCGTATGGGCGATAATTTAGTGTCAACTTTATTGGCCAAAATAAGAGAAACGGTAGACTTTTCTTAGTTGTCAACATCTAGTTTCGTATAAGCGCCACATTCAGACAATAACGGGTAGACCAGGGGCCCGTTTTATGTAGCTACTCTGCGACTCTGCACTCTCTATTCTGAACTCTTCAGCGGAATTTATGTCTTACTAGCTGTCCCGCGCGGTTTTACCCGCTTTCCCGAGGGTTCGTATCTTTTCCTGGGATAAAAAGTATCCTATGTGTTAATCCAGAACATATTCTATCTGTGTGCCAAATTTCATCCAAATCTGTTCAGTTGTCTTTGCGTAAAAGAGTAACAAACACTTATACATACAAACTTTCGCGTTTATAATATTAGTAAGGAAGTAAGGATAGTAAGAATGAACAAACACTTCGCAGACTTGTGTGAAAAATTCGGGAGAGTGAGCGTTACCAATTCACATGTTGCGAAATGTCATAGATTAATCATAAA
Organism: Polyploca ridens; assembly: GCA_951394255.1. Taxonomy (NCBI): domain Eukaryota; kingdom Metazoa; phylum Arthropoda; class Insecta; order Lepidoptera; family Drepanidae; genus Polyploca; species Polyploca ridens. The sequence continues at coordinate 11,315,593 of OX596246.1, read as the reverse complement.
ACAGTTTTAGGTACTCTTCACTCCGCAATATTTGAAAAGTTTATTGAACACAGCAAAGTGCAGATTCACAGAGTAGCTACATAAAACGGGTCCCTGCTGGAGATGTATTTACGTCACAATCTTAAACTAGGAATAGGGAACTTGATCGTTCCAGCCAGTTTCATAACTGGTTGAATAAATAATTGATACCTACGTTTCAAACGTTATATGCAACAGAATTAACTGCCAAAGCCACATTTGTTCATATACAAGCCCAGTGTTTATTCATGTAAGGTCATACATTACATCAAACAAGCACTATGTGCATAGTGTATAGGCACGTATAGGTATGCCAATGGGAGCTACAGAAATGAATTTCAGGAACATAACCGCAATCAAAGCCCTAACATATGAAATACACAGAATACTATAATATACTATAATAATCGTATTATAGTATTGCTGCACCTTCGCAATTTCAAAAATGTTGTGCCTAAAGAATATTGCCGCTTGATTAGTCAGTACATATTATGTTACGAGAGTCGGTAGAGCTACTGATAATAATAATATCTAATAATTTAAATAATACTGTAAATATAAGCTCTTTTTACGCATATTAATATTTATTGTAACTGCTGGTTCGTTATAATCATATATTTAAATTTTATAATATGTTTGATCTGATCAAGGAATAATGTTAACCACTAAATATGAAGGACACTTTACTCTATGATATGAAGACAATACAAAACTGCACTTGTATAATTTATATAAATTGGCCGTTAAACAAAGTTATATAGGTAATAAAACAAATAACAAAATGAATAAGCGATAGCGTACTATTACGCTATCGCCAATTCATTTTGTTAATCTATTGTTTGGTAGTTTAAAGAAATGACAAGGATTATACAGATGTATACAATAAACATTAAATATTCAAGAGTTCCATAAGATTTTGCGGGAATTTCAGTTACCAGCCGAGTGGTAGCGCTCACCGCTCCTGCACATAATGTTGAAACTTAAGTAAATCTTGACATTGCTCGCCTCAAATCCAAACAGGTGTTCTACATCAGTCAGTACTCGTACTTGTAAGATGAAACGCAAACTGCTACAAACTCTGAGATAACAGCTACGAGCCAATTAGTGATTCCATTAGTAGATGCGCCGAATAATTACTTATTGAACATAATTACTTTAAAAAATGTTTCTATTTGACTATGTCTTCTTTTAAAATAATGAGATCTTAGGAACCATAGTATAGGTGCTATCGACAAAATATAAAATTCTGATTTGATATGAAACTGTTTTCTATTCATTATCTGTACTAATAAAATAAAGAATAAGAGTTCGGATTCGAAAAATTCTTTCACTAGTAGGAAGCTACATTATCCCCAAGTATTATAGGGTACTTTTTATCCCCGGAACGCGGGTGACACCGCGGGGGACAGCCAGTCTTCTATATTTTCCTAGAGTTGTACGTAATTTAGTTACTGCTTTTAGGATCTGTTGAAACTGTTTTCTAACCATTATCTTCTTTTTCTTTTCTAGTTAAGTACTAATAGTTTTATTTACTTATTGCTTTAAGGCTCTGTTGTATATCGTTAGTATTTTATCTCTATTGAATCCAGTACTTAAAGCCTATTCAAGTATCAAAACTATTGATGTAATTGTCATTTTATACTCCATTACAAACAGTGGCAGTATAACTTTTAACAAGAGATTAATATTATAATTATTGTCATCTCAAACCCGATTATCTATGAAAGGTAGACCGTTGTCTACGTCAGACAGACGATAAAGTTCAAAGGTTGTGAAACAATGGGTGACATTGGTTAATGACATCAAACAAAGGCCCGAAAGAAAAGAAACCTAGTATACTTATCCAGTAGTGGATGGATGAAAGCAGAGAATCAGAAAATTTTAAACATTTTTTTATTGCTATCTCTCTCATAAGTCCTAGTCGTAGATTTTAAAAGTTATTCAATTAACTTAAATATAAATAGTTGTAGTTGCGAGTGTTGCGACCCGTATAAAAGCAATTTTACAGCAATACAAACAGTGGGTACATAAATATAGTAGGTATATAGTACAAACTATATACTTTGTTCGTATTGTAGTTTTTTAAACATGAAAACGCAATGCAGCTGGAGGGAGTAAAATAAAGCATGAATATACGTCCACTAAACGAAGGCAATGTATTTAATTATTCACAATTGTACACCAATCCAAAGCGCAATCACAACGAGCGAAAATTGCATTTTTATTCCCTGGCGTTCACGAAAATTATAGGCACAGTAAATTGCGACTGTTGCATATTTGCACAAAAATGATACATTTCGCCATCGTTGTATTGCGTGTCCGTGCATGTTATCAGTTTAATGCAAAGTTGTAGTATATTGTTTGCCATATTTTTTTTAATACCTGGAGCGTACCTGTATATTTCTTATTTGGAGGTCCTAAGTATTCATATAAATAAACTAACTTTCTGCCCCGCGGTTTCACATGCGCCCTTTTCTTTACCCGCTTAGGGGTGGAATTTCCAAAATCCTATCTTAGGTTACACAAGGAACACAGTAAAATCATCCCCTTAAAACATAATTACTTAGCCCTTTTTGTTAGGGGTCAATTTTCCAGTAACACAAAAACTCATGATTCTGTATTTTCTGTTCATAGTATTAACACAAGTTTAGAACCGTGTGTTATCATTCATACAATCTTTAACCCCTTAGAGGGGTAGTTTTTAAAAACGATTCTTCTTTTTTTTATAATGTATTGTGAAACAAAAGTCTTCATGAACAATTTAATTTAACGTATTGCGAAACTACTGAACGGACCTTTGTTTGAAATCTAAACAAGCGGAATCTGTATACAGGAGTACATGAACTACGGTATGAAAACGGCTCATAAACGGATTAACTAGCAAATTGATTAATCTTACACATCCACAGCAAATACAATCAACAGGAATATCAAATTTCCTGAGCCTATCCACTGAACTTATAAGGTAATCAGGATCATGGTTAGTGGAACTTTATATTTTATTATTAAAAGGGAATTAATACCCAAAATGTGTTTCGCATCATTTGTCACAATGAAAGGGGAAGACTCGATTATTATAATTATCTTGAATAGGTTCGGATATCTATATTCTATGTATAGCCGTATCTGTTCCATTACGCTTCTGAATCCATTGTAATGCTTTATCTATTAGGTATATAACTTCCATCAGGTAATAATAATATATTAATATATATGTAGCTCACGTATTACACACATAATATTTATGATTAACCCTATAGAAACACTGCAGGATTAATATAAACTAGCTTCATTCTAGGTAAATATTCCACTTTTGTGTTTGAATAGCTTTAATATTGGAAAATAAACACAAGCAAAGAAAATACACTTCGTAGGTATTACTTTATTAAAGAAAATAATAGCTTATGAAAGAAATCCACATTAATAACATAAAGAAGGTAGGGCCTTCGTGTATATTTACCCCCTTATTCATAATAAAGTTATCAAACGTTGATTAGCTAAAATTCCGAAGTCTTTATCTGACACTTGACATTTGGTGATCGAAAGAGTGAGACGGGCACACTATTACACTGATTTAGTTAAAAAGCGATTATGAATAAGGGGATTAATCTCCAACAGATTATTAAAAGATTATCCTGAAAATCTAAATAACAACTAACCTGGTTGTTTGGGAAGGTCCCGTCTTTGTCTATGGCGTTGACCTGCGTCACCTTGGTGCCGATGGGCTCGCCTTCCAGCACCGTCTCCTGTTCTCTCTCCGTGAAGAGTGGTATCTCGTCGTTCACATCTTCTAACATTATGTAGACCGTCGCCTCTGAAGCTAGCTGCTGGGCTCCGTTGTTCTATATGCAAATATTATTTTATTATTCCACACGTATTTCGTTCTGACCTATTCCCGTAATATTTGTTATATTGAATTTCAATTAAATTTTAATTGGTCAACAAACAGTGCGTGTTTTATCGTTAAAAATTTTCATATTTTTATTACTCAAATATTCAATATGTTTAGGTCTTTAATGTACGGTTTTTATTGTTTTCGCAACGTATGGTAAACAATAAACAACATAAATTCTGTGTGTGGATTTTATTTTCGATTCTATTATATTAAGAGATTACTTATGAACACAATAAAATTGCTGGATTTCAATCTACTGTAATTTTATAATAAAAAAGTTACTACCAGCTTAGTTTAGTTTCCTATACATACAAATTGTTAGGTCATAGTTATCTTGAGCTATGTTTAAGTTTCAAAACTAATTAGTTTTCCGTTCATTGTTATTTTGAAGTCTGGTATTTAACAATATACAAACCTAACTTATCGCGTAATCAAAAGCTTAGAACCGTTTCGAAACGATTACCGATATAAGAAGCGCGCCAGTTCCATACAAAATGAAATAGATACCTAAACTTATTCTTATTTGGGATATCAACGAATAAAACTCAATCAAATTTTGTAAACACCATCCAATAACTAGACCAGTCGAAAATCGGGTCCTTATCAATTATAAAGTTTAAAAAATTGCGTTTTGTAGCCCTTGCACTCCAAAATAAACCTAAAAACTGTTGCCGCGAACATCTATTATAATACCAAATGCGCGCGAACTGCCTCACAGCAATAATGTCCTAACTAATGTTCGACCGCAATGCAGATTAAAACAATCAATAACGGAGCATCCAAACAAATTATAAATAGACATATCTAACCTCAACTCGAATCGTAAGATTGTACTCCTTGATGCTCTCATAGTCGAGTGGGTGATTAACTTTAATATCCGCCCAAGTGAATCCATTATCGGCTCTTTGTTGTAAATAGAAGGTATGGAATTTGTTAGTCTGGGCCGTGGAGCCGGGCATCAGCCGGTAAAACACGGTCGGGTTGTTTTCAATGCCCGAGCTGAAAATATAACAATACATTATACAACTCATTTTTTTTTTCACCAAACAATAACAATTATTGAAACGTCTACTAAAGGCACATGACGACACCAAAAGTTACGAATATTATAAATTTGAAACGAGAGTATCACAAAATGTTTTATCGGGAGGTCGTTTACAAAACAATGGACCTAAATTCTATTATGACATGAAGCATAAAAAATATCGAGAGTTTAAATTAACAAAAACAGATCATAAATCCGAGTAACTCATTTACAGTTTGGAAACCAAATTATATTATTAAATCGTTTATAATAGTGTCCACACGAGATAAGTTTCCGGAATGTTTGATACCACCTATGTTGTGACTACAAAATATTCCTCGACTTATCTCCACTTTCACAAAATAAGCAAATAAGTTGCAAAAAAGCTATGCAACCGCGTACATTTAAAGCTGATTTTAAAAATGTAAATTTTGATATTCACATTTTCGTTCCACGAGAAATTTCCTCAGCAAAACATTTTCCTTGCTGTTTACTTTTGCAAAGCGTATTGTCTGAATAAAAGCTCTCTTTGACAACCCGTTCGTGGGTTTAATTTCCCAGCCACCAGGTGATTGGGTCTTATGGTAAAACAATAGGGAAAGTAAGCAACATTCGTGTTGTAAAGCTCAAGATTTTCTAAATGGTGTTTGTAGGAAGGTACATTTATTAAAGGGGTAAGTATGTACCCATAGATTAGTATTACGTAATATTCTACCAAAATGAGACTGTGAATGATTGATTATTGATTAGTTTGTGTCTATAAAGACTTATTTCGGTTTTGGTTCAACCACGAAGCATGAATATTTGCTAATTGGGTTCAATGGAGTTTTAACTGTTTTTCCTACATCTTATATTTTCTCGCTAGTTAGCTGAAAAATTGTGTCACATGAGAGCAAAGTAATTAGTTTCTTGAACCTTTGAATTTCTCAATTCGCTCAGGATTCTTTCTTAGAATCACACACTGAACTCGTTATTCAATGATAGAACTTTTCCTTTGCTCGAGTTTCTGAATTGTATTTTTGTAGTAATTAACTAAATTGAAATACAAGTAGATCTTAGGGTCCGTTCACACAGACCAGCCCGGAAAGAAGAGCATATTTTGGTACGCGTTTAAAAATATAGTGTAAAATATTTTTACATTGAATGCTGGAGAGCCGTTCTGACGCGATAACAAAAGAAGTGAAATGTAAAAAAAATTACATTATTTCAAATATACTAAATTCTTTTTTAAACGCGTATCAAAATATGCTGTTCTCTCCGAGCTGGTCTGTGTGAACGGACCCATAGGCTTAGTAAACACAAATTAATCAAACATAAATAGGTTTTTTTAAATCAATAGTTAATTTGTGTATTCAATGGAATTGGATGAAATGGGGGCTATATCGCGATGAGGTCTCAAAAAAAATTTCAGATGTACCTACTGAACGTTTGATGTTTGCGAGCTTTTGATCGCAGATTTTCAGTAAATAATTATTCATGATTGTTCTAAAGATTGTGCCATTCCCGATTTATTATGGCAGATATACTTGCGAGTCGCTAGATACCAACCATGCACTGTTTTAGGTGAGGGTTATTTTTTTTCGGAACAAAACGGTTCTGTGTATCGCTGAAGCATATTCTATATTTTATTTATTTGTTTATTATCAATTATTGGCGCTGCCGCGCTAACAAATACTTATTCGATGACAGCGATAGGACCTTACTCGCTAGTGGCGCCAACTGGCGGATACAGAAACGGTAGCCCTCATTCACTCTACCTATTCTAAATTCAAAACACCTTTGCTCAAACTGGTTTTAGAAGTTTATTTCAATTTGTATTTTAAGTAAACTACTGATACTATTTTAAAGAACTAAACTTCGTACATATAAAAACAATTATCTGGGGGCACGGAAGTGCCCCCCGGCAAGACAGCCAAGCGAAGCGAAAGGGCACTACCTACCTTTTCTCGAAGTGCTTCGTCGTTTTTTTGAACCCTCATAACTTGGGTTTGGATTATACCAGATAAACAAAATTTTCAGGACATGATGTCAATAGTAAACTTATTAAACATATTAAGTTTCAATAACATAGCTCTTATACTTTAGATTTTATTGATATCTAAAAAAACCCCGATTTCGTCACTGACTCACTGATGATCATCAAAACTCATAGGGTACTTCCTGAAGTCCTAGAAAGCTGAAATTTGGTATGTAAGCTTGTATTAGTACACAAACAACAAAAAAATTATAAAACTTGGAAATTTCAAACAAAATAAAAACATAAGCAACTTACAAAAAGAAGTGAAATCCCACCAAAAACATTTTTATGTAAAATGTTGCCGCCAAGAGATATGGCTCGTACTGTCAAAAAGTTTACAGATCTCATGTAGAGCCAAGCTTATAACTCTACATGCACTTACTCTACAAGCCCTAACTTCACAAACTCTACACATCGTAGTCAAAATATGTGGCTTGGCCGTTTCAATACTACAAGAACTATTGAATAACAAAAAAGTAATGAACAGTAAATACATTTTTCACCTTACTCCCATGTGACGGTAGCGAAACGGCCAAGCCACATATTTTGACTACGATGTGTAGAGTTTGTGAAGTTAGGGCTTGTAGAGTAAGTGCATGTAGAGTTATAAGCTTGGCTCTACATGAGATCTGTAAACTTTTTGACAGTACGAGCCATATGTCTTGGCGGCAACATTTTACATAAAAATGTTTTTGGTGGGATATAACTTTTTGGATACTACATTAATATTTCTCTTCGTATTGACGATCTACCCATATATTTTTGCCTGTGGGAATCATAATGGCCTTTGAAGAGTTTTACACTGAAAATACTAGCTACAAGTACGTAAGTAGTAGTTACCTACATAAATTAACAACTGTCTGTAATAAATATATATGCCAGTATCAAGTAACTAGACAAAATATACAAGTAGGTACCTATATTACTTGTTAACGGTTAAACTATATACCTATGAAGTCGGTTAAAAAATATTTTTCTTTTTCTTACTTGTTTACCATTAAAACACCCAATCACCTAAATTTGCCATCCAGAACTGTAATTGAATTACTCGTTGAACACATAACAAATGGTTTAGTAGTAGTGAGTTAGTAATGGTTTCGTTTCCATATTATTGTGTGTGTGTGAGTTTGAAATGTGTGGTTTAGGGCGAACAGATAGACAATAGAGATGTGAGCCAAGTGTTTCATCGGCCTCATCGCACTCATGTGATGATGCACTAGAAAATAATGAAATGCAATTATCTAATTTATAGCCCGTGGCACATAAAGTGATGCACATTAATTTTACCAAGTCAACGTCTTCTGCCTAACGCTGTAGCTACTTACTTATCCTTGGAACTCGAAGTCTTTATTATTTTTAGCGATTTATCTATAGGTACCCTACCCACAAGCAAGGTATCAAATATATTTGAATACTTTATCGGATTATTCTCAGATAGCTGTATGTTTAGTTTTGCGCAAAAGGTTTTTTTATACCACTAATGCGGCAAAGGATACGGCCCGCCTGATGGTAAGCAGTTACCGTAGCCTATAGACGCTTACAACACCAGGGGTATCACTCGCGCGGTATCACTTGCCGACCCTGAAGAAATCTCTTCACACCATTTTTGAAGAACCCCATGCTGTACTCCATTTGGTAAACCACGGCGGGGAGGTAAGTTATATTTTAAAATATTGATTTATTATTCAAACATACAGCTTTTTGAAACCAATCCTATTAAACATAGTATGTCGATTGACAACCTATCCAATTAAATGAATAATAATGTTTTCATAACACAAATCCGATTTATAAATATAAAACATAGAGATTTTTTGTATTTTTACTATAATTTTGAAACAAAAAGTTAAATGGTACAAATAAAGATTATGCCAACTAAATTATTATGGCAAGCACTATAATATTTAATTGACAATAACATATTATAAAATTAAATAATGAACTAAACTGCCTACGCAACGCTACTGACTAAACATTTAATATTTTTGTAACATGCTAATCTTACCCTCACATAAAAACTTCGTAATTTAAGTTAAATTTAGAATATGACTCATAATGCACTGATGCCTCAGCCTACATGCAGATAACAATTATGGATTTAGATTATTATTAAATGTACCAATTTGATACCTCTCACAAATATTGTTAAAAAATATCTATCTTAACTACTACAATTAACCTGTAATGAAATACTGTATTAAAGATTCAGAGATAGATGTTTTTAAACAACCATATTATGCAAGTGTGATCCCCGTTCCACGAAAGCAGTGAGCCCTTCTAAATGTACGCTGGTGAATCACAATAAGTCCGGGTGGTTCGTGAAGATGCAATTGATATTCACGGACATACAGTTATGTCGCAGTCAGATCACCAAGTGAGAGGCAAACGATTGTTGAAGACGGCCGCGGCGCATGAATAGCTAATATCGCACACAGCCCAGCCCTCCATCAATATAGCATTATCATAATGCGATAAAGATAGAGACGATGGAAAATCATAACATACCTCATCTCATAATCTGAAATTTCATAGGTATAGAAAATTCGACATAATTTCGAAGTTTGACTACACTGTAGAAATTCCTGAAAATGAAAAGAGGTAGTATCAGTGAGCGTGGGCGGGAGTGCTGTCAAGTTGCGCCGCGGCGTCGCACACTGCGTGCAGGTGACGGGGCTGCGTGCGGTGCCCGTGCCGAACAGTTACCCACGCACCTTGCTTTCACGGACACCACTTTGGCGCCCACGGGCAAATTTTCTCGAATGTAGATCGGGCCGTACACCGTGTGGTCCCACACGGGGGGATTGTTCGCGCGATCCACTACGTCTATCTGGACCTCCACGGTTCTGGACAAGGGCGGGTAACCCTTGTCTTGAGCCATAGCCTCCAACTTGTACGTTTCTCGCTATCGGGGAAAGAGTCGATGGAAACAGACAAAACCACGTCGTTAGTAGTGTTAAGGAGTGGAGGAGCTGCAGGCCCGGAGGCCCGCTGCGCCTTATACCAACCTGGCTTTCACACTGGTCACTACGGTACCCACTGTGACATTCTCTTTGATGTGAACGGGGCCATACGTGGTCATGTCCCAGATGGGGGGCTTATTGTTCCTGTCTACCACGTCTAATTCAACGTCCACGTCTGCGGAGGAGGGCGGGTCGCCTCTGTCGGAGGCGCGCACGCGCAGTCGGTACCTGTCCCGCTACAGATACACGGGTCAGAGGTCAGCGGGGAGAAATAAAACATAACACAACTAAAATAATTATAAACACATAAGTACTCATTGCTAATAAACAATTAAAATAATTCAAAAATAAATTCAATTCGTCCACTTTCACATTAATCTAAAGATCTATTAATTAACTGTTAAAAGTGTTTGATAGTAAACAAATAAAACGTACATACTTCGCTCTCGCATTCAGTAAGCCAAATTAAATAAAGAATAGATTGATAATTAGAGATAGATCGAGAACTAGAGGTAAGTCTATGCACTCACGTCGTCTGCTGTCGCACGCGCATTCACTCATACTTACAGTTACATTCCATATTGTAGCCAATATTAGATGGTGCAAGAAAAAAATTGGAAACAAAAATATTTTTCATATTTTACAAGTTTCATCTGTACAATAAGGAGAAAGACAAACTGTACATTAATGTATAAGTACTTTTTACAGTAATAAAACTAAACTAATGTCAAAAATTAAAAATAAATGAACCAAAAGCAGGCAAAATGCATGCAGCTCTGCATACAAGACATGGCGGAAAGGTCAGGTTGTCATAAGAATGTTTTGGTGACCTCGTAATGACTACAACGAAACGACACTCATTGAAATGAATATATTACAAACGATGGACGTTACGGTCAAACTGTACAAATTTTGGATTGAGAACGTTGCCCCTTTCACAGAAGGAATAATGTCACAACTGGCCAGATGGCCAAACTGCCTCTTGGCAATCTGACCATCTTGATTATTAACTAAAAATATCATACAATTCATATTAATATTTTATAGTGGCGCCCTGGAAAAAATTTCATAATTATCATGATAATACTATTGTAGATGATATTATTATAGCATGAGTGGTCGTCTAACAGCGGCTACAGAGTGACAAGGCGGACGTCGAACCACCTCCGGCGGGAATCGCTCCGCAAATTAAAATTGGAGATTAGTAACAAAACATGTACATACATATAATACTGAAAGGTATGTTCAAAAGCGTAAGCTTCTCAAATCAATTAATCGATTACTTACAATAAAATAAACTTCGAAACTAGTTAGTGCGAAATATACAGAAGTGCGCTTACAGAAACTGTACATGTTTTAGAACTAAACATAGGTTTTCAACAGTGAAATATTTACAGCAGTATTATCTCTGTTATAAGGTAAGTATTATACACAAGTCGTATCATCGGTAAGATAATAGTTAATGCAAGATGGTGCTGCGGAAATAAATCTTAACGAAGATTCAGTGCGGAGCCGGCGCTGGCGGCAACTCAAACTAATTGTGCTGCAAGAAGAACAAGCCCCCGACGGCCGCGGACCGCCCGCGCTGCCGTTCAATGGACAACTACTCCTCACAGCCAGGATTTACCCCTCTCCACAGCAATTTACAGCAGCAGTTAATTTAGAACTATTTACATTTAAATCAACTTAAAGTACGTGCCAATTGAATCCTATGGCCTGTAGGTAGCACTCATCCACCAAACTTTTTGTAAAGTTGATCCCTTTCAGTCATCGCACATGTCATAAGCTCACACTTTATTTATCATTTCAAATGTAGATAGAAAGCATACTCACGTCTAGTGGTTTCTTTAGAACGATCCAGCCTGACTCAGGCTGGATCTCAAAATATTCTATATCGGCCGGATTATAGGGCGCGCTCAAAGTATAAACTATGGCGCCATTATTATCAGCATCTTCGTCGGATGCTGATACTCTTAAAATATTAGTGCCAATACTGGCGTCTTGTTTTACGTTCTCCACATATTTCTGCAAGACACATCATAACATTGAACAATCATGATGACTCGCTGAAACTCATGCAAATAGAAACAAATTGGTGTGATTACATGCATTTGTGTGCTTTAAGAACTACTGAATTATGTACAATGTTTCTTACTTGTCTGTCGAATAGTGGTGGATTGTCATTGACGTCAGTTATTTCTACAGTAAATGAGCAAACGCCTTCTAAGGAAGGTTCACCCTGGTCAGTTGCCTTTACAGTTACGGAAACGAATTTTCCGTCGTCTCCTTCTCGATCGAAGACTTTATTTGTGGATACCTCACCAGTTTCTTCGTCTACTGTAAATTTGGTACCTTTTTGATTTGGTTGCTGTACTATCGAATATTTAACTTGCCCATTGACTCCTTTATCTTCGTCTGTTGCGTGTACTTTTATTACAGGACTACCATTAGGAGCGCCTTCTTCAACTTTTGGGAAATACGTAGGACAGTCTTTGAAAATAGGCTTATTATCGTTTACATCTGTTATAAAAACTACTACGACTGCAGTGGAAGTATGTATCGTAGCATCTCCATTCACACAACATGCCCCATCATCCATTGCCGTCACGTTTAGTTCATACTTATCTCTATCTAAAGAAATTGCTTTATTGTGTAGTCGGATTACACCTGTAATTTCCTCAATGACGAATTGGCCAGAACTTGTACCTCCACCGACGAAACCAAATCGAACGTTATCACCGTCTTTATCAGATGCTACCACAGTAGTAACTAATGTGTTTGGTCCCGCATTTTCATCAACGTTTGGCGTGTACACTTGTTGAGAGAATTTCGGCTCTTCATCGTTTTTATTCTTTGTATAAACTCTGACCGTCGCCGTTCCAGTTTTAGCTGGTTCTCCCTTATCTTTAGCAGTCACGACAAATTCATAGTAAGCGTTGTTGTTATCGGCATCCAACTGCTTGTTGTTTGTGATGATACCATTTGAGTCTACGCTGAAATGGTCGTCTGAAACAAAGAGGAATAAAATATCAACATTTCTGCATTGTCAAAAGATATACGGAGCTGAGTTTTTGGCCACTACTTCTCAGTTTTAGGGTATAAAGGTGATCTCACATACATCGGTCACGTCACCAGCACATGGCCGTCACGTCAACGATCAGAATATATCACGTCTAAAATATGTAATGTAGAAGTTAAAAGACGTCTCACACACAGATATAGATATACCTACATAATGATCTGTATGAAAACCAAGCGTCGCATATTTAGACTACTTAACTTCTATTTCGTCACAAGCATCTATTTAGTGACTGAAAACCAACTCAACAAGCGCGCCATTTTTGGACTATCTACTATGACGTCACAAGCACTATTTAGTGACGGGAAAAATCAAATCAATTCAAGTGCATCGATGAAATGTGAGCTTGACATGTGTGAGGGTCACGTTAAGCATTTTATGCTTAAGGCGGGCACGCAAAGTTGGCGTTATCTTGTATATCTATATTTGTGGTCTCACATCACTGACCGTCACGGCGCGCACTACGCATCTTGAAATCATAAGTTATGAACCTAAAGGCAACCGCAAATATACCACTTGACTAATGTTAAGATGGGGTTGGGATGCGCCCTTAAGCTTATTTATCTCTTCGGCATCGTATCATCGTAGCCCTAACTCTTTCAACTCAACATATACATTCAACAACGGAGCAGAGACGATGCCGCCTGTGCGAAAAGATGCCTCAAAGGTAAGAAGCCGAAGTTAGGAAAAACAAAATTGAATAAGTGATAGAGCGAACACTTCACAATTAAGAAAATAGTCAGAAACTAGTGTCTCAAATGTGAATCTGGATTATATCTTTATGCGTACATGTCACAATTAAATAGAAATAAGCGGCGGTACCTCCCTAGTGATATTTTGCTAAGCTATGCACGAATTCATTTTATAGAGATATTTGAGTTTTTCATGAATATCTTAAAATCGTTTATGAATTCCTCAAGACATGTGAGTTTCCTGTATACGCAGTATTATAGTTAAGTAGTTGTACTAATAATGGTCCAAATGATAACCCTCGAAAGCTCAGATTATGCTCTATGAGACTAATTACTTAGCAAAAAAGATTTTTATTTTGATTTCAGTTTTATTATTTGTTGTTATAGCGGCAATAGAAATACACATTCTGAGAAAATTTCAACTACTTATCTACCTATTACGGTTTATGAGATACAGCCCTCTGACAGACAGATGGGCCATCTTGATGGACTAGGTAGGTACCCATTATAGACAAATACTCCCTGTGTATGAGTACATTTGACAACATACCAATAATAATATAGCTATATCACCAGATGAATATCAAGGCTGGGATATACCTCTAGTGAAAATAGCTCAATCCCGGCTATTTCTATTTCCCTGCGACATATATTAAGGGATTCATAGTCAACAAGGTACCCATAACCCGTTGGTTCTCGCGAGGGACGCGCGTCCTATTATAACAATTGATGTCATTGTTATATTTTTAACCGCGAGCCAAGCTATTAACCCGTTGGTTCTCGCGAGGGACGCGCGTCCTATTATAACAATTGATGTCATTGTTATATTTTCAACCGCGAGCCAAGCGATTAAATAGTTTCACTATGCCCGTCTGTATGTCTATCCGCAGCTTGGCTTAGAGACTCTTAGTACTGGAAAGTTGTAATTTTGACATTGGTATACATATAAATCACGCCGCACGCCCTGTGGTATGCACACAAAGCTTAGAAGAGAACCCGGCTATTGATGATTCCCAGATTTGTCCTATTATTATTTTTATTATTTATAAAAAAAAAAACACTTTTTTACGGGATTATTAATGAAGTTGGCTAGCATTTAAAATCATTTTTATGTTGCCCCTAGAGTCAATACTTAAGTATAAAACAAAATGGTTGCTATTCGAAGGATAGAGGTTGAAATCGTAAAAGCTCTTTTGAAGCTATAACCTAAGTTCTAGATACCTGTGACAGTAGTTAAGAGTGATATGAAATTGAACCTTATTATTGTAGTATAAGGTTCATTTGTATCATAATACAATCAACCATATATTACATATATGATCTTATTGGAAAGCAATAAGGTTCTCTTTCATATGAATCTGACAACTGTTACATGTATCTACACTAATAATAAAGAGAGAAGATTTGGGTTTTTGTATTTTTGTTTGTAATGAATAAACTGAAAAACAAATAGCCCAATTTAAAAAAAATATTTCACCAGTTGTGGTATAGGCTATATATATACACCTAACTTTCACCCGGGCGACGCCGGACACGAACAGCTAGAACGGCAACTATAGAGCCATAAATTTACTCGGGTTGTACCTAGATGGCACTACTAGTCCCACATTTAGATTATATTGATGCAGGCCATTGCAAAGCTTGTACAGAGTGCCATGAAACCAAGAGTGGATTATAGCGTGTTTATTTGTAGGTAGCTCAACTTTGTTACTATTCCGTAAAGAGATAAAATAATCACCTGAAACTAAATATTCAATCTCAGCATTTTTTCCGGAGTCGGCATCCATGGCCTTGACTTTGAGGATGCTGGTGCCAAGAGGAATGTCCTCGTCGACGTTGTGCGCCTGGTAGTCGGGAAGCTCGAACTTCGGAGCGTTGTCGTTCACGTCCGTCACACGGATTGTCAACTGAAATATTACATAACAACAGCATTAATACTAAACCACTGACAAGTGGATATAATTTTGAGAATTTAAATTATCAAGAGAATTATCATAGAGAGCAATAATAAATAAATACTTTGGCATACTCAATTAAATTATTAAGCAGAGTCAAAAGGTCTCTACCTATACCTATGAAGCTGCATTGTAAATAAAGCAGTGCATCGCTGATATTCTGGTAGAGCCTTTTAACTAACTAGACCATTTTATTATATATGCTCTAAATTATCAGAAATAATTCACCTTCAGTCAAACATATCACGGAAAATATTTCCACATAAAAAGTATAATTAATATGAGAATACACTAACTAAAACTAGACTAGCCTCTCTAGTTTGTTCTTTTTACTCCATTGAAACCGTGATTCTGAACAATGGTGATAATCCATTTATTTCCAATACAATAGACAACACATAGCACGGAATCAAACCACGCTCGCACCCGATTGGATTTCGTGGATATACCACAACTCATTTTTAAATCTTACAGCGGCGGGACAATTTATCAGTGACTCTAGTTCAGACGGTAAATAAGAATAATAATAAATATATCCTATAATATATCCTGGGAAATTCTACATAGATGGCCATCTGTTTCCAATCTAAGTAGATCTTTTTATATGATAATAGTTATTACTGCTGTTCTATCACCATCATCAAAAGAACTGCAGAGGCACGTTTGAGGGATTAAAAGTAGTCCCCACAATTACATAAGAAGGTAGGTAAGTAATTTACATACCTCGACTGACGTAGAAAACCCTCCAGAATCTTCAGTAGCGGTGACAACCAGCGAATACACGTGCGGTTGTCTCAAGTCTTCGAAGTCGAGTTCCTTCGCTAATTTCACTATCCCTGATGTGGGACCAATGTTGAATGTGCCAGCCCCCTGGCCTTGGGCCTTCAGGGTGTACCGGATCTCACGGTCAGCGAATGACTTCGCCTTCACTGATATTATGCTGAAATTATGAGAAAGTAGATGGTTTATTTTACGTTCATCGCGACAAATTATAGCTACAGTTATGCCTGCAGCTGTAAAAAAAAATTTTGTTTGATCTTGCATTACTTTCGCATAATAATAGGAAATAACATGTTATTTATAATAAACCAGCCATTATAAAAAAAAATACACGCGTTGTAAGCAAATCTAGTCGTATGATAAACTTGCGTTTGGTTCAGGAAAACATCGTTAGTAACCCATAGTACAGAGTTAGATTAAGTAAGTAGTGTGTATGTATGTTCTGTAGCTTGGCTGGCAGCTGCACTTCAGTGCCGGTTCTCTTTCAGGTTTATAGATGCTTACCACTTTCGACCACAGCATCAATTATCATGGTAAGGTGGGGATGAAACACAAGCCTATCAATAGTATCAAAAATAAGTTTTATCATCGGTTCTATTTACAGGAGAAGGATGTGTATGTGTCCAAGAGGACATCACATACAACTTGCATGGGGTCAAATTAAGATTTTACAACTCCCCACATTTTTTTAATGAATCCTTAGAATAGTAAAATATCATTACTCACTCTGAATCTTTCTTCTGGTTTTCAGCGATCTCTGCCTCGTAGCTCGGAAGGTAGAATTGTGGGGCTCGCTTTCCACCGACAATACTTAGCCGTTCTTCAGGAGTCGATTGAAACCGTCGCTCATCTACTCGCCCGCTCTAAAATTATACAAAATTAAATTGAGCCAACCAATCATTAGGCTATTTATTTTGACTGTTTTTTTTTATTTGTTAGATTATTTATCAATTAAGCATCGCCATCAGCCAAAGTTTCAAATGTCAGACGAACCCTATATAAAGTGACTCATTTTCGATTAGAGGGTTTCATTACAGGAAAGAACACGATCAAGCCAAACATATGGGACGCACAGGTTTGATAAATTAATTTAGATTCAAGCTATACGTTTAGGTAGTAGGTTTTTTCATTAATTTTACATAGGAATTAAAAAAAATATGAAATTTAATTTACATCCATAATGATAATAACAACAGTGCATCGATTTATAGAAGAAATATGCATTTAAAGCAGATGGCAGCCGTTTCTTGACTGTACCGAAAACGAGTTAGGTATTTTGCAATTAGCAGTTTCCTTGTACATTATATATAGCTTTACTTAAATCCTTATTAAGTTATTATTCTTACCTGATCTTCAGCCTTCACATAAAGCACGTATTCCATATCTAGCTGGAACGGATCCGTCCCTCTCGTCCGAACCACACCAGATCTTTCATCGACCTCGAACCGACCTCCAGTCCTGTCCCTCACGATGAAGTAATGTATATTATGGTCGGTATCAGGATCTCTAGCCTGGAGTGTGAACACTGGGGTGTTGGGAGCAGCATTTAACTGAACGACTGTTTGCATTGGTAGAGGCCTATTGATGAAGTAAGGAGGCTCGTCGTTCACATCTTTGACGTGGATGATAACGCGTTGATTGTCCGTGTCTGAAATTATTATAAAGGGATTCGTAAAAACATATTATATTATTTATTAAATAGAGCTTTTACATATTCAGAAGGAAGTGACTGACAATGGCATTTGTCAATAAGGAATAAACCATGCGTGCTGTTCCATAAGTCTGACATTCAGAGGAAGCAAGGTCTAGCATCAATTCATACAAGAATCTAATATTGAATACCTAGTTTATCACTACGTAAAAGTATTTAGAATTATAATTTAGCTGATTATGGTTGGAGTTGTTCTGCAGGGCTATTTTGAAACGCTCGGATTCGATATCGTAACCGGATTCAAAAACTACCGAGGCAATATTCCGCAATCACTTTTTTAATTTCCGAATTGGAATATTTTTGATGTTTCTTTACGGAAATTTCAATTCGATTAATTGAAAAGTTTTCGTAAATTAAAATAGCAATTGCTGAAATTCTCCTAGGATTTTTTAATCCGTTTCTGATATCGAATCCGACGTTTTAAAATAGCCCCGCTGGTCTATATAAATAAGTATCTTTTTAATATCCAGTGATATTTTATAACACGTCTCTCGTATTACCTCTATATTCTTGTAAAAGCATTAATTCATAGATAGATATACCTACGTAATAGTGCACTTATACTTCTAAGTGTACCCATAGCAAAACTTGAAGATGGATAAACGGTACAATGTAAATGTTTCTTTTTCCCTCTGCTGGGACAATCTAGGTTCATTTTGTGAATTCATGAATGGAATAATAAGGATTAGAATAATTATATACTCACATTTTAAGGCCACTGTTTGACGAGCATGGAAAGAAAACAGATATAGAATCAGTATTAGTGGAAAACATAGGTACTAAAGTCGGCAAAATCTAATGGGCCTGCTATGACGGTACATATACATAAATGTGTCAAAAAAAGACAAACATAGAGCGATAAAAAGAGACACCCTCTTGTTAGAAGCCTCTTAGATCTCGAAAACTCTACAATTACGACTCATTAGTTTATCTAATAGAGAAATCGCCTTTTAAAATTTAATATTTTTGGTAAAGCTAGTTTCTTCTCAAATGTAATTAACCTCTCTTATATGTAGGTAACGTACATGTAGTTTGAAACTTTACACAAACAATCTAAATAGTTCAATATAACAATACAAAGTGGGAACAAACAACGCATATTATCAAACATTGCTTCTAATACTGCTGTATCCATGCGGTATCCTTTTTGTCCGAAGGGATTTCCCCAAATCCTCGGTATAAATCCACCGTTTGCTGTAATCCCATTCCGCGGCTCTAGTTTCGGATATAGTTTCACACATAGCTGAACAACACGATATTATAAAACATTGACCCTAAGTTTCCCGCAAAATAACTCAGGAAACCTTTGTTGAAGAAAATCTAATAATATATATAAAATGCTTTTGTGGGTACGTAAATACGCAGTTTTCTCAATCACCACCAACCCCAATCAACTTCCCGTTGGAGTGGTAAATACCCCTTGGTCTCCAAGTGGTAGTAAGGGAGTTTGGTCGCGGTGGGTGGAAGGGGGTGGTTGTGGGTGGCGAAAATGTTAAAACATATATTGCTGTCCTTTTCTAACGCATGAGGACTTCTGAAAAGATCTCAAAATTTCTGGAATGGAAAGTTCCAAAATGTGTAAAACGGTTATAATCGATCTGGAATGTTCTAGAAAGTTCAACAAATATCTGGAATGATCTAGAAAATTCTAGAGTGAATGCAAACTATTATAATCTATATCGAATGTTTGAGAAAGTCCAAAATAGGTGCAATTTATTATGATCGAGAAAGTTCTAGAAATTTTCCGAATGATCTGGAAAGTTCCAAAATGAGTGCAATTGATTATGATCGATTTAGAATGTTCGAGAAAGTTCTAGAAATTTCTAGAATGATCTAGAAAGTTCCAAAATTAGTAAAAGATTTAGAAAGTTCGAGAAAGTTCTAGATATTTCTAGAATGATCTAGAAAATTCTAAAATGACGCATGAGGACTTCTGAAAAGATCTCAAAATTTCTGGAATGGTCTAGAAAGTTCCAAAATATGTAAATATCTGGAATGATCTGGAAAATTCTCGAATGAATTCAAACTATTATAATCGATATAGAATGTTTGAGAAAGTTCTACAAATTTTCTGGCTTCATCTAGAAAGTTCCAAAATGTCCAAAACAGTTATTATCGAGTTAGAATGTTCGAGAACGTTCTAGAAATGTCCCGATCGATGATCTGGAAAGTTCCAAAATGAGTGCAATTTATTATGATCGATTTAGAATGATCGAGAAAGTTCTAGAAATTTTCCGAATGATATGGAAAGTTCCAAAATGAGTGCAATTGATTATAAGCGATTTAAAATGTTCGAGAAAGTTCTAAATTTTTTTGGATTGATCTGGAACGTTCCATAATGTGTACGAGTGTTATTATTGATCTAACTAAAAGAACCAAATCGAAATCGAAAATAGAAATCTATAATGTCTGTTAGAAAATATATCCTTATCCTTATATATTTTTATACCACTAATCATGCGATGTATTTTACCCCGAGCAACGCCGGGTTTCGCTGCTAGTAGTGTTATAATGTTTTTTTCTCTCCGTTGTTAGAATTTATGTTACCTTAAAATTATGGGCTCTACTAAATTTCACAAAATCTCTACTTATGATAAGCACTTATTCATGATTTTATTATAAATCGCCCTTAGTCAGCACTTTGTGAAATTCTTACGGGTTTTGTTATATAAATGAAGAACCTACTCAACTTTACTCAATTATAATGTATATACACACTACACTTCGCATAACCAAACAAAACAGTGAGTTCAACATAACCACCAAGCTACTGTTTATCATAAGATATTTCCCGATAACAACATAGGAGAATGACCGACTAAGGGTGCAGTTGTAGATACATCAATTTTGGACGAATGCCAAAACTCTCTACATAAATATAATAGCATTGTATGTATACACACTGATGTCGTATTTGTTTTGAGCTTGGGCCACCGCAATCTTTACGCTTTTTGTTTACTCAGCAAATAGGTTAAGCGCGGACATCACAATAAACTGAGTCTGCGACGAATATTCCGTCAGACTTTGTTTATACAAAGAGGTCCCGAATAAATGAAATTAGGGTGAGAATATAAAAATCGTATTAAGAATTATGGCAAGCTGGCAACGACCTTTCCAACCCTTCTCATATTTTATGCTGCACTTTCACTCTAAACAAATTACCTAGGCATAAAATGGGTAGGTACAATTTCAACGTAAGCTTGACAGAAAGAAGAGCTCAAGATCTTGAGCTCGCTGAACCAGCCCCTAATGGTTCGCTTTTGGCATCAAGCCAGTCGTTGATAATATCAGCCTCTGCCAAGATAAAAACCACTTTCTTAAAAGACAGTGTGACAACACAGGAGCAATTTGTTTAAGTTGTTAAAACGATTTGAATTTGCAGGAGCTAATGCATCGACCGACACTACCATCACAAATAAAAACTTATCTAATGAACCGTTGTCTAGAAGACCTGCTTGCTCATCAGAATACTCCATAACAATAAAAATATATTACTCGTAATCAGAGCTATAACGAAAAGATAAAATTATAATCAACCATCAACTGAATACATAAAGCATTCATTACGACTGTGTTAATTTTATTGTTGTTTTCAATTTCGGATATGAACGTGCCGTGGAACCAATATCGCAATATTCAATTTTGATTCCCTGATTGTTGAGAGAACTGAGACATAAATGACACTCGTTGGAAACCGTCGAATATGGAAGGTTTTAATATGGTATTCCGAGGTGTGAGGTAACCTAGCAGGTAGGTGGTGGGGAGGGATGACCCCAGTGACTCCCACCCTTCGGCTGGTCATGCGTACGGCGCATGCGTACACTACAGCCGCGTGTTTTCCTCGTGACTTGATGCACTACGACATGCCAAAGGAATATCAAACTTATTCCAGAAGAGACCTGTCACTTTGAATTAATCAAGTCAACACCTCTCTCTAATAGAATTCTAGAAGGTATATTTGGAAGAACTGATTTTAAAGATTTTACGATAATTTTCCCGAGAGTGTCACTATTTATACTACAACATCATGTAGCTACAGGTAATGTACCTGAAGTACGGAGAATAAACAAGTGGAACACAATCTCAATTTGGCACTACGTAATTTCGATCAACAACCTGATCGAAGCTACGTAATAAAAATATCTCTCTAAGGACTATTGAGAGCATTATTATTATCGAACAAAACCAACTTCTAAAGTAGCCATTAGTTAGAAAATCTAAATTTATTCAGCGAATGGCTGAACTGAAATGCGCATGCAAAGTGGGTATTACTTGTAGAGCGCTCAATATGGGCGCAGTGGTGCTGCACGGTGCTATACAATGAAGCCGTGAAACTTTAATAAGTTCAACCCAGCGCCCAGCGGCGACGACAAGTTATGGCCACCCTAATCTACATGCAAGACTGTTAACTAGCCTGCACATAGCGACCTGCCGGAGGGTAGCAAAATATTTTATTTGAAGACATCCTACAAATGTTTGTAGTTGGTATGTACACCAATCGATCCAACAGTCTGAAAGTGATCGCAACAATATACAATGCTGTAGACAATTGAGGAAAAACAACTGAAGTTTTCCTTGACCGTGGTTGACATATAAGGTGTGATATATAGGTACTCAAACTTTGTAGGTGAAACGGTAAGACTATCGTAAATAAACAACAGAATACTATGTGATTAGCTATACCATGCTCTTCTAGTTTTACAGTCTCCCTACAACTAACAAAATAATCCATTAGATTATTGAAAGAACAAAATTTCAATAAATAAATTGCGAAAATATATTTTGAGATACGATTTTCACCTTCTTGTAAGTTATACTAATAAATGGATTCTTATAAGAAAACCAAACAGATCTGTGGGAAAGAGAAAACCAACGTAACGATCAGCCATCAAAGTGTAACATAATTGCGTATTTATGAAGCGATTTATCATTTTATGATAATACAGACATTATTTTAATATCATATAACGACATAAAAGGTATTCGTATCATCGTATCACATCAGCATAATGTTGTTATAATAATTGTCGTATTTGGGAACACCTTTCGAAATTGTTCTCCACACAATGAATATAAATATCTAACTCTTTTTGAAGTCCCCACGTATAAACTATTTTAAAAAAGTGCCTGTATCTTGTCGTTTGAACATTTTTACTTTCAAAATTACATAAATGATGACAAAATTTAAATGGCGATTTCTCTTTACCTTCACCAAGTTCATTTACCAGTCCACTTCATTAAAAGGCTTTCCAATATTTACCTGAAAATAGAAAATTAAAATTAAAATCCATTATTATACCATAATTTAACAAGATGGCATGACGCTAGAAACGGCTCCAATGATTGGGTACGATGAAAATCCTTAAAATAAGAAATTGGTCTTTTACAGGCATAGCTAAAAGTTTTTTTTTTTCATAGAAAAATCAGAAATAATGGATTGGATATCACCTCGATAAATAATTAATTTTTCGGGTTTTCCATACAAATATGTAGGTCTTGCATATGTAATTTTTCATCGATATTTTATTTTGCTCATTTAAATTGTTGATATTTATACACGACTGCCCGGCAAAAGAGCGTAATGTTTTCAGGATTCTTGTATGTTTGTTCGTTTCTATATTCCACCTTCTAAAGAATATTACGTAGTATTTTTTAAATTCTTATGTTATCTGCAGTAAAAATCCAAAACTAATACAACTTGTTTTGAATTTTTTGTAACGACAGGCATGTTTTTTTATACTTAATATATTAATCGTACATATATGATTACAGTTCAGCTCCAATAGTTATGTTAGGTTAGCGTTTAACGTACTTTAATAGTAAGTTACGTACAATAATAGCGTAGGTCAAAATTATGGAGCTTGTCGCAACCGCTGTAAAATTGCACATTGCACGGTCACTGAACTAAAACATTACTCTACAATAGCACATGTTACCTATTTTCTCTTCAATTACAAATATGGCACATGCCATACCCAAGGAATGGAATGTACAGTCGCGGACTGAAAATGTTTATCACATTTCAAACTCGATTCCATCACATACCGCGTGCAATAAGGTCTAATATGTCATATCAACAAACATATTACATTTTAAAATTGTGAAATGTTCCATAGAATTCCATAGCAAAAAGGTTGTCAATGACTTTTTGATTATGTAAACTCATTTAATCAAATGTTTTTTTTATTATATAGTGACATTTGTCATTCGACCTCAATACTTAATTTAACACCTCTTTGAATTGTTTTTTCATGTCAAATACAATCCACGTCTATCAATAGTCATTATATTATGAAACCTTAAGAAACAGAAATGTGCAAGCGATTATAGACCGTAAGGTGGTAAAAAAATTTAGTCCGCGACTGTACATAATTGTTTGTCGTCAAAATTAGAGCAGCCATCAACGATGCTAATTAATGTTTTGTTAGATTTTCTAAGTGTGAATTTTGTATGTTAGGAGTCTTTAACCTCAACCAATATGAGAGTACGTAATATGTGATACTTCGGTAGCTAATATGCCTTCCAATTTAGTATGGTATTGGGAATTCAACAATAAAAGTAATTGTGGTCTAATAGGCCCGCTTTGACAGCACATCTACATCAATGTGTCAAAAAGAGACAATCATAGTGACAAGAGACACTTGTCGAAACGGGCCTCTTAGATCTCAAAAACGTTAATGTACTTATATCCATTTATCGTTTATTCTTGAACGATACAAGCAGTCTATAACTAGGTGAATTTATGGTTTGATTTTCCATTACAATACCTACCATTTGACCTAGTTTACTATCACTAGGCAGTACAGTAGTATGTAGTAAGATTAGGAATGCAATTGGCTCCTCTCCCTGACCATGACAGAGATTTCATACATATTCATTACTTGCTTGCAAGACTTAATACTACATAACATACTCGTACGTAACCATGTGTAACAATGCTTAGATGGTCTAGGTTGAGCTGCTGAAACTATAATCTATCACCAATTTATCTAATGTATGACCAGACTGTTTACTTACAGGACCGTCGCCAGACTTTATATTAAATTAAAATTAAGATTAGGTATGCTAAATCTTTTGTTTTAAAACATGCTATTTTGAACAGTAACTTGTAAAGTCATTACAGAAAAATGCCTATGTAAATATAACGTAAGTTAAACATCGCGTGAGTCGGTCAATTAGTTGGGTCATTTGGGGGCGCTCTAGTGTGGAATACGGGCTCTACCATAAGTGCAATTAATACGGACTTTGAAGGGCTTCATTAGGCATGATACAATACGAGTCCGTGCTACCTTCTAAGCACTGCAATTTAGATTTAGAAACTTCATTCAAAAGCTGTTAGGTGCTTTTAGTTGTTGTTGCCCACACATTAAACGTAACATTTTTGATTTAAAAAAATATATAATAAAGAGAGTGAGAATGAGTGGATGTTACACGAATGTTCAGAAGATGCGTATTCACTCTGGTCATGAAAGTGTCGCATTACCCGTATGCATTCTGTATATTTTCAAACGTTTTACTGTCGATTTGGTAAGCACCCCTGTATTTTTTTTAAACCAAGTTCGCTATTACGTAACTTATCCTTGTATACAATACAACAAAAAAACCGTCAAACATAAACGAACTCTATGGCGCTAAATGATAAATTCATTTTAGAAAATTTTCGATGCTTAAATTAGACTGAATGACCCAGTTTACATTCAACATCGAAAGGAGCACCCAAAACCCATTCCACATCAGATCAATCAAAGTAATAAAGTTTAACTCCGACTCTGCATAATCAAAACTTTTATATGTACCTAACCTCGTGGACCCTTTTATTTGCATCGTGTTAGAACCGCTTTAAATGTTGCCAAAACGTTCGTTAGTTATTAACCGTCACGGGAACTCGAAATGCTCATAAAAAATCTGTTTTCCCTAATCAATAAAAGAACTATATAAATGAAGTCTTGAGGAAATAAGTAAGATTGTTGCCAACGGCTACGTGAGTGGTCGCTACCTGCCACCCAATTATCCGGAAATGGATTTGAAGGGCAGGATTGACACGACACGAGGCGGCTGCGGGCGAACCCCACAACAATGACACCTCTTTTAACTGAAAAGACATACTGATACGATACGAATCATTCACAGTAGTACATGCTCCACAGTAAATGTTTTGGGAAAGTGCACATAGTTTAATGTAGTTTGGTAATGAATTACAGTAGTAAGTACGAGGTAACATCAGCTATTCAGCTTAAATAGCATGTAGGTAAATTATAGTAAAAGTTAATTATAATTTAAGCAGACTACCTAATTCCCAGGATTCGCAAACTAGTACTGAAATTGTAGACCGTCCAAGTTTTCATAGGTTATGAAACTAACCTGATATTTATTTAATCATTTTCTGTTTTTTTTTTTCATATTCACTACGGTTTAAGTAAGATAATATTAAATAAGAGGAATTCTGAAAACTTTTAATATTCACCTCCTTAAGTAATAAACGGAGTATGACGACAAGATCGTCAATCAATCCATTTCTCCAGCTAAGTGTCAAATATTAGGAAGTGACACAAATAGTAATTGGCAAAAAAGCGAGACGAAAGACTGACGTGAAAAACGACAGTTTTATTGAAGAGGGTTCTATCTAAATATTTCAAAATATAAAAACATCCAGGAAAAAAGTTTATGAGACTCGCCGAATCATTTATTTTTATGAGCATTTATTGTCCCGGTGTCTGCGAGAGTACTTGAAATAAACAACGGTATGATAGCGCACCTAAACATTTTAGTATGAAAGCATTGGTTATGCCTTCATCACACGCTATTATGTGAAAGGGCACAAAACAACAATTCCGGACAATGGTCAGGCCCACACACGGCACGTCACAGCAAACAAAGAGGTTCCTGTAGAAAATATTTACAGAAGTGATACATATTGTGGATTGTGTGCTGGTGCTGACACAGAGAACATTAGTTTGAGCTGAGCTATCATAAAAAATATGTAGGTACTCGTATATTAGTGAGTATTGTACTGAGAGGCCTAGGCTACTCAGAGCGCCCTTATGATATAAGGGCGATATGTGTGGCCTGATATATAATTATATCTTTAATCTTTTGTTTCGCTTGATTAACGCACAAATTAGAGACAATTCCTCGTGGGTTAATTTAACCCCACGTTGTATAGGTGAGGAGTTTTTTTCACCTTGTATGCCGAGGGTTAATAATTGTTAGTAGGTACTCTTAGATTTATGTCATCTCATGATTTGATAAACAAAAAAAAAAAAAAAACTATGTACCTACTATAATAATGTTCATGATGGATGACTAACTTGATATGCCATATCTAAAACGACGAACGAAGCATATGGCCCCCTGATGGTAAGCGGTTACGGTAGCTATATGGACGCTTGTAACACACGAAACATTACTCACGCACGCGTCACTGAGTGAGCACTGGCTACCTTACTCACACACAGAAACACTACATAATGTAATTGGATAATTTGGCTGCGGTATTCTGTAAAGTGGAGGTACTTCCCCAGTCAAGCTGATCTTTGAGCGACTAAACGCTATGCTCTACCTCTCTTAACTAACTTAGGTTAAAAGTGAAACAAGATACTTATTTTCGAGTCAGTAAAAGAGCAAGGCGAGGGGTGTTTAAACTATGGTGCACCTGTCGGAACAGCACGTGCTCACTGCGCAACTAATGATATAGACGCCGCCGGTCGGTCTAATACCGGTAGCAGTTTATTACCCGAAGACTGTAAAGGTATTGTATGACCAGTAATAACGGTCTACTGGGAATTTTCAAGCATAATAGCTTAAAATTATGCTATGCATGTTACAGGAGGCCGCAATATGCAATGTCAAACAACGTCGGTCGGTATCGTACTAATATTGATTCAAATTACTATGTCAAATGCAGATTGCATAGGATAATGAAACGATATTGCCTGCCACAATAGCAATATCCACATCTCGGTCTCCAGGACCAGCCTTTAGGAACAAGTAATGATACAAGTGTATTGATGAGCCAAAAGAGTTTGGATGAAGCCTGGGACAAAAATATAGCATACTTGTAACTTATTTGTAGCTGCTCTGATAGCATGGACATAAATGCTGGCGTCCCGCAAGGCTCTGTGCTGTCCCCAACATTGTTCCTACTGCATATCAATGATATGCTGTCTATTGACGGCATTCATTGCTATGCGGACGACAGTACAGGGGACGCTTATTACACAGGCCGTGCAAATATCCCTCGTTCCGAGGTGGAGGAAAGCCGCGAACGGCTGATGTCTGAAATCGAGAGTACATTAACTAGTGTCTCCGATTGGGGTCGACTAAACCTAGTCCATTTCAACCCTACCAAGACTCAAGCCTGCGCGTTCACCGCTAAGAAAACCCCATGGTCTGTGGCTCCACAATTCCAGAACACCTCCTTGAACATCAGTCAAAGCATCGGGATCCTTGGCGTCGACATTTCTAGCGACGTTTTGTTCCGAAGTCACTTGGAAGACAAGGTTAAGCTGGCATCCAAAAAGCTAGGAGTGCTCAACAGAGCGAGGCAGTACTTCACATCGGGGCAAAGGCTACAACTTTATAAGTCACAAGTCCGGCCTCATATGGAGTACTGCTGTCACCTATGGGCGGGAGCACCTGGATACCAGCTTGGGCCTTTAGACTCGGTTCAACGACGTGCCATCAGAATTGTTGACGATCCCGAGCTCACAAGCGGTTTAGAGCCCCTTAGTCTAAGGAGAGACTTTGCCTCCTTATGTGTGTTCTACCGCTTGTACAACGGAGAGTGTTCTAAAGAATTGTTCGACTTGTTGCCCACAGCTACCTTCTACCATCGCAACTCTCGCCATCGACGGGGAGTCCATCCTCACATATTGAAACCAGAATTGTTTCGAACTGTGCGGGCCCAAAGGAGCTTTCTTCCGCGGACGCTCAGATTGTGGAATGAGCTCCCCGCCGTGGTTTTCTCAATGGAGTACAGCATGGGGTTCTTCAAAAAGGGCGTGAAGAGATTTCTTCAGGGTCGGCAACGCGCGAGTAATGCCCCTGGTGTTGCAAGCGTCCATAGGCTACGGTAACTGCTTACCATCAGGCAGGCCGTAAGCTTGTTTGCCAACTTAGTGGTATAAAAAAAAAAAAAAAAAAAAATACTCTGAAATAATAAATATTATACTCGATTACCTACAAAGACAAAACCACGGGTCAGAAACAAAACTTTAATAAACCAGTGTAATCCATGAACTGGGATGGTGGTATGAAACCTATTTCAAGACGCGGGAAATTGGTTCACTCGCGAAAACGCGAAACGAACACGATGGGACACTTTCATTACGGCGATGTCCGGAGCCACACCGGTTCAATGTCCGGTCCTCTCTATTTTTAACACGTAGTAGCTGGACACTAGTCCGCTCGCTGCATATGTGTAAACCTGAACAATGCGCCCATTCCAATCGAAGTTTTCAGCCAGTTCACTTTGACCTTTCGTTTTAAAATAGAATTTTCAGCAGACGAGCGATAACGCTTTTAGTCGAAACGTAGAGATCCACGCGGTTGGCCGTATGTACGATATTATGCTTATAATTAATTATCCTCTGCAGTCTCAAATTTTTAAGTGAAATTATTCAAGTCTTTAGCAAAAAATAGCGCCACAGCCACAAAAATCTACTGTTTATGCCCATACTGATAATATGCACACTCATTTTTATTTATTCTCAGACGTCCCAAATATGTTTCAAATTCTTTGCGTCTTTTTTAAATATTCTCTAATCATTGAATTATTACGCTTCTCTAATAGGCAAAAGATAGACGAAAAGATAAAAGTGACTGCAAATAATAGTCAAAGATAAGCAATTTGTCTGGCAAAGGAAGCGAATGCGAAAGTTTGCGCCTGCTGCGCTGAAATCAATAATTTCGTCTCCGGCCGCGACCACAAGCCCGCCTTTACAGGGCGAAGTATTTCATATTTTTTAAATAAAAGACTTGCTAGCATGCACGCGTTGCCTTTTACTAATGGTTTATAAAAGATTTCTCAACCTTTTCTACAAAGATTAAAAAACAGCCATAAAACAGCTAAGTATCGATAACTTATACATAGGCGCCAACAACGTCAAAACCATACTTAGAACATAAAGTTGTTTTATTACAGTTATTTCAACCTGGAATTTTCTTTCTTTTTTTTATAACAAGGCGAAGCGGGCATGTTTCTAGTACTGACTAATAATAACTAACTATCGGCTCGCGGTTCGGAAGCTAATGATGATTCTATGACCAGTGGTTGATGTGTCAGTCAGTTAGTTTCTCCTTAAATATGATTAATTTTATCAAGATCATGAATTTATAGAGGTTTTTTGTTCATTAAAAAACAGAGAATACTGGATGAAATATTGCTGCACAACCGTTAATGAACAAGACTAAAGTCACATTAGGGAATGTATCGGAGGTTAAGTTGGCGCCAGCACACGTAACATTTTGCGTTCGGAACACGCCTGCAACTGGGAACAAAACACACGAGAAACTTCGTAAACTCATCAGATGCCCCCTGAGCACGCTCGCTAGCTTTACTTGCGAGAAAACTTTCTTATATTGCCCCAACTTGCCGCAGCTATATCATCATAACCTCAAGTGTAGCCTGTAACTATGTACTATTAAAATTTCCTTTTTAACCACTCTTTTACTACTTTGCCTGTAAGTTCTCACTAGCCAAAGAGTTATGTTCCACAATGGCAAGCGTATACTTAATGGCCTAATGTCAATTTAATTCGCATCAAGCAATAGAATGCAGAAGAAATTGAATTCATTTAATTAGAATGCCTATCGGAGCTGTGGTAAAACTGAAATATTTCCCTAAGACCTTGAAAAAATTACTGTAATGACACACCGTAAAATTCGCAAGTGCCGTTATCTATCGCAGGTACTTAGGTATATGTCACGTTACCATCCCTCGCAGACGTCTCAAAAGGGTGTTTTACAGAGAATGTGTGCACTGACGTCGAGGAATATCATTCCAACCTTTCTTCCAGTATGAAATCGCTCCCCATTTTCACATAGGGTACGTTACCCCGCAGGTGGCGGGCACAACTCACAGTACTTTAGAATATTACTTACTGTGAATAAAATACTAACATAGACGTACATCATATAGCTTAAAGGTGAGAGAAAGAAGACACTATTTTCATTACAAAATACGATAGTTTGTTTATAGCATCGTAAAGTTAGGTCATTTTTTTACGTTATAAATATATTTACTTATACTCAAACATGGAGATGAAGGCAATGTACTCGGAAAAGAGTTTTACATGAGTTTACGGGAGGACAAAGCGGATATACTAAACCTTGTTTCAACGAAACGAAAATATAAACAAAGGTTTACATACACAAGTGTTTGAACAGCCACACGTACAAAGTGACTGTATAACAACTGACCGTTAATGTGTTTTACTTCATAACCAAAAAACTGGGTGATGTTGCCAGCATTGAAACTAGTTGGTTACAATTTTAGAGGTGGAGAACTAGGAGGTTCCTTTTACAAAAATAATTAGCTTGTTTCTTCTTTAAAACATTATAGTTTGATTCAGACATGACAGGTATCTCTACCTCATTGCCCCTTATTATGTGAGATGGTTTAAAGCAAGTCTAGCAAAACTCAGGTTTTAAATATCTCAGTCACTTTCCAACGACAATAAAAAAAAGAGCCGGGACTATCTTAAAACCAGGGTTTTACTACTAGACTTGGCTTAAACCATCTAATGTACCTAAAAAGACAGTTTACGTTTTATCAGAATCCCAAGAGTAGTTAATGAGATTAATCAAAGCATAGTTCAATATATTTTTAGTACTTAAACGAGACCAATACTTTGCTCTACTATGCGTGTTAAATAAAATATAATCATAAAACCATCGTAAAACGAAGTAATAAAAAAAGTATGATAGAATTTGCACTATAACTGTAGCATAAAAAAATGTTATAAACCAAGATTCTACGTGCATTTCTTTTAACGACCACGTAAAGCGAAGTATTCTACTCTTCATAGAGAGGAGAGAATCAGATTTTGTATCATGAACCTTGTGAACGTTGTATGCGATTGTATAGGATACAAATTGCAGTGATACGTGGTGATACTGTGCCTGGAGACTGATTGGACGTTACAGCGACATTGTCAAGTATGTTTACAGCTAACAGTGTAATTTCAGTAGGTACCTACGTAGCAAGCGAGCTCAGTTATGAACTAGCCCACACGTTTATTATGCGGTAAACTTGCATGTTTCGGTATCATTTTCGGGAATTAAACCAATTATATGTTATTTCGCAAACATGCCTGTACACTGTACATACTTTTTAACACGCTTTTATTAGCTTGCTTCACCTGTATGTATGTATGTAATGGAATCTTCAAACGTAATTTTCATCAACTACAAAACGTCAGATTAAACCGGAATTTTGCACACTTATCAAGGACCGATGACAGTACAATAATTTGGTACCATCGTTACTACTTTTTAGTACCTACAGGGCTTTTTAAGCGTGTTTTTTAGTTTTTTAAACTATAAGGAGAAATTATTTCAGGTTATATTGGATATAAAATTACAAAATGTTGTAGGACCTTGACTTGATTTGTAATATGGTATACCTACTTATTGTCCTCAGCAAAGCCCTTCGCCCCGTCACAGAATAAATAATGAAATCCCACCAAAAACAC
Organism: Polyploca ridens; assembly: GCA_951394255.1. Lineage (NCBI taxonomy): Eukaryota > Metazoa > Arthropoda > Insecta > Lepidoptera > Drepanidae > Polyploca > Polyploca ridens. The sequence goes on along the minus strand of OX596246.1, from coordinate 11,282,769 downwards.
TTCCATGTAAAATGTTATCAGATCTCATGTAGAGCCAAGCTTATAACTCTACATGCCCTAAACTCTACATCTTAGTCAAAATATGTGGCTTGGCCGTTTCGATACTACAAGAAGGAAAGAAGGTAGGTCCTTGCGCTTCGTTTGGCTCTACCTTGCCCCCGTCAAGACGAGCCACCGTCCTGAACATTCATTATAGGACCCCAACCGGCAGATAGAACTACTATCACGCCCCGTTTCTAATTCAGTCCATCATCCATCGATCGAAATTGTTGTAGGTATGTATATATATTTGCATATATGAGAATTATTAGAATGGACACAATTTGTTGATCGAATAGTAACTCCCAAACTAAATTGGCCATATTGCGGTTTTACAATGGCGTTCAATGAAAATTTCCATCCGCGACAGGCATACCATCTCCAAACATGGTATGCCACATGGTAAAGATCACTTTTAGTGATAAGGCCGCCCATTGTAGCACTTTCACTGTTAGTTTTAAGTTTTGTTTGTAATAATATGTTTTGGTGTAACAATAAAGTATTATCTATCTATCTATCTATCTAAACATTATTTACCCTTACTGCATTGGAATAAGAGTGGTTTTAAACTCACATCGGTACGTAGTCCATACCGCAAACAAGCTTTTAATATCATTATAGCATAAATCATGTTCATTAAACTTGATTCGATTAAAATATGGATAGCTAATATATCAATAAGCCATGTATTCTGAATATCAACAAGTTAATATAATTAAATGAAACTTGTTGATTTCAGAAATTTTAAAATACTCGTAGTCTTTATTTTATAATTTAGTATTTAGTTAGGTATTATCGGCCTTACTCATAAACGCTATTTAACTAAATCAACTGAATAAATGGTCAAATAAATAACGTCACCTTGCCGTCATTGTCAAACAATTTGACGTTATTTAGGTGACCACTTAATCAGCTTATTAGTTAAATAACGTTTTATGAGTAAGGGGGTATGAGTTTTCTTAAAAATACATATTTTAGGTATGGAAACCGATCCTAATACTAATATAACTCTCGTTTACCCTTTCAATATTTCTAACAAAGCCCAAATCACCGCGTTCTATATTCTCATCCCCAAACAATACAACCTGCCCCACACATATTGAGCGTTTCATAACAAAGAGGGGGTAGCTATCAGCGGTTACAAATAATAAAATCGTTATTATTGATTTCGGTGTCTAGCTCGAGAGCAATCCCCGTCACATCTAAATCGACGATATCCGCCCTTTTCTCCCTAAGCCTACACTAATGTAATAAACAATGCTAACGTTTGTACAATACAACAATCCTTAACCCACCATAAATATGGGTCAAATTTGAACGTTTTTATTTTACCACTGTTTATTTAACTAATAGCTGCTTGATTGCTTGTTCGCTTTTCTGTTTCAGACAAACTGATTTTAACATATCAGTGAGATGAAAATAACGTAGAAATATGTTTATGAGAAAACAATGAAAAGTTAGATAAGAGTATTTTTAACCGACTTCAAAAAAAGGAGGAGGTTCTCAATTCGAATGTTTTTTTTTTTGTTTGTTTTTTTTTTATGTTTGTTACCTCATAACTCCGTCATTTATTAACCGATTTGAAAAATTATTTTTTTATTTGAAAGGGAACACTTCCCGTTTGGTCCCATTGTCATAAGATCAGGATTTGATTACTTCTTAGTGTACTTTGAAGTCGATTTAAGTTTTTTGTAAAACTGTTCAATTATTTCAGAAATCGTTTGAGCAATATAATAATACACGAAACCTCGTTACATACATTTATATCTCGTCGTATCTATAACAGCACAGTTCGTGCGAGCCCCTACGTTCAGTGTAACAAGTTCTGTTACTGCTACCCCATGCAAGCACTGCATTGCGGAGCCAGAACTATATTTCATTTTTAGAAGGCGAAACGGTCGCATTATATCGCTTCTATTGTTCGAATAGTATTTTATGACGAGCTTAACGAAGCGTTATGCAGCTCCGAGCCAAATTATTAAATTATTAAACTATTTGTAGCCACAGAGGATTGTTGCTAATACGCTTATGAAATACTACAGGTAGGTACTTTGGTTTACATATTTCAAATATAGGTACATCGTTAGGAATACCGTAGGAGGTAATCGACTTTGCAGTACATACTCGCCTGACTATCATCAAAGAGTTTAAAACCTTTAGTCTGTCTCCCGGCAGTTGTACCTACTTGAGAGCTAGTTTTAGTATTTACCATGGTTTTAGACGTTTGTAATTACCACTCCAGCCACATCATCACTTACCATGGTGAAATTAAAGTCAAACATAATCCTAACCATAGATACTGTAAGACGTTGCCCTAAAAAACCGCTAGGGAGGTGTGTGCCAGTGTACTTACTGTTCATTAATGTAACTTGATGTTCTCCAATTTTGTTCAGGGAGAAGTCTTAACTATTCCTAACATACAATGACATATTTAATTATGTTCAGTTAAATACTTGTATCCATAAATCAGGAAATTCACATATCGAATTTGTCGATTTCGAGTATGTCGACACAAGTTTTCTGAATATTATCGCCCGCCTCCGGTACTTTATTTATAGCTCTAGTATACCAACTTTTTAGTAGTACAAAAAATATAGTAAATCATTTAACGTTTGGATGACCTCTTGCAAAAGCTTTCAGTAAATGTCACCCTCCCGCAACTGGCATAGGAATAGGGTTGTGCGAATTCCACATATAAGAATAATATTCATTTATAGCAAGTTTGAACTATTTAAAAAGCTTTTACAATGAAACTATACATATCAGTTCCTCCAATAATCATAGGTGGGAAAATGTAATTTCAGGACACAACCGACAAAACCACAGAGAGTATGGTGAGATATCGTAAGGCATGTAACATCTGCCTATGTTCTATATATGCTATATTGTACAACTTCCTTACTGTGTAATACTTTTGTTATTTGTACTATGTCAGTGTATATAATAAAGAATATTTAATTTATTCATCTGCCCCTGACGACTCCACATGAAGACCCCGACCGCTTCGTCAAGGACAAAAAGAAATTAAATCTTCAAAATCTTCACATTATCCCCTAAGAGGAAAACAGTAGATTTGGTACAGAGACGTACCTACGCCCTTCCCCATCAGGGAATTGAACCCAGGACCTCGAGCTCTACCCAAGCTTAAACCGCTTTACAAGAAAGAAAATTCTTGAACACCGTCCTGAAATTCCAAGTGCCAACCCTACACAAGATACGATACGTATATCGCGTGCGTTCGACGATATTTCTTAAAGAATGCGGCGATATATCACCACGCCGCGCCGCCCCTCGATAACGTGCCGCGTATTTCCGCTGACTGGACTACGCTCTTGTTATACGCTCTCGTATACTTCAAGTTAGCAGAGATTATGTGTTCAAGTCGCAGTGCGATCGCAGTAATCTGCAATCATGAAAAATCTAGTCGTTTCGAGAAAACTCGGGAGATAGGGTAAAAGCAGTATCGAATACCTACGTAGTGGTTTATCTGTTGCTTATGATGGCAAAAGAGTTAAACTGAGTTTAGAACCTAGAGTTGAGTACCTACTAGACTAGAGTAACTCAATCAATATTCCTTATAATGTATTTATTGAGATATCCGAGCTTGACCAGTAAATTCAATTATACCTGACATCGCTCTGTCTGCAAAACTTGCCAAATATTTGGCATGTTATGCTAACCTTCATAATCCCAAATCTAAGGCGTCTAGACCGTTCCAAATCCCTGCTCCATTCAGCCTTTACCTGAGAACTAAATAAACGACCTCTATAACTTCGAGTTTAGGGTCTAAGATTGTTAGCTGTGGACTATTTATCATAGAAATTGTTCGTACAAGGTTAGGTGAGCTAGCCCAAATTCCTTGTTCTTTACAGCTAGCTAAGTAGTGTAACAGGTGTTGCCATCACATCGTGTGGAGTTACTTAGCTGTTGGTCAATAAACACCCACATATGTGAGTTTTGATGGATTACCAAAGAAAAAATAAAATTTCCCTATTTTTACTTGCGTACATTGATATGTACGATACTACGACACTAGTTGATACTAGTGATAGATATTGTAATATTCATACATAACATTTAGGTACTACTATAACACCTGAATATACACAGTATGTTTAATATTGATGGCAGAAATAAAATAAACATTACACTTATTTAAAAGAGATAAGACAAACATATCGATAAGTGTTAAATGAGAATGAGTCGATAATAAATAAGTTAATGGGTATCGAAAGGCACAGGGCGTTCTCTTACGACTGCAAGATCAATATGTCCTAGAACCCAGACGAGCTTAGGGGGCAGTTACATTTCACTCTATTCACGTCACGACCGCGAGGATACATTCGCGATGCGAGATAAAAGTTATATTAAGAATTACAATCTTCTTCCATTTTAATGGTTCCATTTATATCTATATAGGAGGTATAAATAAACGTAATATAGCGCGCTGATGAGAAATTATCGCTGAGATATCGAACAACACTGTTTAGTTGATAGATAGAACTATACTGGGTTTTTTATACGATTGTATACATAGGGTAAATTGACTGAGTGATTGCTATCAAGAATGTGTATTGGTCAAACAATTCTCTTTATTCATGTCATATCACATTGAGAAAATGATTCAATCAAATCACAGAACCAAACAAATATTACATATAAATAACTGCGTTTTTTTATTTGGTTCTTCATTTGAGTCTCAATTAATAACATGCCATTCAAATTTAAAATATCACGTCAAACTTTATGAACAAGGAGCGCTCATAAAATTATAGCGGCGATGTCTCGCGCTTATCGGCGAAGCTCGAAGGGTGGAAATATTGTAGCCAGCCAAGCCACCCTTACAATTGGTTTGTAGTCGCGTGGAAAACTCGGGCGGGTGCAGGGGGACGGTTACAAAGCCGCGGCCGTTGACACGGAATCTCTCGCAGTGTTTATGTATCCCAATGGATTTTTTCCCCAACGCATTTACGGAGACGACTCACGATTGAACCATTTTGTTTTAGGATTTGATAACAAACAAGTCTGTTTAAACTCAGCTGCTAACTTTGCCTCATATTTTCTGCAGCTAGGCAAAACATGGGTAAAGTGCCTACCCAAAGTATTTTTGTATCTTAACCTAGAAACTCTCAATTACCTACATTAATAAAAAGAGCTTATCGATGAATGCCAATGAAAGAGCAGGGTAAAAGTCCCATATCATCGGCGAGCTATGAAAACCTCGCAAGTGTATTGCTCCAAATTATGCAAGAGAAGAAAAAAACCATATGGAATTTTTTTCAAAATCAAAATCAATCAAAAAGTCATTTATTCAGTTTAGGCCATAGTAAGGCACTTATGAACGTTAAATTGGTACACTCAACGCCACATCAACCTATACTGATCGGACTTTGGACCATTTGAGGTAGGACGGTGAGAATCGAGCGAGTAAGCGCGATATATTTTTGTTATTTCGTCCCACTCACGCGCAGGAACCGTACGTAGCAATACATCCATACTATACCTATACGTATGATGTATAGTCAATTGTAAAAACAGGTTCGAGCTCGTCTCGTAATAATTTGAAGATTGTTTTCAATTTGCGCTGCGCCTATGCACCTATACTAATATCTATATCTATACTATAATAATATAATAAAGCGGAAGAGTTATTTTTGTTTATTAAAATGGGCTAATCTCTGGAACTACCAGTACGATTTGAAAAATTCTTTTACTAATAGGAAGCCACATTATCCCCGAGTATTAAAGAGTAACTTTTATCCCGTTAACTCGGGTGAAACCGCGGGGAACAGCTAGTAATAATATAATAGAGCGGAAGAGTTTTTTGTTTGTTTGTTTAAACGCGCTAATCTCTAGAACTACCAGTCCGATCTGAAAAAATATTTTTGTATACGATAGCCAGATTCATGAGGAATAGTATAGGCTATATATATATATTTTTTAATAGGGATTCCTACGCAATCTACAATAATCTAACCCAAGGTGTATACAAGACGTATAATCGTAATATCGCGTGCGCTGCGAAAACTATTGATGATAGAACAAAATAATGTTTTAGGGAATTGTAGGTCTTCAAAATATCCACAAAACAGTTTCAGGTGGTATATACCTATCTCCCATGGTTGACATACAGTAACCATTTCTATGTTTTAAAAATGAATAAAAAATATTATACATATTTAAAACGTTATTTGCTAAGCGATTTTGACCAATATAGTATTGAAATTTGTTGTTTGCGTGACGAGCGAGACTTACCAATTACGATATATGAGATACGCACTATATTATAATAATATAATAAAGCGGAAGAGTTTTTTGTTAGTTTGTTGAAACGCTCTAATCTCTGGAACAACCAGTCGGGTTCGAAAACTGATTTCACTAATAGGAAGCGATACATTATTCCGAAGTATTCTACATTTACAGGCTACTTTTTATCCCGAGAACGCAGGTAAAACTGCGGGGGACAGCTAGTAAATGTAATAAAGTGGAAGAGATTTTTGTTGGTTTAAACGCACTAATCTCTGGAACTACCAGTTAGATTCGTTTTTTTTTGTATACGATAGCCAGATTCATGAGCAATAGTATACGCTAAGTATATTTTATTTTCAAAAAATAGGGTTCCCTATGAAAACTAATAATATAACCCAAGGTGCAAAAAAATACCTATAAAATTCCTAATATCGCGTGCGCTGCGGAAACTATTGATGATAGAACCAATGATATTATATTATTATAATATCATTGGATAGAACAAAATGATATCCTAGATAATTATAGGTCTTCAAATTGTCTTCAGAAAAATCCGCGGTGTCATATACCAATCTCTCCTGAGGCCTGAGGTTGACATATAGTAACCATTTTTATGTTTAAAAAATATTCATATTTAAAAGGTTATTTTCTAAGCGATTTTGACCAATATAGTATTGATCCTTATCCAGTTAAATATTTTCGTTAGTTTATGTATTTAATGTAGATTAAATGTGCCCTTTACATCATATTTTTTAAATAAATACTTTAGAGATAATATCACAGCTTTTAAATTACACGGACAAAATAAAAAACATTGTTTTCTTGGCGAGCGAGACTAATATCTATAGTAATATAATAAAGCTGAAGATTGTTTTTGTTTAATTTTTTTTCAACGCTCTGGAACTACTAATTGGATGTGAAAAATTATTTCACTAATAAGAAACTACATTATCCCCGAGTATTATTATATATTACTTACTTCTTACATTATTGGGAACGCGGGGCAAACCGCGACAGCTTAGTAATTAGGTATATCCATAATTATCAATCTTTATTTGTTCGTGTTTGCAAAAACGACGATTATTGAGAAACTGTATCTTTATGTATTTATAAGGTTTTATCTAAACATATAAAATGCTTTTTTCTGAATGACTGACTGATGGATCAACGCGCAGCCTAAACCGCTGATCGTAGAGGCCTGAAACTTGGAGCGTGTGTTCTTTGTATGACGTAGGCATCCGATAAGAAAGGATTTTCTGAAATTCTACTCCTAAGGAGGTGAAAAACGGGGGCAAAGGTTGTATGGGACAACGTGATTCCTTAGTTCAATCTACTTTAACTTTTGCATAGGTAAACATTCTTTAACAGAATTGATGGAAGATATGTTTCGTATTTTATTGAAACTCATCGCCTAACGGGGTTGAAAAGGGGTAGAAAGTTATTTTAGGGGTGATTTGCATCGAAGTTGATATCAATACTCCTTAGTGCTTTTGATTTAAATATTCTTTTATATTGGACATTCCAATTTTTAAAGAGTATTGCCACAGGTATTGCATTGCAACAAGCTTTTATGTGAGTTCAACTTTTTTTGAATAAAATCGGATTGAGTTTTTAAACATTTTTGTCTGTCTATTCTGGTTTATAGCTGATGTTATAACGAGTAACTTAGATACTTTTATTTTTGAAAAAATAATTCCTTTAGCAAAATTGCTTTAGCTTCCTTTTTAGGGGGGTCCGATGACGCCGCGACGGTCAGAGTCACTGGGTGCTGCTGGATGCAAGCGGCCCAAAACCGTTTATTGTGGCAGTCTATGGGGGAGGCCTATGTTCAGCAGTGGACATCTTTGTGCTGATATGATGACATAGGTAGTGCCAAACCGTTTAGAGAAAATATATAGCTGAGTGCCTGAATGAAAAGAGTCAAACTCACAGATTTAGAGTTAGGGTTAAAATTAATTATTTTATGACATAGAATCCGTTGAAATTACAAATTAATTCTAAATATTTATTTATAATGTCCTAAGCATTCGATCTTACTTTCACATCGATAAGGTTCAGAGTAATAAAATGGGAGGGGTCCATTTTATTGATAGCATGACAGCTGTCTCCGAACGATCGCTAGGCTGAAGCTGAATTAACAATCAAATATAGATAACTATAAAAAATAACATAGCTAATCTAACATAAGTTAAGCGGTTGGCTCGAGGTTATAAATATAGCAATGACATCAATTGTTATAATAGGACGCGCGTCCCTCGCGAGAACCAACGGGTTAACTCAAGAGCCAACATTAGTAACAAATATGAAAAATTACAATAATAATAACACTATTAAAATATGTGAGCAAGAACATCAATCCATACTTCCTAACTTTAATATTATAAATGCGAATGTGAGTTTGTTTTTTACGCTTTCACGCCTTAACTACTCAACCGATCGCTATGAAATTTGGCACGCAGATAGCCTATAGTATGAAGAAAGAAATAGGCTACATTTTATCCCGGGAACACGGGTGATACCGTGGGGAAAGCTACTATAATATACCTATTTGTGTAATTAGATAATAATAATCATGACTTAGAAATGAATCAGTCTTTGGGAGGAATTAACAATTAAACCTAGTTATTTAATAGTATATGCAATTTGTGACTAACAAAACATAAAAATATGAGTTACCTACTTAAAATGAAAATAGATACCTATCACATAGATTTAAATATTTGCATTAAAAAATAATCATCAATACAAAATACTAATACGCAACCAATACAGAAAACTTGCAAAAGTAAACAATAGTCCAAACAATGCAAAAAAAAGTGCGCCTCTGTGTGTGTAAGCGCCAAGCACAACACCGCCCGGTGCCGGCGCCGGCGCAAGTGCCGCTAACACCGCCCCGTCCCCTCCCCCATGCCGCTACCACCGCCCGGCCACGTCTGCCTGCACTATCCCTTTCTAGAGTATTTGTATATTGACTGTAGCGTAGTTATGGTTATATAGGGTGTCGAGCTTGATCTGTGGCCGTGTGTACATACAGTTGAATTTACCACCGGTTCGGAATACACTTAAACTGAGAAGACTCCGGCAAGAAACTCAGCAAGGTTTTTTTTATACTTTTCTAGATATACGAGTAAAATATGCTGTGTGTTTTTCATCTCCAAAACATCACTCAATAATTCTGAAGATAAATGTTTGCATAGGTATATAATTTACCTATCAGTGACTACCATATGGTTTTTTTCCTTCTACTGTATTTGGAGCAATGGACTTACGAGGTTTTCATAGCCCACCGACAATAAAGAGCACAGCTCACACCTTTGACAGGCGTACCCGCTTACCAGCTTGATTCACTTTCCTCTCTGTGCAAACCCAATGACAAGTATCGCTGACGACCTCAAATCACAGACCAAACTCACTGGCGGTTTAGAACCACTCAGTCTTCAGAGATAGATACACTACGTATGCTACAAAGGAAAATCATTGAAGTCACAATTTACCATAAACAAAGATTTTGTTAAAACGCTAAGGACGTCAAAAATATGTTCGAATATAAAAAAAATAGTTGCTCTATCTTTAATGGTACTATTATTTATTCTATACCTACATCTTATTCGGCTGACTATCATCCGATGCCAACAATGATTCAATAGGAAACGATTATGTAGACAAGTTGGTTTACATTCTCACAAACACTTCTCAATACACCACGGCTGACGCGACGGCTACGTCAACGCTTCGACTGCTTGTTTATTTTTATTCCCGCAATATACGCTTGCATTTATAAATGATCCTCTATTATTTACGTCATGCAAGAGACAGACACAATACTAAGATTGGGGGCGAGGCGACGTTTATAATTTTAAATGCTAAGACTGCACAAATACTTACCTCATCTATTAGTACGTTTTTATTGAGGAAAGGTAGGTTTATTTACCCGATATTGTAATATTTCATGGTCAAGTTTGACTCTGGTTTAGGAACAGCACGGATTCTACCACGATTCTACGTATCGGATTATCACCATAGAAATAAAATAAATACAAAACTATTTTGAAAATCATATTCAGAAAATTTTAATTGATCAAACAATGTGTGTGTAACACACATTGTAATAAAACCTTTATGCATTAACCCAAACTGGTGAAGTAATTTAATTAAACGTGTAAACAATTAATAGAGAAAGATAGCTATAACATAAATAAAACATCACGGAGGCAATCAATTTGTCAATACCGATTTATTCATGAGTAACTATCAGTGTTATTGTTATATAATCAGCACAACATTTGTATATACGTACAGTAAATGAACGGGCTGAAACGAGATCCATCTATGCAAATTGTTCTGACGGTATTTGTACGAATGAAGCACAATTCAATCTCACTGTAGATCTAGGCCAACTAAAAATTACTATCCTAATTTTCAGTCGCCGCGTGGGTGTCGTGTAACAACGATTCCATTCGGGATTCATTAAAATCGATTCTGTGCGATACCATTGAGTCTACTTCTACTTTGTCCCTTACGACGTTTTCAATAATTAAATACATCGTCTTCTGCACATTTTGTTTCGCTCTTGTTCCCTTTTGCCTTGCCTTAGGTTAGGGTTAGTCAAGCAACTTCTATAAATAGAAGTCATCTTTGTTGAGAGTTAAATGAGTCATCGCGGATCATCGCTTGAAGTCGTAAGTCATAATCATATCTACCTACATAGATAGGACTTACGACTTTGAGCGATCTGACTGTCCGTTCCTAACATAGAAAAAAAATTGTTCGTGTTTATTTTGGATTATGTGACTAGTATGAAACAAGCAGCGCGCTGCAATGTCCTAGCGTCATTCATAATAGAATTGGCCTTTGTCGAACTATTTGTGTACATTATTACTTAAAACTCTACGATACGACATATCATGATGGAAAACAACAAACTCTGTTATTTCAAACCGAGATAGACAAAATCCAACCTGAAAAACATCTCTGTAAATAAGACCAAGTTCGAATGATTGTTTAACTCAAAAAGTTGTGTGCCGAAATTAAACATCAGTAATTTTAATGAGTCTGAAAAGTTGCTTCAACTCATTTCAGTTTTTAGGTAAGTAGGTACATGTTATTGTAACTTGGGTAGTAAGGTATCCCAACAACACATTAGTAATACTAGTTTTTTCCAAGTGAGAAAGGAATCATAAAATAAAACTACCCTATTTTATGCATTTATAAAGTACATAGATAAATATAGGCACAGACTTATCATTTTCACAGACATGGAAAAATAGGATTGCATGCATTTAACGCGTAGTCATAAACGAGCTCCAACTTTAATAGGCGCACCCATTACACGCCGCTTAATCGAGTGTTATTAAAACGAATTAAATTGTTAAGCTAAAAATATACTCATGGGTCACTGGCGTCCATAATGTAACAATTTAATCAAAGAATCGCAATACATCAATGGTTCTTCACTGACCATCTCATTGATAAAGGTGAATAAGGTGAAACTAAAGAAGTAATACAGGATGTTGTTTTGGTCGGCGACAAGCGACCCAGGAGCGGTAGTACAAAATATATATTCCCCAAAAATGGACTTAATTCCATTAAATACTCTAAATATGTTGAGAAATACTTTATTCAATTTGAAATAAAATTACCGCAAAGTATGGTTACTAGGCACGTGCACATTCTAGAGCTAGGCGCAAGGCGCCATCGCCCCACCCTTTTACTCCCTCGTACTCCCGTTGAGTATTATGTCTACATTTTAGCTTATTACATGATTTTCAAATTTTTTTTTTTTTTTTTTTATTATATAAAAAAAAGTATTTTTTAATATTTTTTTTAGCACCAGTATCATTTGTATTATCGACCCTGAGTCGCTCTTCGCTGACCAAAACAACGACCTGTATATGACTTGATTGTCATGAAATCACTATAATAATATAGTCTTCGTCTAGTACCTATATGATACCTATAGGAATTTCCCTGACGTCCAATTTTCATCAAATGAATCAGGAACTTTTTAGATGGCTTTTCTACTTTTACTTTATTTGCTCTACAAACATATCATCATGTGATTCTATCATTTCTACCTTCTATTTCGTTTTAACTCCAAAAAATTGTACACTTGGAAAACTTTACTTACAAGTGTTGGAGTAGTATTGGATGCCGGATTTCCTAACATGATTTGATACAAACTTCTTTTATTTTATCTCGTTTGATGCTACTTGTTTGCCAAGATCTAACGCTATCTACCTCTACGATGTAAAAGGTACGGGTTACTAAATATTTCAAACCCTTCTTTATATCTTGATATAGTTATAACTTCGCAGTTTGTTTCTTTGTAGGTACCCTTTTTCAGCTCTGTACCAACGTTGTCAAAACTTTCTGTGCTATTACATAGCATACACCGGGTATACCTCTGTTTTCGTTTATATTATTATTCTTATCTCTGTACTGCAGAGACTAAACTTCGGCTTTGTAAACATAACTACATAATATAATACATCTTTAGATATAAGAAATAGCGAACTGGCTGATAGCTCTAGTAAAGATAGTCGAATCACTGTTTCTCTTAAGTCAGCTTATTTCCAAGCTATAGGTACAACGTGTAGGTAATGGAAAGGGTAATCCAATTTTATATCACTGTGTGATCTAAACCCGCAATTATTACACGCATTTAAAGTACCTACATTTTTACATGTGCGATAATGAATACGAATACGTAGTGCGAACATGAATGTTTTTAAATGTTCTTTGATACTTAGACATTCACAGCCTACGAATATTAAAACGGGGTAGATTTAAAGAGGGTAGGTTAATATTACGCCTAAACACAGTTTCATACTTACTGTAGAAAAAGTGACACTTCACGCAATTTCAAACGAAACGCTAACCTACCTACTCCTATTGGATTAGGTTTTCAGTTTGTTTCAATTTTTTTTATATACTACTAAGGTAGCAAACAAGCATACGGCCCGCCTGATGGTAAGTGGTTATCGCAGCCTATGGACACTTGCAATACCAGGGGTGATACTCACGCACGCGTTGCCGACCCTGCAGAAATCACACACCCTTTTTGAAGAACCCCATGCTGTACTCCATTGGGAAAACCACGGCTCATTCCACAGTCCGTGCGTCCGCGGAAGAAAACCCTTTTAGCCCGCATAGTTCGAAACAATTCTAGTTTCAATGTCGAGAGTGGCATAAATGTAAAAAATACACAGAAAATCACCTGCGTAGACGATTCTTAACTTCACTCTAAGTTTCTTTTTCGTTTAGTACCTATGTATTTTAATCAAAAAACTTGGGATCTGTTTAAACAGAAATATCATCTTAATATATAAAATGATAAACTGATTGTTGATATATCAGCCCACAGGCCAAACCGCTGGACCTAGAGATTTGAAAATTTGCACAAAGATACCTTATACAGTGGAGGCATCCACTAAGGAAGGATTTTTGGCAATTCCACCCCTAAGAGGGTAAAATAGGGGATGATAGTTTGTATGCAAGTCCGTCAGTTTTGAAGTTAGGATCTTCAAATTTTGTGTTTAGGCTGACGATTGAAAATTAATGTGTAGTTATCTCAGCGTTTGTGATAATTCCACCACCGAAGGGAGGAAAAGGGGTATGAAGTTGGGTATGCAAGTCCTTCAATTTCAAAGTAAACTTCACTAAATGTATTATTATACGGTGTAGGCATCCACTACGGAAGGATTTTTGGAAACTCCACCCCTAACAGGGTAAAATAAGGGATGAAAGTTTGTATGCAAGTCCGTCAGTTTTGAAGTTAGGATCTTCAAATGTTGTGTTTAGGCTGACGATTGAGAATTAATGTATAGTTATCTCAGCGTTTGTGATAATTCCACCATCGAAGGGAGGAAAAGGGGGATGAAGTTGTGTATGCAAGTCCTTCAATTTCAAAGTAAACTTCACTAAATGTATTATTATACGGTGTAGGCATCCACTAAGGAAGGATTTTTGGAAACTCCACCCCTAACAGGGTAAAATAAGGGATGAAAGTTTGTATGCAAGTCCGTCAGTTTTGAAGTTAGGATCTTCAAATGTTGTGTTTAGGCTGACAATTGAAAATTAATGTGTAGTTATCTCAGCGTTTGTGATAATTCCACCACCGAAGGGAGGAAAAGGGGGATGAAGTTGGGTATGCAAGTCCTTCAATTTCAAAGTAAACTTCACTAAATGTATTATTATACGGTGTAGGCATCCACTAAGGAAGGATTTTTGGAAACTCCACCCCTAACAGGGTAAAATAAGGGATGAAAGTTTGTATGCAAGTCCGTCAGTTTTGAAGTTAGGATCTTCAAATTTTGTGTTTAGGCTGACGATTGAAAATTAATGTATAGTTATCTCAGCGTTTGTGATTATTCCACCACCGAAGGGAGGAAAAGGGTGATGAAGTTGTGTATGCAAGTCCTTCAATTTCAAAGTAAACTTCACTAAATTTTATATTATACGGTGTAGGTATTCAGTAAGGATGGATTTTTGGAAATTCCACCCCTAAGGGGGTAAAATAAGGGATGAAAGTTTGTATGCAAGTCCGTCAGTTTTGAAGTTAGGATCTTCAAATGTTGTGTTTAGGCTGACGATTGAGAATTAATGTATAGTTATCTCAGCGTTTGTGATAATTCCACCATCGAAGGGAGGAAAAGGGGGATGAAGTTGTGTATGCAAGTCCTTCAATTTCAAAGTAAACTTCACTAAATGTATTATTATACGGTGTAGGCATCCACTAAGGAAGGATTTTTGGAAATTCTACCCCCAACAGGGTAAACTAAGGGATGAAAGTTTGTATGCAAGTCCGTCAGTTTTGAAGTTAGAATCTTCAAATTCTGTGTTTAGGCTGACGATTGAAAATTAATATATAGTTATCTCAGCGTTTGTAATAATTCCACCACCGAAGGAAGGAAAAGGGGGATGAAGTTGTGTATGCAAGTCCTTCAATTTCAAAGTAAACTTCACTAAATGTATTATTATACGGTGTAGGCATCCACTAAGGAAGGATTTTTGGAAACTCCACCCCTAACAGGGTAAAATAAGGGATGAAAGTTTGTATGCAAGTCCGTCAGTTTTAAAGTTAGGATCTTCAAATTTTGTGTTTAGGCTGACGATTGAAAATTAATGTGTAGTTATCTCAGCGTTTGTGATAATTCCACCACCGAAGGGAGGAAAAGGGGGATGAAGTTGGGTATGCAAGTCCTTCAATTTCAAAGTAAACTTCACTAAATTTAATATTATTTACTGTAGGTATTCAGTAAGGAAGGATTTTGGAAATTCCATTCCTAGGGGGGTATAATGTAAAAGGGGATGAAAGTTTGGATGAAAGTTCGTCAGTTTTGAAGTTAGGATCTTCAAATTTTGTATTTAGGCTAACGATTGAAAATTAATTTATACATGTTTCAGCTTTTTTGACAATTCCACCCCCGACAGGGTGAAAAGGTATGGGATGAAAAAAAAAGCCAAACATAGTCAGATTGTCCAAAAAAGATATAAAAAATGTAACCTTGCTGAGTTTCTTGCCGGATTCTTCTCAGTTGAAGGCCGAGTTCCGAACCGGTGGTAACTTCAGTGAATGTGACCTTCATAAGTGCCCTTCTGGGGCCTAAATTGAATAAATGGCTTTCACTTTGACTTTGACTTTGATGTATGTAAGTCATTCAGTGTCAAAGTAAACGTCACTTAATATATTATTACACAGTGTAGGCAACCACTAAGGATTTTTGGATATTCCATCCTTAAGGGGGTAAAATAGGGTATGCAAGTTTATATGAAAGTCCATCAGTTTCGAAGTTAGGACCTTCATATTTTGTGTTTAGGTTGACGATTGAAAATTAATTTATATGTGCCTCAACGTTTTTGATAATTCCACATATTCACATATATTATAGTTCAGAATCAGAATCAGAAATAATTTATTGCAAACTGTACAGAATATTGTTGTTATAAAAATACATTTCATGAGTCTCAACAGCCTCGTCCACATCGAACATGCAATAGTAGATAATAGTTGTTTTACTAAGATTAAAAATTAATAACATTATACAATTCAATTAGACCATTACACATTTATAAAATTATATCATATACGCCACAATAAAAATAAAAAAAAACAACACCAAATCATATAAATTTGTTATGTCAAAGTAATTAAAAATATTAAACAGATGACAAACAAATGGAATTTTAAATATTGCATCATTATTCAGTAAGATATTCATTAATTGTATAATAACTCTTAGATGTCAAAAAATCAAACAATTTCCTTTTAAATGTAAAGACGTTCTCCGATTCCAGCATCGATTTTGGCAAATGGTTGTAAATTGCTGGTGCCATACCAAATACACTTTTACGGAATAGTGCGGTTCTATGACTCGGCATACAAATTTTGTATTTATTTCGCTCACTTGTATAAAACTTAAACATATGTAGATTATTTCTTACAAATAAAGCGATTTCATAAATGTATAAACAGGGAAATGTCAATATTTTATGCTTGAGAAAATGTGGTTTACAAGAATCCGTCGATTTCAAATGGCACACAGATCGCAGACATTTCTTTTGAGCTCTAAAAATAGTTTCCCTATCCGAGCAGTTTCCCCAAAAAATAATGCCGTAGCGTAAAGCAGACGTAACGTACGCATGATATGACGTGAGCACTGCTGATTGACTAACAACTTTGGACAGCATATACAAGGCGTATGAATAGCTGCTAAGCTTAGAGCATACTGATTCAGCATGTTTGATCCACTTAAGTTCAGAATCAACATATAAACCCAAAAATTTTGTAACAGGAATGTCGGCAATATCATTATTCATATAGCTAATTTTCGATGTCAATTTTATATACTTATTAAATGTCATTATATTAGTTTTACCAAAATTTATTAATAAATTATTGCATGTTAACCATTTAACTATGTTATTTAAAGCAAAATTAATGTCCTCCTCTGGAGTATTATTTTTATCGCCAATAAAAATAGCTGTGCTATCGTCAGCAAATAAAACCATTGGGTGATCTATAGCTTGCGGTAGGTCATTAATATAAGTTATAAATAACAATGGTCCTAGAACGCTTCCTTGCGGTACTCCAAATTTAACAAGACCCGCATTAGACGTATATTTAATTTCCGTTTTTGTATCCGTACAAACTTGTATTATTTGTGTTTGCTGATATCGATCACTAAGGTAAGATTTTATTAAATTCCGAACATTTCCTCTTACCCCATATGTCTCAAGTTTATTTAGCAGAATGTCATGATCTACATAGTCGAACGCTTTAGTAAGGTCCATATACATAGCAAACACTGGCAATTTACTTTCACAGCCCGACATAACCATTTTTAAGAAATTGTAAATAGCAATGTTAGTTGATTTGTCTTTACGAAAACCAAGCTGCTCATCAATCAGGATATTATATTTTTCCATATACGAGTAGAGACTAGCGTGAATATACTTTTCAAATATTTTCGAAAATACTGGTACTAATGCAACTGGTCTATAATTACTCATAATCTGTCTGTCTTGTTTTTTGTATATCGGTTTAACAATAGTTAATTTTAACTTGTCGGGAAATATACCACAATCAATACATAAATTAATAACATAACTCAATACCGGAGATATAATAAGAGCCACATCTTGTATTATCTTCGTGGTTATCTCATCATATCCCGTACTTGGAGTATTTCTCAAAGACATGATTATATTGAAGATATCATTCGATGTGGAAGGAGACATAAACATAGAGTTCGATTTATTCACAATACCGGACCTGACATCTTTCTTACACAGTTTACCAGGTATATCTAGATTTATATAAAAGTCGTTAAACGCCTGAACAATATCATTTGGATCAGTTAATATTTGATTTATATGCTTTATTTGTTTAATGTCAATGCTGGGAGGTTTTGTAACAATATTTCTGGTCCGATCCCGAAAGGGTAAAAAGGGGGATGAATTTGTGTATGGAAGTACACTAAATTTATTATTTAAGCTTATGGTTATAAACTAACGCAACGAATATCGATGTTGTTGGAATTTGAACCCTTAAGGAGTGAAAAGGGGGATTAAATTTAGTAGAGTGAAAATTTCAAAATTTATTATTTCGGCTTATGGTATTGGCGTATTGAAATGACTCGCCTAAACAACATCAGGAAAAAGAGAGGAATCGGTATTAAAACAAAGATCCGGTTAATACGAGCATTGGTATTCCTCATTTTCATGTATGGAGTGGAAGCGTGGACTATACTGGCCCGAGAAAGAAAAAGGATTGATGCATTCGAGATGTGGTGCTGGAGACGGATGTTGGAAATACCTTGGACCGCTAAACGCAACAATGCATCAATCCTATCGCAGCTCCAAATTAAAACACGATTGTCCACCATATGCCACCAACATATTTTTTCGTATTTCGGCCACATGGTGCGCAAAGGCGATGAAAGTTTGGAAATCTGATCATAGTTGGGAACACGGAAGGAAAACGACTACGTGGTCGTTCACCAACAAGATGGTCCGATCAAGTAAAAGACTCATCGTCCTCCAAGTTTTACAGAAACCAGAAGACAGAAACCAGTGGAGGCAGATCATTCGCTCTAGAAGCAAACCCGATGTTGACCACGATCCTCAGACATGAGGGAAAGAGAGATAAGGCCTCCAAAATTGTGCTGTGGAACTAGACTACAAGTAACAGCTCTCCGCCGCAATGTTATTGAGGCCAAAATATTTACTGGTTCTGCCAGAGGAGAAACAGTCTTCTTGCCGCGTATACCATTGACTCAAATCACCTTCCGTTTAAATTTAAAAGATTACAGTTCCTAATTAAGGTTTGTAGTCACAGGGAAAAACTCTGAAATTTGCTAGAGTTGATTTGCGGCAGGACTGTTTCAGTTTTATGTGGCATCCTCGCATATGAGCTCTTAATCTACCTGAACTTTTGTCAATATCACACGTAGTCGCGGACAATAGCCATGAACCAAGCTCTATATTTTACAATGATTCATATCTAGAAAAAAGAAATAATCTACGCGGACGAAGTCGCGGGCTATAATGCTAGTAGATGAATAAAAATTACAAAGCTAAATAACAATAAAAACTACGAAAAAATCAAGGATGTGGATATTATTTTCAAAGTTATGCATATACATGGATACTGAACTCTGAATAACAATCACGTAGTAGTCAAAAGTTACAGGTACATTACACAATTTTGCATCCATGCATATGAATAGCACATGCATTCAAATGCAGAGCACGATAATGCCATCATACTTAGATTATACGTTGTGAGAAGCGCCTTAGTTGTACAGGAATAGTCTGGAACAGCCTTTGTATAATCTGGAAGCTTCACACCTCGGAGCGTGCATTGATATTATCAAAACGACCCAGCATCCATGCACACACGACGTTACAAACAGATTGTACATAACAATAACACTAAGCTCCTAGTAACCCACGTATATATCTTGTAACAACGACTAGTTTAGATGTAGAGATAGATCATCTCAGTCATAACTCACAATTAAATCCCATCACGACGTAAGACTCTTACTAAAGTGAGTGCCGAGTGAAGAGTTATCGCCGCTCCAGATCGCTGGAACGGTCACGATCTTCCCTATTGTGGGAAATACTCGACGCAAAGTAGTCTAACGCTAACGAAAATGATACATACATACTATGTACTTATATAATATTATTTTGTGTATACCTAAAATTCAAATAATGTTTAAAATTGTAACAACTTGTTAATTTGATCAGGATGAAATAAGAAGGGACCACATTACAAAATATTCTGAAAGTGTTACCAATTGCATGTCAGAATTCAAACAGCGCACTCTGAACCATAGTATTTAATTTAACTGGTAAAAAATGCAAGGTCTATCACACGACGTACCGCACGTCCACCAACAGTAGTTCACAGAATCACATGGGCGTCTAAATCCGATCTAAAATTGGCAATATGTGTCTGATCACTTGTACAAACAGTGAATATTGATCAGATAGAGTTTCCATGTGACCACACCGTTACACACCGGCCGGCCACGCGCGGTAATTGAGCCGCGCGCTTCCTTCCGGAGCCCAACCCACAGGCCCCGCAGCCCATTGCACTGCTACAGCCCGTTCAAAGAATATTACAAATTGCGTTTGTATTATCATTGCAAGACAATTTTACATGTCTCCTAGGGGTGTATCGTATGGCTATGGCTCGTAGCAAAGTGGTTGGTGTCGGGTTTTAACAATTGTTCTCCAGTGCCTACATGTACCTACCGCCGCCACCGCCGCCGTCGCCGTGCCTCCCCGATCGATGCCTGACCCCGTGCAATGTCGCCCTCGCCTTTTAGCGCTGTCGCCTCTTTTGACGGGTCACAGCATACTCGCCTTCTCATTCCATTATGGTACATAATTGAATGAAACAACATTTTCTGTCAGTTTTCTTGGCACATTTAATAATATTTCAATTCATACTAACGCTTGTGTCTTTTTAGCTATGTGCATCTATAGTTAGTTTTTATGCAGACGTGCTCAGAACTCATTTCATATACATAATCAATATGGGACTGTATGAGAATGAGTATGCAGTATGCATGTTTCCATATTGAAGCAATCATAGTCACACAATTCAATTTATTCAAGTTCCATTTCCGCTTCACACCCACTAAGATAGCCGCTCATCCATCTGTACCAAGTAGGTATACATAGAAAAAATAAACGAAACTCGTAACTCGATGAATACGTAATAGAATCGTACTCTCACGATATTTTAGAGATATGTTTGGGATTGATTGAGGCAAAATACCTAACTAAATAATTGAATAAGAGATAAGACAAGTGATAAGTGAAAATAGGGAATTTCGTACTAGCATCGGCTGCTCGGTAGACGAACGACTCACATTTAGTTATTTTTCGAATATATTATGTTAATTATTGTCTTCCATCTATAAAAAAGAGACAGCAGCCGCGGAATAAAAACGCATCGAAAAAAAAACCCTGCCTGGCCATTCTGTTTATTCATTTCGTTTACTGATCTAGAGAGCGTAAGCTCGCACGTGTGGCGCGCAGTATGTGTACGCGCAGCAAGTAAAGCACGGCGCGGGCGCGGCGATCTCATTGTTTGGAATTTCACGCTCAATATGGGGCGTAAATATTTCGACAAAGCTCTAAAAGGGAGAGCCTATAAAAGAACAAAACATCCGCGCATAAATGAAGAATTTTATGAATAGCCATTACGAGCTCCTTTGCTATAAAAATTCCTTGCATTTACCTTAATTAATAACGATATTTTTAAATATCTCAACTCAAATTATCGATAAGATTGCAGGATGATAATAATGACATCGAAATTTCAACCTATGTCACGTAAAGTTAAGAAATTCTCGAACCTAGTGCACCATTAGCTTTATGAAGGAGAATTTTGTGTTATTTACACAATTTACATTCGATCTCCCTTCAATATTATTATTTTAACACGGGAGAACTTGCGTCCCTAAGCCTATATATGTCCTGCTTGTATAATTATGCAGCATTATCAGAAAAACGAACTAAAAACGATCCTAATACAGAAACTACAAACAGCAATCGAGCAACTGAAGAAACCTACGCGATTGATTTTGCTATGCAAAGTATTTGTGATTCTCCTGCGCTCGTAGCATCGGACAAAGGCGTGAGATTGTAAAATGTTTTTATGTTCATTAAGCAGACTGCAGACGGATTCTGCGGGGCGTGCGTAGTGAGAGCATTGCAAAGCTGGCGGGAAGAGGGCACACTGCGGTGCGGTGCGGTGCAATAAAAAACAAACGAGAACACGCACTGTCGTACACGTGCATCCGCCTGCCATCGCCATCGCCACAGTGCGAAGCTATTTTTAATAACGCACTGTTCTACAGTGTTCATTAGTTTTAGTGAGTTCATAAGGAGGTCTTAAGTTTACAATCATTTACGGATTAAAGATGGGCGATACATTTCTAAAAGATTGGTTTAGTTAATCGATCAAAGCACAATAAAATCGGTACACAACATTTTTCTGTATGCTTTTTTTCACATTTCATTTATGTTGATAGGCGAGTACCTAAATTAGTAATTAACATAAAAAGGTATCTTACCTTTTACTTGAAAAAACTATTCCAAACCTAAGCCACATAGTTTCTTAAGTCTTTGTTAGCTACTATAAATTTACGTTTTGAACAAAAAGGATATGCCTGCGGCAGATCAAGTGATCTGAAAGAAGGCAAGTCGTCGAGAACGAATTTAGAGCATAAAATACGAATTATAATTATTATAAGCCCTGAGGCATTTCTTCACACACGACTCGGCTGAACCCAAAGTATAGTAAGACCTATTTTTACACATTAGAAGGTCACTTCACTTATCAAGGTCGAAGCTACTAAAGTTACCACCGGTTCGGAATAAAGACATTTACCAACATGTTCTAAACTGCTGCCATGTAATAGGAAGGTACTCTACATTTGGAAGAGAAACTTTAAACATTTAGTTTCATTAGAGTTTTTGTTAGTTACAGATTCTTTTCAAAAACCATTTGAACTATTTATAATTGATAAAATATTGTTTACTCTTTTTTAACTAGGTACTCTAAGTACCTTCACCAAACTGATCACCACAAATCTCTGAGTGACCATATATAAAAGAATGGCCTTAATATTGGATCCTGGGACACCCCCATAATAATTAAAAAGCCATTGGTCTAATTCCTATATTTTGTTAGCGACTACTTACATAAGTTTAATAATGTCTAAGCTAGTACGTACATATCTAAAGCTGTAGGTATGATGATAGTTTAAGTATTTCAAAATCCACTTCATACAATTGTATTCCACGTAGGCAGGTGCTCCGATTTGAAATTACAATATTAATTAATTTCCTAACAACTCTTCACAAAGTCTAGAAGTGCTTACTTGAAATTAATTAAGAACATGGCAATGAAAGGTGTCTGTCTACTTTAACTCACTTTTGTTAATTTAGAGCCAAGTCAAGTTAGGTTCTTCAAAATTGATAGAAGCTAAACAATTTGACGTTCAGTAATTGTAGCAAATAACTAAGGCGCCCGATCCCACAGAGAAGAGTTCTAGACGTCTGCGTTCCGAGTTCTGCATTCCGCGTTGACTGTAAGCTATGTGGGAACTTTGAAAGCAAAAAAGTGTATGATGTGCAATCAGTAGAGAATATTGCAGAAAGAGTTCTGCAATATTCTCTACTGATTGCCTATTGTGCACACAGCAAGCAGTCTAGAGAGACTGCTTGCTGTGTGCACAATAGTCAACGCGGAATGCAGAACTCGGAACTCTAGAACTCTATCTGTGGGATCGGCGCCTTAACGTTTATTTTTATACCAACAACCATAGATATCAAAACCATTAATATCTGCCCTGTCATCCAATTGCATATTAATTTCATAATTCAATTTAAAGTTTAAACTAGGTATTCGATTTTACTAAAGAAATTTAATTGACAGACAAAAACGTACGTAGAATTATAATCGTCAATCCGAACAATACTTTCTCACATACGTAAGATACTTCTATCGTAAACCGTGACCAAATGAAGCATTAACACCGTCAAGTTTCGGTTTAATGACCAGCGAGACGTGTTGAGTTATTAAAAATCATCTTCATTAATGCTTTAAGATAAACATTTTTTATTTACCCGGCTGCCGCCCCGAGTCGTTCTCGGCTTAAGAGGATATAGTTGAAATAAATCGTTCCTTGAAAGGCGTGGCCTAGGCGGCCGCGCGGGGGGCACTGCCCCTAGAGAACTATCAAAGTTTTAAAAAATCGCGCCACAGCAAGATACGTTCGGGCGGACTCGGGCGACGCCGGCAGAAACACGAAGGCCGAACCGCCATCGTTTAAATCACAGAGTATATTTTATTGGAGAGCAGTATAAGTTTATTTTTTTTATTAGACTTGCAATTAACGATTTTTTACCAAAAGCTATAATAATGAACATGAATTAAATGTACTCGTATTGACATACAAATATGAGTACCTATATTTGTATGTCAATACGAGTTTATACAATGTATATATACTGCAGGTAACAAAAAGGGTATATGACGTTTAACCGTGCGTTCCGACGCATTCAAGTTCAAGTATGATGCCAGTTTACAATATGACGGTTTGACAACGTTAGATTATAAACTATCGAAAATGAATACGTTATATTGTTAGCAGTATGGTACAGTTCACACTATTTCGGGGAATTTATAATCTCGCTAGGTTGATTATAAACTAACGGTTTTCAAAAAAATACGGTGACATATACACTTTTATATATGTTTTTGAGTGTTTGTATATACGTCTATTTCTTTGGCACGCTCTGCAGCCTAAACAGCTTGATAGATTTAAACATAATTATGAGGTGTCGTTAGATTCGTTTTAACTGTGGGACTCGAGTTAGGGCATCGGAACCGTATTTTCCCGGTTCCAAAAAAACCGTGAATTTCCGGTTCTGAGGGTTGCAATAAGAACCGATTTTAGAATATAAAGAACCGGTTCTTTCGGTTTTTTCGGTTCTTTCATTTAATTTTAAAGAGTCGTTTAGGATGCATCAGTAAATTTCGTAGAACGATCAAAATACACTATAGGTGGTTAGTGTCGCAACATGAAGCTTCTTGTGGCGTTTAAATATTATTAATATTCCAAAACGGCAGCTTGTGGCGAGCATGTTGGTGTGTAGCGTAGCGACACCAAACTCCAGAAATTTAACAATTTTTAATTGATTATGTGTATAATTATTAACTATTATTACCTGACATTTACTTGAAGATAATGTCAGCAGTTATTTTTATTTTCAATATATTAGTTGAATTATGGTCAATATCGAAGTTTATGTTAAATTTAAATTACTTATTAGCCTAATATTAAGGCTAGATTGTGGTATGAATAGGGAACACTAAAGAAGGTGTAACATAGGATAAATAAAAAAAAAATTAGTTGAATTTCTTGGTTGGGGTAGCTTCGTACAGATTCGAACGGCCACCCCGTTCGTACTGTACGAATATACCTATAATGTACGTAAAATTTTGGTTAAGAAGCAAAGTACAGACACTGAAAGTGAAGATGAGACTGACATGAGTTTAAGAGAAATTTCCTGTCCTCCCATTGAAGAGATTGCTGAAGGATCTGATGTGGAGAACGAAACTCTAGTTATAATATAACTGAATTCGTGAAAGAGAAAGGCTTTATTCTAGTGAAGTTCGAGAAGAAAAAGTCTGTCAAACACTATGTTGGTCATGTGATTACCAAATATAATCCTACTGAGTACAAAGTTTAATTTTTATGGTACCCCAACACATGTACGAAGCTACCCCGTGTGTGGGGGTACATACGTACGATTTTTTTTTAAATCGTCATAGCTTGGCCACACTTCTTTCTATGAGCTAGTCGTCTAAGGGAATATTGTAGGCAAATATACAAGGAATCTAGCAATGCTCAAATTGTTTTCAAATAGCGTTTACTTTTTCTGCTATAGGGCTCGAAGTGGAAAGTGTACGAATCCCCCCCACTTTCCCCTAAAAGCTTGTAGTCATTTCCATATAGATATATACATATATATAATAACACGTCCCCGCCTGCAATACCTTATAAAACTCAAGAATATTCATAATTCTATAGGTTACAATGCTTGTTCTTCTCTTTTCAGTTAATTTTTCAATTGGTGTGAATGCTACCTAAATACCTAACTACCTGATGTAATTATCCCTTTTCGGAGAGTTATAATTATACCTTTTTTGTTACACGTTGTATAGATTTATGAAATAAACTATTTAGGTAAAATCTGTTAGAGGTAAATGCTATACAATAAATTTTAAATATTCAATAAATTAGCTTTCACCCTGTTCCCGAAGTTATTACTTATTGAAATAAAAGCAAATACTAGTGCAATCATCAGTGTCTGTGTCGTGGATAGGATAGGAGAAAAACGAATTATGTATTTTAATTATCTTTATTTATCATCTTGGGCTGCTTTATAATTCAGTTCTGACATTAGTGTTAGATCAAGAGCAGCTGAAAATTGGTTTAATTTTTCAGCTCCACAACCTGCAGCGACTACACCAGCAACTGCTATTTTATCTAAGTTGTTGGAGGTATTTCGTATCTTAAGTCTTTTTACATAGTGAGCAACATAACGTAAAAATCGATGTAAGGCCTGATGTTTATTCTGAAATAATCACATAAGTACTGAAGCCACGATGAAGCATTGACTCATGCCTAGAAATTTTCAACAGTTCGTTGAAAAAAATTGTATTTCAACAAATCTGTGACTGAACTTACTGAAGTTTTCAATGTACTCTGAAACAAGGTTACAATATTCATTACAAATTTAACACGAAGGCTAACTAGTCTATTAAAAATGGCGTTAAGTTCTATTTAAGGAGAAGTTCAAACCTCAGCAATGAGGATATAATATATGAGCTGTGAGGACTGGGGACATAATTTATTTTTCCACACTTGCTCGTAAAGTGACATTTATTGAACCGTTTTTAGTAACTGAATGCAGCTTATTACGCACTAGCTAGTGCTTTTTACTTTACATTACCGCACAGTTTTATGATAGGTATAATCCCAATTAAATAAGAAAAATTGTAAACAATTATTTTGGTAATACGTATTATTATTATTTTTTTACTTTCTTTTAAATTTCTCCTACTTACTGGTAGGGTATTTACATTTTATCGTGGGCTTTTGGCCAAAAGAAAAAAATGGGTAAAGTGTTCATGAGTGTGTGTTTGTTTGTTGTGTGATATTATTGGTCTATTGTCAAGAATTTGCGGACTATCCTACATGTGTTCAAGGTAACGGCTTTTTGTAGTTGGATGTATGTCATTTTATGGATTCCGAGTATTTTTAGCCTGGTGTGAAAAGTATGAGGTACAATACCAGTGGATGATAGTATTATGGGAACTGTTGTAACTGTGTATTATTATTATTCACTTTATTTATTTTGATTCTTAAAATATTTTTTTTATAACATTAGTATAAAATATCAAAAATATTATAAAAAATCTAATCTAATCTAAAAATATTATAAAGAATATCTTTACAAAATCTAACAATGTTATAAAAAAACCTAATCTTAGTGTGCCGCCGGCAGCGGGGTAGGGCCCAAGCTACCGGTGCGGTGGTTAGGGCTGCAGAGAGAGGAATCTCCTGACGATGCGCGCCGTGTCCAGGAGTGCCGCCTTCTGTATCTGACCCTTGACCCAGCCATCTAGCGAAAGCCTCTTAAGATGTTGGTCGAGACTCTTCGCTATGAGACCGTTCGCCGAAACAACTATCGGAACAATGATCGTCGAATCAACATCCCACATGGCGGTTACCTCGTGAGCCAAGTCAAGGTACTTGCTGAGCTTGTCCTTCTCGGCCTTCACGAGATTCTCGTCATGGGGGATGGTGATATCTACGAGCACTGCCCGGCGCTTCGATCGATCTGTCAGCACGATATGAGGCTAATAAGCCTCATATCGTGCTCTCTCATCACGGACAGTACTATTATAGATCGATCCCAATAGAGCGTGACATGACAATTTTCGAGAACTGGCGCAGGTGCGTACTTATAGTACGGTATTTCGGACTATACAAGGCCGTATCGAAGAGCAAGTTGCTGGTGAATGATTCTGGCTACTAGGTTATGTCCGTGCATGTACTCACCGTTAGCAAGATGAGAACAGCCGGAGATAATATGCCTGAGTGAATCTCTGGGACGGCGTCCAGGAGCGGCATGCGGCATGCTCAACAGATGTCGACCGTACCGTCCTTCAGGATATATCTTCGGTAGTTATTCGTCTTGATAACTTCATCCGCAATTGCACAGACAAAACCTTCGGTTTCCCCAAATAGGTCACCAAAGCATAGCCAGTTCACTGACGCGAGTAAATCTACATCGGGCACTGTTAGGGCCCTGTAGAACCGCCCGTGTAGCTCCTTACTCTTCCATACGTCCCTGCGGTCCTCGATACTTAGCACCTTTGGTTTGCGCCAGTTCTCGTTTGCCAAGGATAATGGGGTGAGGCTCCTATCCACTGCCACCACATCGCGATGCATCCCACACTCGTTGTCAAGGAAATACTTCCTAAGACTGCACACCTCGCGGTTGTGGAGGTCCTTGGCGTTTAAATAGCCACGGCCTCCACATTTACGCGGGATGTACAATCTCTTAACAGACGAGCGTGGGTGTAGCATGCGATGAGTTGTGAGCAGAAGACGGGCCCTTCTATCCAGGGCGTCTAGCTCACTTTGAGTTCACCTTAGTATGCCAAAGGAGTATGTGAGCAGGGGCGTTGAAGGCGCGCACCTTGTTGCCACCCGATAATAGACTGTTCAGTACTTTTATCAGGTGACAGAAGAAGCGCTCCTTCACCGCCCGCTTTATGTCCCCGTCCACAATACCCAACGACTGTGACATACCAAGGTACTTATGGGTTTCTGTTTCGGAGAGAGATCT
The DNA here is from genome assembly GCA_951394255.1 of Polyploca ridens. NCBI lineage: Eukaryota > Metazoa > Arthropoda > Insecta > Lepidoptera > Drepanidae > Polyploca > Polyploca ridens. The sequence continues at coordinate 11,254,026 of OX596246.1, read as the reverse complement.
GAGAGACATTATCTCAGAAACCTGTAAATTTTTCGAATTTACGACTTTCCCCCGCTGTACATGCATGACCGCATACTTATCTATACCAAATTCCATCTTGATGGCGCTACTAAACACTTCTGTAATCTTCAGTAGCTCCAACAAGTTCTGACGTTTTGGTGCAAACAGTTTAAGGTCATCCATACGTACAACAGGTGAGAAATGCTCTCACCACCTCTCCGAAGCCGGCAGCCTAGTCCTGAATCCTTCAGCAGAGTACTGAGCGGATTCAAAGCTAGGCAGAACCACAGATGACTCAAACTATCACCCTGGAAAATATCTCGCTGAATCCTTATAAAGTCCTGCGGGCCAGAGGTGCCATCACCACCACCTGGTTGATGAAGGACTGTGATCCACTGCCTCATACATGCGCTTAAGAAGGATCTTAAAGCTGTATCAACTTTATACAGTTCCAAGATCCTCTCCAGCCATGAGTGAGGCACCGAATCAAATGCCTTCTTGTAGTCAATCCAGGCAGCCGAGACGGCTCACCTGTCCCGCGGACCTGTTGGCAAATTATCATGTCAATGAGGAGGAGCTCTTTGGTACCACGGGACCCAACCCTACATCCATTTTGAGAGGAGGCCAAAACCTTGTTCGAAACAATGTACGTATTAATTTTTGTTCTCAAAATGGATGTAAGGAGCTTGTATAGTGTAGGCAAGCACGTGATGGGTCGATAGTTTTTCGCTTCCGTGGTACTATCACAAGGAGGTAACACCGGTTGTAAGGAAAGTTGGCAGGGAACCAAACTCAAGAGCTTGTTGGAATTGCGTTGCCAACCGTTCGTGTGAGCATCGAAACCACTTTATTCAAAAGTTGTGCAATCCATCCGGCCTAGGACTTTTCCAGTTCTGGGTCGTGCGGATTGCACAACTTATGTCATTGGGGCTGATGGTAATGGCCTCCATTGGTTCGATGGACTCACACTCACGTTTGACAACACTCATCCAATCACCCTCGGTGTGTTGGACAGGCATTGACCAGATACTACGCCAGAAATTAATCATGGCAGTAGCACTTGGCAGCTGTCCATCCAACACACGTTGGTCGGTTCCCTCCCACTTTCGGTATACCTTCCTCTGGTCACTCTGGAAGAAGTGATTCTGTTGGAATCGATCCACACGCTCTCTGTAGCGGCGAATACGGCGTACCCACGCATAAACTTTTTGCTTCAAGAAGTCAATGCGCTCTGTGACACAGGCAATGTAGTATTATTATTATTAATTATGTTAAGATTGTACCTAGGGCATCCAGAACCGGCCATATTTTGAGAACCGTTTTTTTCGGTTCTAGTTCTAATCCAGAACCGGGTACCCGGTTCTTTCGGTTCTTTCGGTTCCATTAATTATTCGATATAAACTTTTGTTCTTTTAATTAATTTATGATCAAAAACATTATAGGTAGTATAATAATAACAATAAAATAGTTTTCTATGTTCGAATATGTCGTAGAATGACAATCAAACAGTGATTTCTGAATCACAGCTTTTGATTAAAATAACATAAATGTAATCAAGTCTTTTAACAAACTAGTTTTTTTATTTATATTAGATTTTTTGAAATAAAAATGTACCTAACATAACAAATTACAGTATTACCCAACTGATATGTCGCGTCGTGAACCTCGTTCGCACAGAAAAGAAAGTATGGCCCCGAAGATTAACGAAAGAATGCTTAAAACTTACAATCAACCTTAGATCTCTACTATCCTTATAGTAGAGATCTAAGGTTCACAATACACTGCAGTTGTTAGTTCCGTTTCCGTTTCTCGCAAGTCACGCCTCTCCACACGGCGCGCGCTAACATAGCGGCAGCTGCTGACCAATAGCGTTTCCTGCGCTTTGAAAATGTATCTTCGGCGCATGTACATCGGTAAGCCATATTAATTGGGTACTACTGTACTTATAGAAAACGATACGTTAAATTCAGGTGGCGGCTTACACTAAGGGTCTGCTATGATGCCTTATCTCTTCCTGGTGGTAATGGATGATTTGTCGTTGAAAGAGTAGATGTTGAAATGGCTACAAGAGCTGGAGAGAGCTTGAAAATTAGCTGAACTAAAACTGAACATATGTTCTGCGATCATGAAGCAATATTGCTTCATGTCTGCGATTTTGGCAGTATTTCTATTTTCGCGTCTATTTTACTTGATGGACTTTCAGTACCAGTCTTCTACGACTTCTGGTACCTCGGTTCACAAATGCAGAACGATGTAGATTGGATGAAATGACGACAGGTCACAAAGTAAACATGTGATCCAAGGTCAAACAAATATATAGTCCGTGATGACAGGTCTTAGTCTTAATATATGGTTCAGAATGTTGGGCATTAGGTATAGAAAATGAATGAAAGACATGCAGCTGAGATGATTATGTTGAGATGGATGTATGGAGTGACAAGAATGGATATGATAAATAATGAGTACATAAGAGGAAGCTTGAAAGTAGCGGTATGGACATGTTATGAGGAGGAATGAAAGCCACGTGAGTAATAGAGTTATGAATATGGAAGTGGTTGGATACACGGGAAGTGTAAATAAGAAAGGAGTGAATGCTATTATGTCGGATAGAAAGGCAAAATGGAAGAAGCAAACATATTGCATCGATCACAAATAGCTGGGAACAGGATATGTAGATGATGAACAATAAATTACTTATAGGTATTATTAAATTTTAGGAACATAATAGGAATTTCAATGATACATAATAATTCACATAATCAATTAATAATAGTTAATAATTATACACATAATCAATTAAAAATCGTTAAATGGCTCTTCACAAGCTGCCGTTTTGCTTTATTAACATTATTTAATCGCTACAAGTAGCTTCATGCTGCGACACTAACCACCTATAGTGTGTTTTGATTGTTCTACGAAATTTACTGATCCATCCTAAACGACCTTTTAAAATTAATCGAAAGAAACCGAAAGACCCGAAATAACCGGTTCTTTATATTTAAGAACCGGTTCTTATTGCAACCCTCAGAACCGGGAATTCCCGGTTCCGATGCCCTAATTGTACCTCAATGTAATTGATATGTGTGTAGACGAATCATTCTTAATTTAAACGGGTAAAATAGTTTGACAGAGCTTAGCTGTAAAAAAAAAACAAAAGCTGCGCGCCATATTTGTTAACGTTTTCATTGTGTGGTTGATTATTATCAAAAATTTACTCCAAGAAATACAAGTCTGTTTTTTCCTCTCAAGTGTGTTGAAAAACGTATGATACGCGTGTGTATTGATCGTTACACTTTCGGCTCTGTTATCGCGTTCGCCTTAATACCGCCTGGTCTGTAATTACCAACATTCCACACATTAGGGAATGCAAACCGGTTTCACCGAAAATCGAAAACCGGTTATTAGGTATGGTTTTGAACAACAAAAAAAACGGTTTCGATTTTTTTCGGTTTCTTTCTTTGTTTGGAAAAAGGAAGATTAGCCGCCGTTTTTTAAACTGACTCCAATGCAGTGAGGATTTTTGTGATGAATTGAAGTGTGTTGATGCGTATAGTGTTGAGCTGGTAAGAAAATAACTTATAATATTTTTTTTTTAATGATAGGTATTAAAAATGTTAAAAAAATATACTACTTAGGCAGCAAACAAGCGTACGGCCCACCTGATAGAGAGTATATCATTGATATGCTGGAAAGACAGTGTACGGGATAATTCAGAGCCTTGTGGAACGCCATGCTGTCGGAGCAACTACTGTCAACGAAGGCTCTTATGTATCTGCCAGACAGCAAGCTGACTGATTGGTGTTATTTTTTAACCGTCTGCACGACAACAAAGACTGAGTAATGTTTTTTTATCTAAGGAAAGTCAAAGTCAAAGCCATTTATTCAATTAAGGCCCTGGTAGGGCACTTATGAAGGTCAAAGCTACTGAAGTTACCACCAGTTCGTAAGTCGGCCTTCAACTGAGAAGAACAGGCAAGAAAACATTCGTATAATAATAATCACGTGTTTGTGTACACGCAAGTTATTGTGCTGCTACAATATGCTATGTAACATAATATTAAGTGTGAAATGATTATTATAACGTACGAAACATAATTTAATAAATGTTTAAATAAACATAATTTAATAAATGTTTCTTCATTACTGATCTAATTTTTATTTAACATTTTAGTTTTTAATTGCTATGAGATATAATGACTTTATCATTTTATCTCAAAGCAATTAAAAACCAAGCAAATATTATGTTTTTATGATGTCATTCAAAATAAAATCAAAAGCAACGAAGCGCGTAGTCTATATAAAGAGAGTTAAATAAACCATGGAAATAATAGTTTATTTAACTCTGTAGATTTATCTTTATTATCAATTTGATGAAAAAGAGATGGATGGATATTGTGAAAGATGACATGAGTAAGAAAGGAGTGAATTTTGGTATAACGGATAGAAGATACGAATGGAAAAAAACATAGATATTGCGCCGACCCCAAATGATTGGGAACAGGGCAACCAGATGATAATGTTGATGATAAACCATAGCACGGTGGTAGGGTACTTTGTAGTACCCGCCTGGCTGGCTACCACCCTCAAGTTGAAAATCTGTCGCCAAGCACCTTTCGGTGTGTTCCGATAGCTGCACTTGAGAGCCAGTTCCTTCTAGGCTTTGTGTGCTTACCACCTTCGGCCGCATCATCACTTGCCATGGTGAGATTGAAGTCAAACACAAGCCTATAAACAGTAAAAAAAAAAAATATGTTTATTTTATACCCACTCTATTAACTTTAACTGACAATAATTCCTATTTACGATTTTTTTATCTTTGGCACGGTTATTATCTATAATTCGAGCTATAGAAATAACGTGGAAAAAAAACGAGTGAACATTTAAATAACCGGTTAACCGGTATTAAAACCGGTTATCCGGTTTTACCTCTAAAAAAATAATATTTGTTTTATCCGGATACTAAAAACTAACGGATAATGCTAGACCTAAGTAGGTGTACAATATACATACTCACTTACTTCCAAATTCACTTTGGAGGACTGCTGCTTATCCAAATTTTCGAAAAACAATTCATTATCTGTGACAACATCATAAGCTGCCAGCGGCGCTACCAAGGAAGTCAAAAATTATTCTGTGGGTTCTACCATGATCTTTTCACGACTGTAACTTTTTTGTGGAGATTGTTCACTGTGAATCATAAATATTTTATTTCATTTATAGCACCTACAAATATTATTAATAAAAAGATAACACATAAAAAGAGATAGTTGTCCTAAGTACACCATAAGAAATACACTGTAAACTGTAGCCTATTTTAAATACTAATTTATAGTACCTACAAAATTTATTAATAAAACTTTTAGGCATTAAAATATGTATTTGTCCATACACCATAATAAATAATTATAATAATCAAATCATGTTATATTTGGTAATAAAATGTAATGTAAAGTAAGAGAATAATAATCCGCAAATATAATAACAAATTAGTTGTTATCATAGTTTTCATGTTCTCTCTGATCTCGGACTCGGACTCGAACTTATATATAAGTTCGTATAAATCTATCCGGTACGTGAACGATAAACTGATAATGATCTAACTGCAATATATAATTGCTAAAATAATTAAATAAGTTATCGTTAGTTATGTTATTAACGATTAATAAAAAAATATTAATATGTATTGTTAATACTTACATTTTAATTTTTGTCATGTATCGAGCTTTTGGCTCTCATTTGCTCCAAATGCTGCTTTTTGTTTTTCCTTGGTCTTTATTCTATTACCCATGTCGTGAAATTATATTAAAATCAACTTTAACACTAAACTTGACACTATAAAAATAATAAAAACAAAACTACACAACTGACTTTATATTTACAAGCACTATTGAACTAGGTTATCACACTAAACTGAAATTAATACGATATTACAAACTATAATACTATCTTTGAAGACAATAAAGAATATGCTACGAAAATATTTAATGTTTAAAACTACGAGAGCCGGCCGCAAAAACTGGCGTAGGTCCGTCGTCGACAAAGGCTTCGGCCGAATGATCCTAGCGATGCAAGAGTAGTATAATAAATACGTTCACCGTGATTTCGTATGTGCTAAAAAGAGATGTGTATAGTGCTCTGCCCGGGCAAGCCGCAGGTTTTAATAAACGACGTAAGTACCAAACCAAATATAAATTGTTTATAAAATAACCATGCAATGTATAGAAAATCTGTTCTTCACAGTATAAGAAGAATGAATTAGCAATTTTTTGCATTAAATTTCACTGTAAAATTCGCCTGTTTGACGGAGTTATAGTGTAAAAGAGTTTTATCTAGAGGCTACTTTGGAATTAAACTTTATCGAGAAAATTTCTATCAAACGTGTTTTCCTTCAAGGTAACACTCAATTAAGATCTCAAAAATCATATAATAAAATCTCGGATCCCCAACCCTTGTATTAATTAAGATACAGGCACACAAAGATATCATTTTTTCTGAATATAGCACCTTAATTATGATATCAAAAGCTGCATCGTCAGCTCTCTCCATCACGGTCACATGTGATATCTCTATCCCGCTCCTAGCGCAGGGTGAGTTAGACCCATAGGGCCCACACCAGCACGTTGCATCGCCAGCATCGGCGATTAAACACGTTTGTATGCGCGGTCTCGTATTTTTATGTAACGGCTAGTAACACAACACTAAACGTCCTCACTTCTCATTCCATCCCGATGCTATCGGTAGCGATTAGCGGTGTATTTGCGTGAGTTTGCCATGATACGCCAAAAAAAATTATTACAATAAATTTAAAAACATAGCGCAGGCAAACGGACCTTCAGATGATACATACATGATAGGTAATCGACGCGACGCTTTATTAGTAGAGTTGATTATGCTCTCGTCCGTTATCGGAATGTGATGTACGTGATGTTGCGTTACTGATATCTTCAAAGTAAGTTCAAACGCTCGGTGCGCTAGAAGGGCGTGGGAACTTTGTAGGGGATTCGGAAGTGGCTTGCACGCAAATGAAGTGCAATTGCGCTTGAAGCTCGGATTGTGGCTAAGATACTCGCGGACGTTGAGTAGCCTAGCTAGGGAGACCGGGGTGGAACGGGCGCGGAGCCTCCATCACGAACACGAACTGCATTATTGCAGGTAATTTCATTAGGTTCACGCTCCCAACGATTCTCTCCCATTCCTAGTACGATTCACCGAAGTTATGTACTTCGCTTTCTCCGGGACTTCCTAACAAACAATAGTATTATCCTCATTAGTACTCTTACATAGTTCAACCCGCTTGCAGAGTCTCAACTTTTTTAGGGTTCTGTAGAGCGTTAGCCTTCCGTCCGTCCGTCTCGCATCTATCTCACAAACGCCATGATATATAGATTCCTTTTATGACGGAGGTATCCACTATGAAAGGAATTTCGGAATTTCCACCCCTAGGGGAAAAAAGAGGATGAAAATACGTAATTTTTAAATTGAAGTCCATAAAAACTGATACTTGAGCTCTCGATTCAGTATTGAGAAATACATGGAGGAAAAGGAATTTAAAAATTCTACTTCTAAATGAGATAAAATTGTATGAGAAGTTATAATTTACTGGTCAAAATTGACTTGGTATTCTAAATTACGCGAGTCCGATTCGCACTTGGCAAGTATTTTAAGTTTTGTATTTCAACATTTCCAATAAACTACAATTAGAAAGCGTTGCATTAATTTTATGTTTGGAAACGTTGCGTGAATTATCTGAGAAAACCTTATCTCGATTATAGAACCTTCTTCAACGTGTTAGGTTAAAGGTCATTCAAAGATGTTCAATTGATTGCTTATTTTTTGACCTTGTGTTTTTAGTTTTGTTAAGTTAGTAAGTGCCCTATTTATTATTATGTGCTTTGTACTGAACTAAAGTCGTCAATTTCAATGAATTGTCGTACGGTATTAGTATTAGTTTATGTAAAACCAGTCGCCATCTACCTCCACGAAGATCACGTCCACGCCTAAAATCGCCATATAACGTATACAAGTTGGAATTCCATCACTAATTCTAGTCTAATAAACTCTATCGTTAGTTAAAAGTTAACCAGACGTTAACCTGCTTCCCGAGTTCCATTTTCAAATATAGTAATTGTTTTATGTATTTCAAGTGAGTGGCCAGTTACAGAAACTTATTCACGGTTACACTAGTGTGGGAACAAAATCTACAATATTGAACAACGACTATAATTATTATATTCAAGCATCCACACCTGCTGGCTCAGTTGTTTCCCTAGCTTTCTTACCTTTATATTTACATGTTTTTTTATTACATTATCGAAACAATATTTACATTACTTATAAACAAATACCAATATCAGTGGGAGTCATGACCTCCCGTCGTGAGTGATGCTGAGCGTGCATCATAATTTGATTTGCGTTTGTAAAATACAAAATATTCATTGAACATATTCTCGTGTTACCTACGTATTTTTTTTTGTTATTCTCTACCTGAAGGGAATTTATTTTCGTATGTATGTACCTATATAATAAATCAAAATGATCGAACATTTGTCTTTTTGGATACCATGTTAGTTTCCCTCAGCGTAGGAAACAATTTTGACTCCCAGTAGCTGATTCTCCGGCCGTAACGACTACAACCCGTGTCGAAAATTACATCTTTAGCAACATAGCTTGTAATCACCGGACACGATTCCACCAAATAGTCGATGCACGACCGGCATCAAACACCGTTAAACTTAAACGTCACACCTGCGAATCAGGGCAAGCGGTGTGGGACAAAATTATCACCTTACTCATCGTCTCACTGATCAAAAAAAAAACTAGACACTAATTTGACACACAGAACCTTGCCGTGTGTTCGCAATCAATTAATCACCGCGCGAACTCTTGCCGAGCGAAAAATTATACAGGGAAACATGCTCTATAAAAATTCTAGTTGATGAATGGACCATCCGTGTCAGTAATTATTGTATGATTCAGGGGCCGGAAATATCAGGAATTGTTTGGAACAGTGCTGTACTTAGTTTTTTTTTTTTTTTTTTTTTTTATGTACATAATAAAATTCACAATTTGTAAAGAATGCCATTGAACTTTCAATGTCAATGCTCATTATAGTTTTATTAAAAGTTTAGAAAACTTTACAAAACATAAAAATCTTGACCGCAATTAAAAGTTGAAAGAAGTTCTGTAGAACAAATTATATCTAAGAAAAAAATACATTCTGGACTGTTAAAATACTTCAAGGATTAAATTACAGCTATAATAGTCTGAGAACTTAGTTATGACAGGATAGAAGTCTTTATTTTACCCCTAGCTAAAATACTTAGGTACCTGCGTTACATAAAACTCGAAGGAAAAAGTTGCACTGAGAATTTTCTCGAGTCAATTTTACTTGGTATGTATAAAATGGATAACTAGGAACGCAATTACTTGTAATATTTGTGAGTTAGTAGGCACTTACTAGTGACTCATACATATACTCATTTTCCTTATTTTGAGCTTTTTACGGTAACGATACACTCTGTAACGTCAATGACAGATTTTAAAGAAACAATAAGGCGCCAATCTCACAGAGAAGAGTTCTAGAGTTCCGCATTCCGAGTTCTTCATTCCACGTTGACTGTAAGTGGGGCCTTTGAAAGTAAAAAAAGTGTATGATGTGCGATCAGTAGCGAATATTGCAGAACTCTAGAACTCTAGACTGCTTGCTGTGTGCACAATAGTCAACACGGAATGCGGAACTCGGAACTCCAGAACTCTCTCTATGATCTATATGTACCTAATCAGTTGGTCAACCCAAGTCATGCAAACAACAACTTCCATTATGGCATTATTGTTATAAATAAGATTGATTACCAAGGGAGACATCGCTAGGGCCACAAACAATATTATTGCCCGAGGCGTATATTTCCCAGGGGTATCAAAGAGTCTGCTGATAATTGCACCTTCATCCCAGTCGTGCAGTATATCTTAATAAAGCACCGAACGTACATCCCTAATCCTCCACCCAGCCTTAATAAATTAAACACACAGTATACCTAGCATATAAGTATAATGCGAATATATCTTTCAACGTCCGTACTCTCCCATCTATATTGGTATGGATAATCTAATTTACAGGCAAGTAGGCTACAACGAACCGCGTACCTGCTGTTTTAAATATGGTATGAAAAATCTGCTTCATTCAGAGTTTATTCTTATTTTATAAATAAGCTTAGTCTGCTTTTCAATTAGGTAGTATGAAAAATTACGTAGGTACCTACTCTCTATTAAAATCATTCTGACTAATATTCTTACTTTTTTCCATTTTGATAGTATGGGAATAAGGATCCCAAACCATAGAATACCTACGTAAGAGATTAACATCAGTGCTGGTCAATCAAACATCTTAGTAATTGTTTATTGACTCGACCATTGATTTGATATATCCAAATGGACAGAGATTCAATAAGCCTCGCATTGAATTGCTAAGCACGAAACGGAGCCGCAATGTAGGTTACCTGTCTAGGTCGTTTATTACATTGTTTCATAGGTATCTGATGATACCACGGGATGATACTATAGCAAAGGTTTTTACTAGTTCATGGATTTGCAGATAATTCACCATTTTAGCTTTTTAGGAATATATCGACCTAGTGCGGAGACCTATCTTTGAAATAAATAATATTGATTTGATATCGAACGGTTTGTAATACTGAAACGAAAAATTATTAAGAGTGCGTACAAGGCCAGAAAAATATGGCAATGTCAGATGAAACAAACTTATGTCTAATCATCGCGTGGCATGAGACGGAGATAGCATGTTTCGCAGAACAAAAATGAACTTAGCGCTTCTTATCTAAATAACTCGTAAAGTATAGAATATTTAAAAAAGCGTTAGTAGCAGCCCTAGGTGATATATTAGTGATATTATTTATCGAATTTTTGTCTTAATTAGATACACCATGAACGAATAAAAACGAAAATTCATTATTATTAGAGGTATCTTTGTGATTTTTTTCTATCGAGGAAAAATATGCCATTATGTTTTTGTTCAGATAGAGCCCTCGCGTATATAATGATAATACCCATGAAAAACATTTTTTCATTTAAATACTATTTATTTGGGTAAATATCAATTCTAAGATTGTTATTTTGCTTTATACGCACTCTTAAGAAGTTAATTTTATTACACAGGTAGTACACAGTATTGAATACCCGAATGTGTAATTTAGACGCGAGGCAGTGATATACGACCGCTATCTACAGGCATGGGCATAGCTATAATTAGAACCTCAGTTGTGGATGAACCCGCGCCCTCTATGACCCTTACACTTACATTACACTGCCGTATACCCACGTACTATTTATTCGGTACTTCGCTGCACCTCACTTGAGTTAGAGGTGTGCTACTTGCAGTGTACTTGACAACACCCACTCTGGATACTAGGTACGGGTATTAAGCCGTCAAACAAGACACGACTACAATACAATTTGTAGGGAACTGAATTAGGCAACTAACTATGTAATGAGCCCTCAGTGTCTATAAACCTGACCAATTGAGTTAAGTATAATGATAAAGGTGGCAATAGTCATGACTATACAAACATGACATGTCAAACTTTGATTAATTTATTGTTAAAATAACAGCTGTGCTCATTGAGCCATTATTACTACGTATAGAGAAGCTATCTTAAGCAAAGTTTATGTCCCATGTTTTTAGAGTCAAATAAAGTTCTCTTTAGCGCTGAAATAATAATGAGTCGTCTAAGCAGATAGTAGAAACACGTAGCGCTATCAGAACGCTTATAGAAATATTTTTCACGCAAACACAGTTATTTTCACGGCGCTTACGCGTTTCGTTCATCGTTCTACAACAACAAGTGTGGCCGGATGGCCTCACTTGAACGGAACATAGTTGCGATGCGTGGCATCTTCTCTATGTGTAGTAATAATAGCTCAATGGCTGTGCTAAAAATATTCGCATTTAATAGCTAAAACAATCCACGTAGGTACATAAACTTGAAAATTCTCTCGAATACACTGTACCTCCGTTCTTATCGTGTAGGGGTGAACCTCGAGCCGTCTGGCACCGTGAATGTCAATCGTGGATGGAGCCGGAGGGTTCTCAAGTACGACCATTGCAAAACCGAACAATGCGGAATGAAATGCATTCACGACCGCATTGCACACGGTGCGCACGCAGGGCGATACTCACGGCTTTTCTGACCTCACCCTAATAAACCTACATGCACAAATAACCGTAAGGTACTGTTTGTTTATTTTCGCAACATAATTTATATTAAACTGTTTAAATGACCGTAGGATAACGGACAAACACAAGTTTCACCTACTTAATCGATAACATTTGCTTCATGATCGATAGTCACCCCTTCGAGTCGATTATTATTTATTTTCATCGTTGAATATTATATGAGACATCATTCTATGTTGGTAACAACAATACTTGGAGCCAGGATCATATTTTGAGGTGTTATTAGCTGAATCCCGCGGTTTCCCACGCGTACCCTATGTCCTATTTCAGGGCTTAAAGGACTATGTAGGACATTGTAGGAGATTGAATTTTATCATGTACCTACGGCGTTTGCGTCGCCAGTCTCTTCACTACCAGCCGTATCGATCATTGTTGTGCGGTATATTAAAGTAAATTATAAATCTGCTTTTTGTAGAGATTCTATCCCCGCACCGTACATAACCAACCAACCCATTTAAGGGATACTAAAATCGAAAGCCTATAACATAAACCAAAATCCTCGCAGTCGTTACGGTGCTATTACAAAAATGAACATCTCATATGGATTTTTGGAAAAAATAACAAACTACGACTGACATATTATTTAACCGAATCGTTGGATGTTATAGGTACTGTAAATAGGTATATATCAAAAAGAATTCAACAGATTCTTGAATAAGTAGACAGTAAGTTCGGCACCTACATGAATAACAAGACGCAGAACATAACCAGGAAGGATGCCATTCTAAAATATAGATACTTATCGGTACTTTGTACATAAACAAGGATATAGACTTCACCAATAACATACCATTGCGTAAACTTCATTCACATAGCCCCGGAGGTATAATTTATAACACGGCAAATAAATCGTGATAATCTCGAATGAGTTGAGCGTGTAAACGCATCGCGGTCATCTACGCCGTTTAGGAAGATGAGCAAATGACCGCAATCAAATCACAATCAGAGTGAAAGCCTATAAATGGACAATTCGAAATGGAGGCACTCCCGCGCCGAAGCGGACGCCTGCGATGCGACTGCGATGTATCAACAATGCGTTAGATGTAATTATAGGTGAGATGTGTGCGCTACACTATCGCACGATCACGCTCGAGCTCCACCGAATCCAAGATTGTTACATAGATTTTCAACTATGAGATGATTATCAAAGAAAAGAGTAATCGATCTAGCTGATTAACACCCATTATAGATGATTAGGTAGGTTAGCTAGGTACCTATAAATACATAATATCGGTGTAACGATGCGATCTCTCCTATTTCAATTATTGCTTCTGGTCACAAATACTATTTCCAAATTTACAATATTATTCAATTTTCAAATGTTAAAATTTTGGAATATTCTTATTTTCAAATTTTTGAATGAAGAATGTCCATCAGACATTCATTCAACTAGGTGATTATTGAGAACCAACTCATTACAAGTGGACCTGTTGTAAAGTGAAATAAAAGTCAATGTTGATATATTTATTATAAAAGTTTAAATGTCCTAGTATTATATTTAATGTGATATGTTTTACCAGTGCATCAATTTAAAGATTTAACATAAGTACTAGAACCCAGCTGGGGTAAGTTCCTTGGTTCATATCACCACTTCCCTGTGTTCCAAATGTTCTCTCAGTAATAATATCTGTACAAGTGTTTTATATCATATTTTCTTTGTCATTGTTACAGTTCTTTATTTTATACAATAAACTTTATGGAAGACAGTCATAGTTTTAATTTTCTTCAACTGCATTATCTACTACTTTGGATGCTTCGTCGTAGACTGATAGTAGAGCTGATAGCCAACCAAGCCACGTCGTGACATCGGGTCATAATACCAAAAGCAATGTTAATATTTTTAATTGTACCGCAAATCTATAGACAAACGATGTTTTTATTTCCGCTATGGTACTTAGATTCCTTTTAGTAGACCTAAACTCAACATAAGATAAACATTCCGCGCACAACTTTCACATCAATTTAATAATATGTATTTGTCTAATGTGATGTTTTTTTTTTTTATTGATTCATACAGATGAAATGAAATGCCTAAACACAAACTTCTTTCTCTTTGTACATTAGGATTAAAGCAAACTCCAAATAATCAATTTCGACCGCATCGAACACAACACAAGATGTAAACGTACATTTATTAAAATAAATGAGAAGGGTGCGCAAGTAATATTAACAACGGCTTGCTGACTCGGCCTAGATATCATTGAAAAAATATGTTTTCGTCTTAGACCATCGACCATCGTCGGTCGATTAAAATCAGTACCAAATAGTAGGTACATTATGATACAAGTGAGCTAAAGCACTCTATGTGCCAATTCAGCCGGTGTCCGAATGTTAATTTGACCAGAAATATTTACTAATCATATTATTAATAACTATTATTGTCATAAAAACTCAATGCTTAGATAAAAAAAAAGTTTATGCACTAGTGTGGGAATGTAAAGTGAAAAGTATAGTATAAGCATTCGCAGTACAATAAGAGCTAATTTACTGAGTTGGAAAAAATGTATAAACGTAAGTACTGGCTCATGACATAAAATTCAATTTCAACGGATGCACGGATGTCATACCTACTTTAAAAAAAACAAAATGTTTTCTCATCGAAGCCAGATCACTCATGTTTAATTAAAATCATAATTGACATGGAGACGTATGTAAGACGCATCCTAATGAAATGAGTATGGAGCGCAAAACAAAAAGAGAGCAGATGTGGTGATCATGTACACAGAGGGTCAGGCATAGGAAGTGCGCATACGTAATTGCGGCGAGTGGACATAATAAGGGGAATTGGCCAGTGCGTCGATTGTTGTGCGACCGACGCCCGCACCCATTGCCATTGATTGAATGAACGAGTGAATTTAACAAACAGTATGCCACAAACGGACCGTAACCATCCATGACGCTCAACCAAATCGTTACACTACAAAGTAAGTATCAACATAAAATCAGTAACTCAATCATAAACAGATCTAACTTAATTTCTTTTAAACTTTTGAGGAACCAATTCATTTTGGTGATTTTAAGTAAACACAGTATGATGATGATCACCAAATTAGGCGTTATTTTTAATGGACTCTCAGTAATTAGTTATTTCCTAAACGACAGGTCCATTTTCAAAGTTAGATCAGTCCAAAACCGTCTCCCGATGCTCGATCCCCTTTCCGGATGTGCCAATTTCAAGCCGACTACAGCCGACGACGCTGACGGCTCGCTAGACGAACGTCACACCAGCTAGCCTATCGCATTCAATTATATTATTATTGATCAGACTAGACACATTCTGCTTCAACCATGCTACAACAGAACATTTTATTATGCCAGAGAAAGAGCAAACTCCGGTATCTATTGAAATTGAAACTAATAGAGAAAATAACGACTGTCAGTCAAGACCAATCGAAGGTGATATCGGTAAATAATATGTATATTTAAACCTACTATTTATGTTTAATCAAATATCTTCAAATAAATATAGTCGAAAGATAAATGTTATTTACAAACCATTTTTATCAATGAATTTGTTTGCATTTTCATTATTTCTTATTTAAGAGTAGCTTCTCATTTGACCAGTATACGTGACCTTTCTGATAAAGCAAATTGCTTGTTTTGCATTTGATTAACGTTTTGCAAGATGCAAGTGCCTTGGATTTTGTAAACGGCTAAAAATGTTCGTTGGCAATTTATGTTATATTTTGTACCTCTCATATCTTTTTTGTCCCAGCTTTTACAACATGTTTTCCATTTGCTTTTTAGTTACTTTTATAACGCTCTACAATTATTAATAAGTTTCCAGTATGAACGGTACCCCTATCAATGGATCCCAAGTAACATGGTACCTTGCCATTCTCCTTTGAATGATGTAAAACATGTTCTATAACATCACTGTAAAATTGGTCTTTAAATATAAATCAACGTTCTTGAACGACTATTACGCCACAAGTATCTAATGCTTTCCTTTCAATTCATATCGGAAATTGTATAAATACAAATAAACAATATGAAGTGAGTGACCGACAGTCAACAGCTTACAACGGTTCGTTCGTCGATATAGGACGTACTAAGAACGTTACGTAACAACTAAGGCAACTCTTGGAAAAGTTTACTTTTACCGTTGAAGTACGAGCGTCCAGCAGTAAGTAGAAAGAAGGTACATTTTACCCATCGATGTCATCGTTAGTTACAAAGAAATTGATTTAAGGTATAATTCGGATAATTTGGTTGGGTTTGGCGCACCTATTCTTTTTCATACAACCTTCTTTTCCGTCAACATGAATTTAACTCCTTTATTATGGGTACCTAACCTACCATCTTTTACGCAATCTATCATTTCTTCGTTTTTCCCTTCCCAAATTTTCATCAGAGTTGATATTCAACACTCGTAAGTCATCTGCCTTTCATTCCTCCTCATAAGTTGTTCATACAATGATAAACATTTTTATGCTTCTCTATTTTTAACGTCGGTCGATATCTTCATCACCATCTCTGAGTGAACCAACGAAATATACGAACAAATTAATGTTGGAGCAGACTAATAGTGTCACTCGTACTCCATGTCATGTATTGGGCGCTAATGTCTGGCAAAATATATGATATTGAACTTTTATTGGATAAAACCCAGGTTGATATTTTATGCTTTACTGAAACCTGGTTAAAACCTGATATGATGCTCTTTAATATTAACAATTTCACCGTCGCCAGTGCGTTCAACAGAGTGTCTGCTAATGGTGGTGGATCTATTATTTTATTAAACAGCAACATAAAATTCAAAAATCGTACAGATATATGTAGTCATTCTGTGGAGCGCGTCTGTGAGGTGGCATGTGCAGAGATTGAAAGCTCCATCATCGTATGTGTATATAGACCTCCGGCTTCTGATTTTTCTTTGTTTTATTCTATAATAGAAGAGATTCTTAGTAAACTTTTCAAATCCAAAAAGTCTATAGTAGTTTGTGGTGACTTCAATATTGATATTCTTGTTACTTCATCAGATAGAAACAATTTTATTTCTTTATTCAAATCATTTAATATGGATCTTTTGTTTTGTGAACCGACACGGGTAACAGCCACATCTTCAACATGCATTGACAACATTATTACAAATGGGAGTACTTTGGATAAGTTCTTAATTCCTGGTGTTCGCTCGGATCATTTGGCTCAAGTTGTTAGATTGCCCTCTCAAAGCCAAATATTATATGAAGTAAGTAGGGAATTTAGACCAACCACAAAGTACAAGTTAGAGAAATTTAATAGTCATTTAGAATTGAGTCTTGCTAATACCTATTTCGAATCTGATGATCCTAATCATAACTATGAAACATTGTTTACTGAGATTTGTAAAGGATTTAATAAATATTGCCCGATTAAATCTACTAAGGTAACTGATAAACTAAAATTCTGTGATTGGGCCACTAAAGGAATAAGATTGAGTAGAGAAAACATGTATGAACTCTATCGTAAAAAATCAAACACAACTAACGAAGAGTTTCATACATATGTTAGGAATTATTCAAAAATATTTAAATTAGTTTGTAATAGAGCAAAAGCCATTTTCATTGCCAAAAAAGTTAGTGATTCGACTAATAAAATTAAAACGGTGTGGAAAATTATAAACACGGAGACTGGTAAAAATAAAAAGGAAGAAGACACAATTAACCTTAAAATTAATGATAAGTTTATCTCCGATAAATTTGAAGTAGCGAGTGCTTTCGAATCTTTTTTTTCAACAATACCTACTGAAGCTACTAAGTATCTTGCATCTTCACCTAAGAAAGCCGAGTGTCTCCTTAAAGACAATTTCCCAAAACATATTCCCAATTTTTTATTTAAGTTTATTGATGCTAGTGAAATATTAGGAGCTTTCAAGTCTTTGAATATAAAAAATACAGAAGACTTATGGGGCTTATCAGTTAAAGTAATCCACTCAGTTATAACTAGTATAGCACCTATTTTAGCAGCTATTTTTAATCAATGTATTGTTCAGGGTTCTTTCCCCGATTTGATGAAACACAGTAAGATCATTCCTATATTTAAATCTGGGTGCAAAAATAATCCTTCTGATTATAGACCCATCTCTATACTTCCAGCGTTAAGCAAAATCTTTGAGAAAGTTATACTAAATCAATTGTTAACTCATTTCACCAAAAATCAGATTTTACATGATCATCAGTTTGGATTTACAAAAGGCCGGTCTACGACAGACGCTGGTGCTAAACTTTTAAAGCATATTTTTGAAGCCTGGGAGAATTCACAGGATGCGGTTGGCGTATTTTGTGATCTCTCCAAGGCATTTGATTGCGTAGATCACTACACACTAGTTTTAAAACTCCAACACTATGGAGTTCGTGGAGTGGCACTCGATCTTATATCATCTTATCTATCAGGTCGCCAACAAAAAGTAGGTATTAGCGGTACTACGTCCTCAGGGTCTTTAGTGAAAACGGGCGTACCGCAAGGATCAATTTTAGGCCCTTTTTTGTTTCTGGCATATATTAATGATCTGCCCTATATGGTAAATGAATTGTCGGATATAGTTTTATTTGCTGATGACACTTCTCTAATTTTTAAAGTCAATAGGAAAGATACAGACCTTACGCAGCTCAATGACACATTATCAGCTGTATCAAAATGGTTTGCCGCCAATAATCTTATGCTTAATTCCTGTAAAACTAAATGTATAAGGTTTTCTCTCCCTAATGTTGTTAAGAGTGACACTCATATCTTTGTCGATGGTAAAAGACTTGCACTAGTGGATAAGGCAGTTTTTCTCGGCGTTACATTAGACAGTAAAATACAATGGGGTCCTCATATAGAAAGATTAGCTAGTAAACTGAGTTCCGCCGCCTTCGCAGTTAGAAAAATTAGACAAATAACAGATGTGGCTACAGCCAGGTTGGTTTACTTTGCTTATTTCCATAGTTTAATGTCCTACAGTCTTCTGCTGTGGGGCTCAGCTGCAGACTTTGAAACTATATTTATTCTGCAGAAAAGTGCAATTCGCGCAATCTATTGTTTGGGTCCTCGCGAATCACTACGAAGTCGATTCAAGGAATTTAAAATTTTAACGTTACCGTCACAGTACATTTATGAAAATATTATGTTTGTCCGTAAAAACTTAAATTTATTTGAAATTAATAGTAGCCGCCATAACTTCAATACAAGAAATAAAGATAAAATTGTGACACCTAGATCCAGGTTATCTAGAGCTAATAAGTCTTTTCTCGGAAATTGCGTTCGATTCTATAATAAAATCCCACTCGAAGTAACTAAAATGTCTTATGATAAATTCAAAGATTTCATAAAGCAGAGGTTAATTGACAAAGCCTACTATAAGGCGGCTCATTACGTGGAAGACAAGAATATATGGTTGTAGTAGCTTCTCTCTGCACTTGCATCCCCCTGGCTAAGTGACAATTGTACGAATAAGCATAAAATAATAATGTATATATTGTATAAGTATTTGGAAAAAAGCTGTAATATTAAAAGATCTTCCACAAAAAAAAAAAACCTTGCTGAGTTTCTTGCCGGAGTCTTCTCAGTTTAAGTGTATTCCGAACCGGTGGTAAATTCAACTGTATGTACATAACGTTCATAAGTGCCTTACTAGGGCCTAAACTGAATAAATGACTTTTTGATTTTGATTTTTGATTTTGTCGAGAAACTGCAGAAATCACAGAACATAAAGTCAGTCAGTCCTATTCAGTCATATTGATTTTGATTTACTGATTCACCAGCATGTTGTCCTAAATCTACCATCTTCATCGAAAAATGTTAACTATTTTCGCAAAAAGCCCGAGAAGCTGCAATAAGATTAATCAAACAAATGATAAAACAGAAATATACCTCAGGCGTCTGTTTTCTTAGTTGTGTAATGCGCAATCTTTCTTGGAGTATCAAAATGCGATCCTACCTCGCACGCTGCGCATTCAATTTTATTACTAGTTCCTTCCTTGTATACCTATTATAAAAGTGCAAGTTTATGTGTGTATCTTTGTTACCACTTAGCTCCGTAACGGCTTCATGACATATAAGATTATTTTTATGTAGAAGTGCTTGCTGAATTTATAATATAACTAATCCTTATGAACCGGTGGTAGAAACAATAATTGTAACGTTTTTTAAGTGCCTTATTAGGGCCTAAATTTAATAAAATATTTTGAATTTAGATTTCTTTAAATAATTTTTTAAGGTTTTCTCAAAACCTAATAAACTACAAAAAAAAATACTTAATTAAAGATTTACGTCATTGATATAAGGTATAAAATACGTATAAAATTGATGCAGCACTTTCTAAGGTAAACGTGAATGAGGGCTTCGAATACACTTCAAAGCGTATGTCGATTGGAGGCTCAAAGAGAAAAGTTGCCGTTAGAAGGGGGTAGAGAATTAATTTGCCAATAGAGCACGCTTTACAGTAGACAAAGGTGCTTTGACGAGGTTCTCTCAAGCACCTTGAGGCGAAACTATTATGGGCCTTTACCTAAAATAGTTTTATTGACGTGTTCACAAAGAGCAAATATTTGTTTATTAATTATTAGGATTTTTTACTTTTCTCTCACAATGGTGCCGATTCTGTCGTAAATCGCACTAAACTAATTTTAGTCACATCTCATCTCTTTCTTACGAACATGATTGAAAAAGGATAGAACATATTTTAAGTTGTCAAATTAATCTTTGCCGTCTTATTTTGCGTGTATTTAGGCGTAACCGCGATAGATGGCGACTAAATTTATATTGAAAACAAGCATTAAACTAATTTGACAGGACTAAATTTCTTACATCCTTTTCTTATGTTCTTTGTTAGAAAGAGACATAGTGACATTAAAATTAGTTTACTTGTGAATAACAGAATCAGGGCCAATAACCAAGGTTATTTATTTAATAGAAAAACATATGACGAGTATCTTTCTCGATGCATCTAGTCTAGGGAGTCTTGCCCGCTCACGATTATATAATTGAAACAACTATCCACACAATAATGATAATGATTAGATTCCTGGCGGAGGTTCGGGGTGCATCGATGCTAGCCGCGGGCTCGGCCACCCACCTCGGCACAGCTACCCAGAATGTGGTAATTAAACAAACCGTTCACGATTTATTTTGATAATGCTCGATAACATCCAACTGGGCCACGATTTGTAACTTTTCAATGTTCTACAAAGATTTACCGTGGCTACGTTCCGATGGTTTCACAATACTTAGTGAAATATAACTAATATAGCTTTGGAGACATGTAGCAAAAACCTCATAGGTCATAACTCATACTTTTTCGCTCTGGTCAACTGAAGACGCTTTCTACATACTCTCGGGAGCAGAAAAACAATCCAGCAATTATGTATATGCAATAACAGCAACATTCCTCATCAACGTCGAGATTTTCACGGTGTGTAAAATCAGAAGTGACGATGCCCGAGGCCGTGCGACAGATCCCCGATTATCAACGCATTCTGAACGGTGGTCACAACCTGTCGCTTCCATTTAGCTTGACGACTACAATTGTACCTAATAGGAATTCCGACCACACTAGCAATGGCACTCGTGCTACCGCTGATTTCTGATAGGCAAGGAGACGTGCGTGCTGTGGATATGATTGATGATGATAGCAAAAAAGTAAATTGCTTTAAAACTCTGGAATCTGTACATTGTAGTCAATAGACTACAATGATTTAGAAGATAGAGTTTAAACTTGAATTCAGAAATATCTTGATACAGATTAAATGTTTTTTAAGTAGTAGAGGGTTATTGCGTGTAATTTTACGGTAAGAAAATAGAAGAATAATTCAAGTGTAAATAGTGCACTTTACTGTCATTCCAAAATATAATAATGAGGCGCAGTAAATAAAAAAAATGGTTTGTGATTTAGTTGAAATATTTCCACAGCTGCGAAACAGTAAAGTGTTCTCCTAAATACCTAGGTAAGAATTACCCAAGCAAAACACGATCACTACATCGCGTCAGGGAAAACAATTAGTCGGTCGTGATGAGAGCATCGGAGGCTGTCCTGACTCGTGACCGGAGGCGCGGCTGGAACCTGTCGACAATGTCATGCTCTACTGCGCCATTCGCTTTACAGACAGGTGCGTGCGACGCGTGTTTTTTATCATGTATTGTAACGATACTCGTAAATATACGCTATTGACAACTCATGAATCGCCAATCATCCTATCCACACCATATAATGAATATCCAGTTAATTGCCGTTTTATTAATCCTAATTCATAAACTAATCATACAATCCTATAAACGAGTTCTGAATTAATGATACAAAATTTTTAAATTATGAAGAATGATATTACGTATATTACTTATATTATCATCAATCGATATTGTACAAACACAGAAAAGTTAATAGACCTACGTAAAACACATTAGTTTATGAGTCGAGCTAGGTATAAATAATGCTCAAAAATATTTTTACAATGTTGATCGATCCGACAACAAACACACACCAAGCACACTCCCGCGCGCTCCTATTCTCTCCCTGTCATTATCCCAATTCACCCTTGATAGAGACGTTAGGTTAGGAGATTATGTTTAGAGTGGATTACTATACTTTTATAAAAAGTTGAACCTCGGAGTTCTCGACACAAAATAAAATAATGTGATGCAGGACGTTTTGTTACTACACGAGACACGCTTTTATTTTTATTCAAGTTTTTGTATGTGCATGAACGCGTTTTTTATTGTTATGGCTATAGATTATATAACAAATGCAGATAATCAATGTTTATCTATGAATAAACTGATTTGGTATGTTTGTATTTATATTTCGTTTTCGTACTTCTGGAATATTTAAGTAAGTATTATGATCAAAATAATACCTATGTTTGGTTAGATGGTTTACTAATATGCTTACTCATCTTTTTTCCATAGTGTACCTATATTATGATTTTCGAATAGGTAAGTAACTATAAGATATAACTGAAGGAATTATGGAAACTTACCTCCATTTCCAGCGTTGGTGATTGTAACCCAGAAGTCGATGGTCTTCTCCGGTCCCAACTCTTCATAGTCCCACTTCTTTTTAACTTTCACTACACCACTAGGTTCTACAGTAACCCACGGATTTTCGTCCCTAATCTTAAAAGTTTCGCGGTCAGTCTCTTTTTCAAGCGTAAAAACTGCACGTCCCTCTACTTCTCCATCCGCCTCCGTAAATTCAATACGTTTGGTTGGACGAACTGCACGGGTAACGCGACGCTTCTGTCGATGAAGCGTTGGCAAATCTCGTGGATCACGGATCACGAACTCAAGAAAAACATGTGCTGGTTGACTTTTACGTGGAGGAGAACCTGTGTCATGAGCAAGAACTTGCAGCTCAGCTTCGTGACCATCTGGCTCACCGGCTAGTATTAATTCTCCAGTTTGTGGAACAATTACAGCAAGATTACTCGGTGTCATCAAGGAATAATATACTCTATCACCATCAGCATCATATGCGTGAACTTTACCGATGTTAGAAAAACGCTGCCAGCGGGCTGTCCCATTCGGACCATTCTCGTCTGGTGTACCGTTTACAGGAAAGTAATAAAAGTCCTGCTCAAAACGTGGTTCATGATCATTTTCATTTGTAACATCGACACGAATAGAGAGACTGGCCTTATTTGCTCCATGAATGTCCGTAGCTTGAATAATTAATTCATAAATACTTTTCTCTTCGGTATCTAACGGTTTCGTAGCTATGAGTTCTACATCACCTTCAGTGATAACAGATCTGATTTGTGGAATGGTTTTGCTGTTGTCCTTGACACTTAGAGCAAAAACAAAGTCTTCGTTTCCTTTTACAATTTTGTATGCTATAGGGCCAACGTCAATGAGCGCCGTGGCCCGTATTGGAGGCAAATCAACAACAGTACCCGCCGGAGCGTTTTCTGGTATTTCACCGTGCAAATCATTCGTTGTAGAAAAGTGTAGCATTCGTCGTCGGTCCATTACTAGAAGATGAACCGAGTGTGCCGCACTACTGTATGGCGTTTGTTCTAAAATGGCGAGATTAACCGGTCTATTGAGTAGCGGTGCAAGATCGGCAGTAGTCATTAGAAGGCCATCTTCGAGTAAAGTGAAGAAGGAGGTGAATTCAGGGTCAATGAGGGTATATCGGGAATGATTGCCGATAAAATGGCGAATGGCGTGGCCGGGGCGGACATCGTGTGGCAGCAGGGTGAGCGCGTACGTCTGCAGCGCCGTACTTAGGACGCAGAGCAGCGCTCCGCCCGCCAGCACTTTGTGCGCCATAGCTTTCACGTTGGTCTACTCACTTAGCCCACATTTCATTCAAACCTGCAAAATAAACAATAAAAAATAGGTATAATCGCATTTAAATGTTCATTTAATAAGTATTCTATTTCCATCGAGACCACGCATTCTTTGATTGAATTTACGAATCAAGGACCATATTCGTATACTAAAATCAAAAAGTAATTTATTCAGTTTTGGTCCTGGTAAGGCACTTATGAACGATAGGTACATGCAGTTGAATTTACCACCGGTTCGGAATACATTATAACCTAACCTAACCTAACCTGCCCTACCTACCTATGTTAGAGTTGTTTTGTAGTGTCATGTGTGTGATTCTCAAAGGATTCAAATTCAAATGTTTATTGCATTTTCCATGTGTAACAAGATGACATATAATAAGGCACAACATGAAACCCTTATTATTTATATTATTATTGATTATGTAGTGGGCTTTTAGACAATGTACCTAGGTTCCTATAGGTACATAGTCACGAGCCCCACTCTCGAACTTTGACGCGCTTTATCTTTGTAAATTCTTAAAGATTTGGTACTTAAAGCAAATAATACGTGTCCAATATTTTTTTGATAATCTGACGGACTAATTAGAATTATTGTTTTTGTTACCCAGGAATCATCCCTATTTCCACGCCAAATCATAAGCATAAAAAACTATGTAGTAGCATTGCAGTAATATTGCCAGAAGCCCTTCAAGCCAACTTGAGACTTCGATAGGACATGCATTGAGAATATTGAGATAGATGGTCTGGTCTATCTGATGAAGGTCGTTAGTGGTGTGGTAGTGGCACGGCGACTAGTGGGCGGTGCATAGCGCATGAAGGTACAACAACGTGGACGGCGACGGTGACGACGTCGACAACGACGACGCCGCGGGCGGGCGGCATCGACGGAGGGCGGCGAAGCGGGGCGCACACATGCGGAGCTTTATTTAGGCGGCAGGCGGCGAACGCCGGCGTCTCGCGACCCGCCGACGCCGCCGATCAATACCCTCATTGCGCCGTCGCGTCGCGTCCTACGAGCAAATCTCGACTCTACACGCGCTCTCGTTCACGACACACCATAAAATATTCACACACTCATTTTACTGAATAAAAGCGCACGCTATTTCTTCGTTACTCACATAAAGAAACACTAAATTGTATGCACATGATTTCATCGAGTTGAATCTGTTTGTAGGAATGTGCCTATAATACCAGAGTATATACCAAAAAAGTACCTGATTACGCATTCGGTAATTAAACAAAAAAAACACAGAATTACCCAACTCTCCAGATTACTTATTATTTTGTATTATTTGTGTACACCATCAAATCTCGCGGTAAACATGTGTGGTCTCAATGTAAACAATTATAATAATAATATTTCAGAGGTAAAAATAAACACTTTTGATTAACATTAAGTTACACAACTTGAATCATATTATATTGAATACGTACTTCATGAGAACAAAATAAATTGATATCGATATCGGTGAGTTTGACAGATGCGCACCGATAGTGTCGTGCAACCCGAACGCAACAACGACGAAGCGCGACTGGCGGGCGGGCTGCCTAGCCGAGCCGAGTCGCGGCGCGCGCGCGTTATCGAGCGCGCCCAGCCCACCCGACCCCGCCACCCCCGCTAATACAACCCCTGCCTGCCTATCCCGGCTGCTAAAGGTTTTTGGTTCTTAACTCACCCCTCACTCATCCATGACTTTGCTTTTCGCTGCATGCATTGATGAAGTTAGCTAGACCAATCCCTTCATATTTTTCAATGTCATCTTTTTAATTGCTAATATTATGTAGGTATACTTAGTTACTTTACTAACTACAAATATCATTTCGTATTATATGAAGCACATACCTATTACTAAAACCAGTTTTCGAGTGTAACAGCACAGAATTACCAAGGTAAAACTGTGATATAGGTTCAATTACCCTCTGACTCCACCATGAAACTCTGAAAACCATATATGGCCAAAATGCACCCTAATACGATTTCAATACGCCCAAACACGGCTAGGATACGACGCTCTACTATTGGGTTCCAGTGCCTACCCTCCGACTCCATCATCAGACTCTGAAAACCATATATGGTCATAGTTCATCTTACGACAATACCAACTAGCCTAAACACGGCTAACATAAGTTTTTCTGTTATGGAGTTCCAGTGGATCTATCGTGGATGGTCCATCCGGATCCATAATCAGATTAGCTCGATGGTACAAAATTATTGTACTGTCATCAGTACTTGATAAGTGTGCAAAGTTTCAGTTTTGAAATCGATACGTTTCAAGATTCCATTAAATAGAGATACATTCATAGGTACAAACATACAGGCTAATAAATGCGTAGTTCGTCTAGAGTCCACCTGTGCACGATGGGATATCGTCGCGCTCAGCGCACAGAACTTGGTCGCCATTCGAAGACCTTTCTTTTCCATCAATTATCAGCTCTTCGAGCAGTGTGGTCTGCCCATTGCCACTTCAGCTATAAGTATCCATTGTTATTGATCTTTTACGAATATCCTCATTTCAGCCCCGTCGGGCAGAGAAATTGTGAGTACCTACTTATAGTTCGTTCCATAGCTCGCGGAGTGATTCTTAATTTATGTAAGCGGCCATCAACAAACAAAACACAACGTCCCTTTCGTATGCCATCACTGGTAAATCTGGTAATTTGCACTGGTTAAAGTCTTTTGTCTTCAGACTGAAGATATTTAGTCTACAGCATGTAAATATTTAAAAATGCTTACCTCAATAACAATTTATTATATATTATGTCGTCTTGGGATGACAGATATAATTTTATAAAATATCATAAGTAAGTAATATTTATGTATATAACAATGGGTACAACTCTAAATAGCCCTGATTCCTGAACTAGCGTGAGCTGTTTCAGGAGTCAGTTCCCACCCAATCAGTGCATTACAAACATATTGTTAATTGGTGATCAACAAACAAAGTTCACATAAAAATTTATATAAAATCAAATCAAAAATGTTAAATTAAAATGAAATAAAGTTTACAATTTTGAAAGAAAAAAAGAAACAAAAGAAAAATACTTGTTTTAATTGTTTTTGGATGTGGTATGTTTACTGCCCAACCCTACGACTGCAAACTCTTGGGATCGGATGTTATACATTTCCATTAGACAGTAAATTTGTTTGACTAGGAGTTATGTCTGTGCCTGTGTGTAGCATGTGTGTAAGTGTGATAGTGTGGGTATATGTGTCTGTATGAGTGAGGATGTGGGGGTGTGTGTGCGTGTATGAGTGGGGGTGTGTGGATGTGTGTGTGATGATTTAATGTAATTTGTTATGTATGTGTTTGTTTTGCGAACTGGTTCACTACAGTTCCTACGTTGTAATAATAAATAAATCTTCGATTTCACCGTAACTAAGTTTATTTAACCATGTTTTAATTTTATCCTTTATTTGATGGTTAGATAGGTTCCTCACCTTTTTCAAATGGTTGAATGTGTTATACAGTCTTGGGGCTATGTAACTATAGTGATGTTGAGCGAATTTACTTTTAACCCTAGAAGTAGGACAGCGCTGATGTCTTTTATCAAATATTGGCAAATGTGGGATTGTATTTTTGTGATATTTCCGAATGCATTGGAAAATAAAAAGTTTGCTCACCGAGAGAACTTCAGCTGCTTCATAAACTGCACTAGTAGGATGTCGAAAAGTTAAGAATAATAGCACCTTCAACACTGCCCGTTGTGCCCTTTCCAGCTCAAGTAGGTGTGTTTTGGCGGCGCCACCCCATGACGTGATGCAGTATGTGATTACACATTCTGCTAGTGCCTTATACGTCTGAATGAGTAGCTTATGACTACAAACTTGACGTAGTTCTTTAAATACAAAAATTGCAACGATTGCAAGGAAATGGGTGTATAGTTAAGGTGTGGCTCTTTGGCGAGGTCGCTTTAGTCTTGCTGAAGCATAGAAATTTCGTTTTGCTTGTGTTTAGTGTCAGCAGACTGTCTTCTAGCCGAGATGTAACATGGCATAGTCCTCGCTCAGCTATTTGCTCAACTGATCTCCAATCTGGCCCATGGAAGAGTATGACAGTATCATCAGCATACATTTGAATGTCAGCATTACTAATTTCGGCGTTGCACATTTCGTTGACATAAATTAAAAAAAGAGTTGGACCTAGTGTACTACCTTGCGGTACACCATATGTACTAAATTTATAGTTGCTTACAACACTATCCACCTTTACACATTGTCTCCTTTCAGTTAGGTAGTCTCGGAACCACTGAAGTGCATTTCCTCTGATTCCAATGTTCTCTAAGCGTGTTAATAATATTGGAACTGAAACCGTATCGAATACCTTCTGTAGGTCTAGGAATACTCCAATACACTTTTCATTGTTGTCTACATACGCAGTTATCTTAGAGGTAAGGTGTAGAACGGCGTCATCAGCAGACATTTTAGAACGAAATCCATATTGATTCCTACTTAATATATTTTTACTTTCCAAATAGTTTACTAATCTCTTATTTGTTATTTTCTCAATAATTTTAGATAGGTTACTTAGAAGTGAAATAGGTCTATAATTTGTTGGTAGTTTTTTATCTCCAGATTTAAAAATTGGACAAATGATTGCGCGCTTAAAGATTTTTGGAAACACCCCCAATTCAAAACATAGATTAATTAGAAACGCTATAGGTTCCATGAGAAACTTATGAAAGGTTTTAAGTATTTTTGATGTTATTTTGTCAATTCCAGGTGCACTATTTAATTTCAGACTGCTAATGACGCTACCTACCTCGATAGGGTCTGTAAGGAAAAGTGAAATAGAATTTGGTGGTGGGCTGCTTGTTTTAGCGTTTTGAGACATAGTATTATCGTCAAAGCCAAGCTTTTCAAGAGTTTTACTAGCGAGTTCATGACCAACCTTGGTAAAGAATCCATTAACATCATCTAGAGATTCAACCGGTGTTCTATTTATTTCTAGTAGTTCAGAGGATGATACCTTTA
Source organism: Polyploca ridens (assembly GCA_951394255.1). Taxonomy (NCBI): domain Eukaryota; kingdom Metazoa; phylum Arthropoda; class Insecta; order Lepidoptera; family Drepanidae; genus Polyploca; species Polyploca ridens. The sequence goes on along the minus strand of OX596246.1, from coordinate 11,224,556 downwards.
TCTTCTGCATATTACCCAGCTCCTTAACAATGTCCCACGTCTTCTTCATATTGCCTTTATTTTGTTGTAGTTGATTCTCATAATAATTATTTTTTAGCGATTTTATAATTCTTTTTAGCATATTTCTATAATTTATATATTTATTTTTAAGTTCTTCATTACAGGTATCTTTTTTTGTACGTTTATGAATTCTATCCCTCTTTCGAATCGATCTTACCATTCCTGGCGTAATCCACGGCTTCAGGGGGAGTTTACGCCTAGATACTTTAGTAACTACGGTATTTTCAGCAATAATATTTTCTAATTTAGAAGTAATTATATCAGCTGCTTGGTTTGGATCGGATATTGTGTACAGATAACTCCACGATTCCTCAGCCAAACACTTACCAATACCGTTTAAGTCCACTTTGATTTTATTGTGCTGAATTGGGCTACGTTCTATATTATTGTGATCAATATGTAATAATATAGGCGAGTGATCCGTTAGCTCATCAAAGATAAAAGATTGGCATTTAGATGCGGTTTTTACCATGAAATGATCCAAACAAGTTCCTTGCCTAGTTGGTAGATTTACTCCCTGCTTCAATCCATACATTGCCATTAAATTCAAATAAGTTTCAGCATGTCCATGAAGATTACTCGAAATAATATCTATGTTAATATCTCCTGTGAGGATCACTGTTTTGGCGTTACAGTTTTGTAGAATGGCATCTAAAGAATTAACATAGTTAAGCGGGTTTCTAAAGCATGGGGGACGATACGTACACACAATAGAAACTTCATCCTTAATGTGTATAACGAGACAGTTACCTTCCGAACATAAAGGCTCAAATGAAACAGCATCAATCTCTTCTCGAACATAAACAACTACACCGTCATTTTTATTTAGGCTAGTTTTAGTTTGAAACATTTTATAGCCATTAATAGTAGCTGGTATAAAATTTTGCGTAGTCCAACATTCAGTCAGAACAAGGACATCTATTGTTATTTTGAAACTGTTTAGAAATATAAGAAAAAGGTCTAGGTTAGAATTGATACTACGTATATTCACCGTTAGAATTAAAAATGAGCTATTTTTATGATTACGCGAAAACATGAGATCACAATAATGTTTCTTGACATATACTTTCGTAAGCATTTTCATTTTTTTTATACGAATAAGGTGGCAAACAAGCATACGGCCCGCCTGATGGTAAGCAGTTACCGTAGCCTATGGACGCTTGCAACATCAGGGGTATCACTCGCGCGTTGCCAACCCTGAAAAAATCTCTTCACGCCCTTTTTGAAGAACCCCATGCTGTACTCCATTAGGAAAACCATGGCGGGGAAGCTCATTACACAATCTGAGCGTCCGTGGAAGAAAGCTCCTTTGAGCCCGCACAGTTCGGAACAATTCTGGTTTCAATGTGTGAGGATGGACTCCCCGTCGATGGCGGGAGTTGCGATGGTAGAAGGTAGCAGTGGGCAACAAGTCGAACAATTCTTTAGAAGACTCTCTATTGTACAAGCGAGCACTCCGAGCTTTTTGGATGCCAGCTTAACCTTGTCTTCCAAGTGACTTCGGAACAAAACGTCGCTAGAAATGTCGACGCCAAGGATCCCGATGATGACTGATGTTCAAGGAGGTGTTCTGGAATTGTGGAGCCACAGACCATGGGGTTTTCTTAGCGGTGAACGCGCAGGCTTGAATTGTCTTGGTGGGGTTGAAATGGACTAGGTTTAGTCGACCCCAATCGGAGAAACTAGTTAATATATGTACTCTCGATTTCAGACATCAGCCGTTCGCGGCTTTCCTCCACCTCGGAACGCGGGATATTTGCACGGTCCGTGTAATAAGCGTCCCCTATACTGTCTTCCGCATAGCAATGAATGCCGTCAATAAACAGCATATCATTGATATGCAGTAGGAACAGTGTTGGGGACAGCACAGAGCCTTTTCATATTTACTGTGTCTGTTTTCTTTTTGGTATTTCAGCATCTTTCTATTCTTTAACTTCTAATCTAACCCTTAGATTCTTCTTGTTAGAATCAGCCGTTTTCTTTTCCATCTGTCTTTTTTCTCAAATTCTTCTTCTCTCTACTTAGATGATGAAATGTTTCCATTTCTGTTAATGGAAGTCCTCCTTAGCCTTAGCTGTTGTTAGCTGGTCTTCTTGATATAATAGGTTTACCTATATAGGGTGACTGGTAATTAGTAAACGATACTTAGACACATGATTGTACTCATGATAACAAACAACTTTTCCAAAGAAACAAATAGAGATAACTAAATTAAATAAAACCTGATGGTGTATTCTTATTCTTGTTAGATACTAAATATTATGGGCTCATGTGCTAAGTAAATAAAAACAAAAGTTTCTTTGGAAAAGTTGTTTTGTTATCATGACTACAACACAGTATCGTTTACTAATGACCAGTCACCCTATATATTTTCAGCTTCAGTGGTTGTGTTATGTCGTTATGAAGGTTATAGGTTTGAATCCTAATGAGCTTGACGTTTTGTTGTAAGAAAACATCGCAAGGAAGCCATTGACGGTGGCACAATGATGAAATTCTTATCATCATGTCTAAAAGCATAAAGACTAATTCATCAATATTATATTAGTTAGACTAAATTTGATATATTATTAAAAAGTTTATTTACAACAAGTTATATAATACTAGCGACCCGCCCCGGCTTCGGACAGGTGCAATGTCGTAATGGGGTGTCGATCGATTTGCGCGCCCGCGCCCGCCTCGGTCCGCCCGGTCACGGTATCGCGAATACCTACTGTTTCTTGCTAATTTTGAATCTTTTAAAATATAAATGATAATGATTTTCTGTAAAAAGCAAACTTTATCTACATTAAATGCCCGTAGTAACTAACTTATAATATGATATCCTACCCTGTGGTGCTACCCTACCCTACACAACGGAAATGAAATAAATTACAGTTTAAAAAAACTTAAAAAACACGCTTTAAAAAGCCCTGCACTAAAAAGTGTTAAATAATTATAACATTGAACCTAAGTATATCCTCTGTCTATCCCGTAAGGGCCTACTTAAATGTAAAAAAATGTACATAATTAAGTTCAATCTTTGAATGACAATGCGTGGGGCGCTTTTCATTTTGTAATTTACGATATTTCTTCATGATAATGATAATGCTTAGAAATTTTATTGGGTTTCAAGTAAAAGCAAGGGAGGTCGTCCCGCACGGCGCTTTCCAGTACGTGGTTGCCACTGAAGAACCTTCCTTCCCTATCGGCTATCGGTTCTTCGAACAATGTGACCTGCCCATTGCCACTTCAGTTAACTAACTCTAGTAAGAGCACAGATATTATAAAAGTAGTAAGAGCTACTTATTTCGGTAGTTTTTGTTGTGCTACGAATGTCCTCGTTTCTCGCTACTACAAGAACTATTGTAGAACAGAAAAGTAATGAAAAGTGAATAAATTTTTCTCTTTACGCCCATGTGACGGTAGCGAAACAGCCAAGCCACATATATTGACTAGGGTGTAGAGTTAAAGCTTGGCTCTACATGAGATCTGATAACTTTATGACAGTGCGAGTCTTGGCAACATTTTACATGAAAATGTTATTGGTGGGATTTCACTTCTTTTTTTTTTGTAAGTTGCTTTAATCTGTTTGTATGGGAAAACCCAAATTTCAGCTTTTTAGGACTTCAGAAAGTACCCTAAGAATTTTGATGATCATCAGTGCAGTGAGTCAGTGACGAAATCGGGTTTTTTTAGATATACTTACTTATTGTACTTATTAAACTTTATGTTTAATAAGTACACTATTGACATCATATTCTTATAATTTTGTTTATCTGGTATAATCCAAATCACATACTATTGAACTGCTGCTACCATGATCGTCGGGCGATCACACGGCGTTGTTACTAAACGCAGCCATGAGGGTTCAAAAAAACGACGAAGCGCTTCGAGTAAAAGTAGACCCGTAGTGCCCTTGCGCTTCGCTTGGCTCGTCTTGGCGAGCGCTTGGTCAGATATGGGCATATTATTATACATATTGATAGAATCCGAACCAAACTGGCTGTGAAGTGCGCTGCGATCATGGCTTTGCGCAGATTCAGTCATCTCGAATGTACCGCATATCTTCGTTTACGCTACTGCGCAGCGGCGTTCCGCGTCTAATTCCACAGCTGCCAATAAGTTTGATTCGATCTGTATTTAGATCTCGCCAACTATACATCCTCTTTTTTGTAAATAAGGTACCTAGGTACTTATAGTATAGGTACCTACTTAATGTTTCAAGTCCTTATTTTGTGGCTTGTATATTTTAACAGTATCACCACTCTTTTACTTACCAGAATCACATCAAGATGTGTATAGTAAACTCCACGAGTCGTGAGCACAGATTGACAGCTGCAGTGCTGTAGTTAATTTTTCGGTCTGTTTGGCGGAATGAAGAAGGGGGGAGCGCCGAGCTGCACACGATTGGTTCGTCAGTCGATACTTGTCGTCTATTGGATTCTCGCGTGTCATTTGGCTACTGTGATTTGGCCAAAAGTGTACATGCGCGAACTTGCCCCCACTACTGCCTATCTGTGCTCATCATTCATGGAGTTTACTGTTATTTTTTAAACTGAATATGAATAAAAACGAAAAGGAATGGAAACAATTATTATATTAAAACAGTTATATGTAGACTAGTATAAAAATAGCATAAGCTACAGCACTGAGCAAATTCTTTTTGTGACAATAAAAAAATAGTAGGTAAATAAAATATACTTCACTATGAATATTATACAAAAGCTATAATTCTATACAATACAAGTAATAAGATAACATTTGCACTAAGTGCATAAAATAATGATAACTTGGTTACCATTGAGTCTAAATACTAAATATGATGAGTGAACTGTTTAGGAGCTACATTGTCATTAGTGTTCTTATACCTAATTTCTTTGATGGTTAGTTGCTTTCCCTGATGTATTCTTTGCAAATGACTCCTCATATCATAAGACCGTGAAAATGAACGATGGCAGACTGGACACTGAGTCTTGCCAGCATGCGAGTCTTTATGAAGAGTCAATGAAGTGGGATGCTTGAATCCTTTAGGACACAGCTGACAGCGAAATTTAGCCAAATCGGATTCTGAAACAGACATTAAGAATAGTAATGACATTTAGAAACAATCACTATTAATATAAAACTACAATAAGTCCTAATTCAAAACAACACTGACATTAATTTGAATGTACTTCATCAATGTTACTGATTAATTCCTTAGTCATAGAGTGTTCATTGTGCAGTAAGATCAAAATGTTAAGTAAAGTGAACCACACTAAAAAAAACATCCAAAATTAAAATAAATAAATATAACCAAATTTGTATAACTTTGCACCTGTCAATGTCAAAATATTGTCACAATGGCTGCATTGGTAACATCAGCAATAGTATTTTTACCCGACTGTGCGAGTTATGAGAAAGAGTTATGCTTTTGTATCATTTAAACTATTTAACAATTATTTTATTATGTTTCATAGTTTTTTTCAAGCTAGTATATTGTAGGTTGAGTAATTTAAATGCAATCTATTTTTTAATTTAAATAAGAACTTTTTTTTTCCTTTACAAATAACACAATTATAACTAACAATAACAACTATACAACAAACAAATTTAACAAAAAACAACTAAAATGTTCAAGAAAATATCGAAACGATATAGCAAAATAACAGTGCAGATGACAAAACTGCTGACTGTACCAATAGGAGTCAGAGGAGAGGTAAGAAGAGAAGCAGGCGGGTAAATTCAATTTTGCCAACCTTATGACTTTGACAGCTCCAAGTGCACAGTTATAAAAATCAAGTTATACTACCTATAGTTTAAACTTTAAAAACAGTATAGTTACCAGAACTGTTTTTATCTGACAAGTCTTCAGCTGAAGTGGACTGAGTATCAACTTGCATGTCTTCACTGGCTGTAAGAGCTGGTTTTCCTTTGGCATTTGTACTCTCATCAACTTTAGAAGGCACATCAGGCTGAACATCAACGGCACTATGTTCTGGCTCAGGGATATCTTTAACCAAAGTCACTTGTGGAATGTACTCATCTCTAGCAACCTGCATAGTGGCTAAATTTATAGGTTCCTCAGACAGTACTGGAACAATATCATCAATAAACCTACTAGACCTAGAGCTTAAATCTAAAGAAGCAGTATCACTTATTCTCAACTGGGTTTTGGATGATTCATCCTCCACATTATCTGTAAGACCTTTTACTTCTAGAAGCTCTGCAGTTATAAGGAATGATTCCAGTTGCTCTTGAAATATATTCACTTCACCATGGTACATAAAGTTTATAATCGCATTGAGATCTTCATACTTGAAATTTCTGAATATAATCACAGGGTGCTGGCAAGGGTTTTCTTTAAAAATTTCCTTGAAATAACTGCTGCAAGCAGACAATAGCATTTTGTGGGCTCGGATTTTTCCTCCATCGCAACACAGTGTTACGTCCACCAAGTCATTCTCAAATCTTAGAACGTTAAACGCTTCTGTTACGTGAGTAACGTAATTATTCCATCGTAAAGAGAACTGCGGTGCATTATTCATCCTATCTTACAAAATATAAATTTGTATCACTTTAAAACTGTGTTTACGAAATAAAATAGTTAGTTTCACTTAAAATCCACTGCCTAGTTTAGATCAGCTAGGTTATTTTTCTGTTCCTGAATTTCCTTATTTGTAATTCATTCCAGATTGTTGTTTTCTCAAAAATATATTTCTCCTTTTGTAGGTTGAGATGTCACAGTGACACATACATTACTGAACTGACATACAGGTGCGTTCAGTTACTAGCACCAGTGAAGGGAAAGTGACATGAAATGAATTAATTATGCATTACTACCTACATGCTTAATTTTGATTACTTTTAATGTAATACACAACTCAGCATTTAAATCTGTGAGTGAACAATAAATCACCCCTATTTTCGCACTCTTAGTATTTTTAGTAGGTAGGTATTTTTTTTTTTTTCAAAAAATGTTACCAACTTCGAAGTGTACCATAAGATTCTTGGATGTACCGTACCCTATCCAATAAAAAAGGACGATTATAAAATCGGACTACGCTATAAAAATGCGTAGAGTCTGGCATACAAAATTTGAGCCTGGCTGTAATTGAAACTCTTTACATGGCAACATTCTATTAATGTCACTTTCGTCACCCGGCATAAAAAGTGTCAAGTCAACTAGTTTACCAGAACCAGTTTTGATACTAACCCTTATTCATAATGGCTTTATAGCTAAATCAGTGTTATAGCACAGAGGATTGTATTATACAGAGCAACAGCTCCCTACAAGCGTCTATTATATTAGCCTATTCTTGTAGGGCTGTAATATTAGTAAATAAATTTAATTAGAAAGTTGGGTATTTTTTTACTAATTATAAATCTAATAATAATCTAATAATATATATAAAATGCTTTTGTGGGTACGTAAATACGCAGTTTTCTCAATCACCACCAACCCCAATCAACTTCCCGTTGGGATGGTAAATACCTCTTGGTCTCCAGGTGGTAGTAAGGGAGTTTGGTCGCGGTGGGTGGAAGGGGGTGGTTGTGGGTGGCGAAAATGTTAAAACATATATTGCTGTCCTTTTCTAACGCATGAGGACTTCTGAAAAGACCTCAAAATTTCTGGAATGGTCTAGAAAGTTCCAAAATGTGTAAAACGGTTATAATCGATCTGGAATGTTCTAGAAAATTCTAGAGTGAATGCAAACTATTATAATCGATATAGCATGTTTTGAGAAAGTTCTACAAACTTCTGGCTTCATCTAGAAAGTTCCAAAATGTCCAAAACTGTTATTATCGAGTTAGGATGTTCGAGAACGTTCTAGAAATTTCCCGAATGATCTGGAAAGTTCCAAAATGAGTGAAACGGTTATAATTGACCTGGAATTCAGACAAATTCAGACAATTGTCGTAATTTTGCTTAGCGGCTACATATAGCTATCTCTTTCTGTACCATACGTTCCGTATTATCTATCGCATTCACCTAATTCAACAATAACTGAACGCCGCTTAGTATGAGGGTAGCATATCTCTATTATAATATCATTGCAAATAATGGCGTTTTGCTCACACTAGTGTGAACTCGAATGTTACTCGAAAGTAATCAGGGCAAATTTGAATTTTGTAGCGAACCACTACATAACGAAGTTCACACGCCGATAGATAGATGGCGTGCCGCCACATTATCCTGCATCGTGCATACATCGCGCATACAAGCCCACTACATCCTGCATCGCGCTTGCAAAGATTTCTCGGCGATCTGCATATATACAACTGTCCGACATGTACAGTTGGACCGCGGTCCCCAGGCACGATGTCCCAGCCTGGCGGAAGATCTTCCCTTTTCAATGGAGGTGTCATCCACCTTGCACCTCCATATTGGTGACCCCGACGTGATGGAATGGGAATAATTTCCAACCCTTCCAATCACTGAACATGCAGTAGCATCCTTCTGAGCAGCTTCCAAGCTCATCACTCCCCACCGGCAAGCAGTCACACAGCAAGCCAGCTTCGCCTTAACCAGTTCCAACGCAGCCGATTCACCGTGCTTCCTGGTCCTGCAAGGCTCATCACAGCGACAGCACTCAGCATCGCCCGCACAGTTCACAGCAGCACACGTCCGGATCTCTTCGGCTGGCTCACCCTCTCCGGCGTGGCAGTCTCTGCACCACGTGGACTCCCATGGCTCAACCTGTCGCAGCAACCCCGCTCAGTCTCGACTCACCGCAGACTTCCGAGCAGCACTGGCACTTGCAAGCTTAACGCAATGACGCAACTATAGATTGACCTCTGGTCTAGGAAGGGAGTGATGTAGCGAACCACTACATAACGAAGTTCACACGCCGATAGATAGATGGCGTGCCGCCACATTATCCTGCATCGTGCATACATCGCGCATACAAGCCCACTACATCCTGCATCGCGCTTGCAAAGATTTCTCGGCGATCTGCATATATACAACTGTCCGACATGTACAGTTGGACCGCGGTCCCCAGGCACGATGTCCCAGCCTGGCGGAAGATCTTCCCTTTTCAATGGAGGTGTCATCCACCTTGCACCTCCATATTGGTGACCCCGACGTGATGGAATGGGAATAATTTCCAACCCTTCCAATCACTGAACATGCAGTAGCATCCTTCTGAGCAGCTTCCAAGCTCATCACTCCCCACCGGCAAGCAGTCACACAGCAAGCCAGCTTCGCCTTAACCAGTTCCAACGCAGCCGATTCACCGTGCTTCCTGGTCCTGCAAGGCTCATCACAGCGACAGCACTCATCGCCCGCACAGTTCACAGCAGCACACGTCCGGATCTCTTCGGCTGGCTCACCCTCTCCGGCGTGGCAGTCTCTGCACCACGTGGACTCCCATGGCTCAACCTGTCGCAGCAACCCCGCTCAGTCTCGACTCACCGCAGACTTCCGAGCAGCACTGGCACTTGCAAGCTTAACGCAATGACGCAACTATAGATTGACCTCTGGTCTAGGAAGGGAGTGATGTAGCGAACCACTACATAACGAAGTTCACACGCCGATAGATAGATGGCGTGCCGCCACATTATCCTGCATCGTGCATACATCGCGCATACAAGCCCACTACATCCTGCATCGCGCTTGCAAAGATTTCTCGGCGATCTGCATATATACAACTGTCCGACATGTACAGTTGGACCGCGGTCCCCAGGCACGATGTCCCAGCCTGGCGGAAGATCTTCCCTTTTCAATGGAGGTGTCATCCACCTTGCACCTCCATATTGGTGACCCCGACGTGATGGAATGGGAATAATTTCCAACCCTTCCAATCACTGAACATGCAGTAGCATCCTTCTGAGCAGCTTCCAAGCTCATCACTCCCCACCGGCAAGCAGTCACACAGCAAGCCAGCTTCGCCTTAACCAGTTCCAACGCAGCCGATTCACCGTGCTTCCTGGTCCTGCAAGGCTCATCACAGCGACAGCACTCATCGCCCGCACAGTTCACAGCAGCACACGTCCGGATCTCTTCGGCTGGCTCACCCTCTCCGGCGTGGCAGTCTCTGCACCACGTGGACTCCCATGGCTCAACCTGTCGCAGCAACCCCGCTCAGTCTCGACTCACCGCAGACTTCCGAGCAGCACTGGCACTTGCAAGCTTAACGCAATGACGCAACTATAGATTGACCTCTGGTCTAGGAAGGGAGTGATGTAGCGAACCACTACATAACGAAGTTCACACGCCGATAGATAGATGGCGTGCCGCCACATTATCCTGCATCGTGCATACATCGCGCATACAAGCCCACTACATCCTGCATCGCGCTTGAAAAGATTTCTCGGCGATCTGCATATATACAACTGTCCGACATGTACAGTTGGACCGCGGTCCCCAGGCACGATGTCCCAGCCTGGCGGAAGATCTTCCCTTTTCAATGAAGGTGTCATCCACCTTGCACCTCCATAATTTCATTTTTTTTTAACATTGGATAAATTATTGAATTACAGTGAAATTCGTTCATTGTAAGTATGAATGTTATTATTAACGTTTTATATAACGTCCATCTGTACCTTATCATTATCACACGCTTGAAAACCTAAAATAACAGTGTCTACATTATTATATATGTACCTAAATTATAACAGTTAAAATACATATAAGTATTGTAATATGTGCATTAAGTAAAATATATCTTGATCTTGGCTTGACACGATACCACGTGTCTAGATGACATGAGTCCAATTTCGCCCACCACTAAAAATATTACACGTACCTACCTAATAAGAAAATTACTTCATTTGGATAAATTATAATTACTTGTCTCGATCTTTGAGGCATGTAAAATAGGATATATTTATATTCCTCCTGGAATTATTTATGCACGCACTACAATAAATATCCATTTTGTTTGTAAGTTGTTCTTAATATTATTAAAAACAAAGTATCGGTAACGAGCAGCGAGGGACGACATACTGCAAGCGATGTAGGTATCGAGGCGTGCCATTCGGTCGCGGGTCGCCCCCGACTCCCGGACCCTCGGGTTCGCCGGAAACACCCGAAGTGACTTCTCGGCTCTCGTACGTGAACCCGTCGGTGAGCGCTCACGCACACATCGCTGCGCATGTAGTGAAGTACCTACCATTTCGCGTTCTTAGGAGCTGTTTATCTGTATGGTAATCTGTGGTTATAGTGTCCACCTTCTCATTCTTTCGATCACCTTAATGTTCTACAATATGCTAAATGAACTTCTACGGTCGCTAATCACTGAAACATCTATCCATATTGTTCTACGAAGAAAAAAAATATGGACTAGAAAAAATTAAAATTTCCACAATTTTTGAATTTGAATATATACACGGTGACTTTTAAATCGTTTTAACGCTAGAATAAACGTTGTTCAGACCATGGTCTACTAACATTCTATAACATCTTTGGTTTTTAAAAAAACCACAAATCAGAAAAAATTCAAAAAGCCAAGAAACCGCGTACACCCACACCTGCTACAAAACAGACGTGCCGCCGCACGGTGGATCGAAACAGCTATATGAGGGACATTGGGGATTTTTTTACAAATTCCATTAAAAAAAAATACTTATCGATAGGTCTTGTTATTCTGATGAATAATTGTTATTTAACGTTTTTCCCTAAAAGTGATACTTTGCCTGAAAAAAAATATTTTATGTTTTTGTTGTATGGAATGAGACAGAAACTGCTCGTTTTCGGCCAAGTCTTGAGAGGTCTTGCTTTCAAACTACTTGAGCCTTATTCTTTGGCTTGATGACTATAATCGTACACTATCAGCGCGCACACAACCTTGCCCCTTCGCGAGTTATAACGATCCGAAAAATGGAAAAAAAAATGTAAGTAAAGGGCACTTTTTTATTTCTAATATCATAAATCATCATATATTTAAGCAAAATAATCTGTTACATAATTAATCTAACGAATAAATAATTTTATTAACTTTAAAACATAATTTTATCGATAAGATTCATATAAATTGAGTACTAAATAAATTTAATACAAACTTTTTATGGTAGTACGGCGAATTTAAGACTACTTTATTTACCAAAAGAAGGTATACATCAAAAAATATTTTATAGAATACCTACATAAATTACAATTCTCAGGTAAGAATAGTCCTTTTGCGATTTTATTCACATTTTCAGCGTACCTAAACAATTGTTGTGATCAATATGGAAAGTCTAGTGAATAATTTGGATTTGTTTATGGTGTTAAAAGAACAGTTCGGATCAGTGTCGAACAATAAAAACTTTTTGAATACCTGCAGCAAACGCTGAATTTAAACTGGGCGGAAGAAAAAAATGCAATACTCCTGAAGTTTTGTTCCAATGGTTATGGAAGATGAGAAAGATCAAATATGACGTTTACTAGATTTTTGAAAAAGAAATGAAGATTGGGAAGAAAGTGCTATTATCTGGCCTGAAGACCTTTTTACCCAACGAGAAAATGTCCAAACCGATGATGTTAGTGAAAATGTAGAAAGTTTGGCAGAATCTACACCAATAGCTTCAACGTCATCGTCACAATATACGCCGATAAAACCCTTTGAAGAGTTGTGTAACAAGCAAAAAAATAAGAAGTGCGAAGAACATTTTCGAAAAGCATTGTCTCCACAAGAGTTTTGCAGTGCTACCATGAAAAATCTTAAAAGTAGTGGAATAGCGAAATAAGTAAAAATGGAACATTTACTGCACCAGGCGATTGAACAAAGTGCAGCATTTATGTATCCCTCCTATAAAATAAAGCAAGCGAAATTAAATTATTACCCTGCTAAAGAGGACATCACCATAACCGAAGATGGAGCATATATTAAGGTTATCTTATTAATTACTAAAACTTACATTACTAGAAGTAATGGAGTTTAATCTGTCCTCTAAAGCCAACTTGAAGCTAATATGCAAATGGGGTTTTGATGGAGCATCCAGTTAAAGTAATTATAAGCAGAAGGCAGTTCCGAATTTGTTGATTCCAGTGTTTTTATGGTTAGCCTAGTTCTCATAAGGCTGATGTGTGACGAAGAGATGCCGTGAGAAAATGATCGTCCGTCTTCACCCTATACAGTTCAAGTTCATGAAGGAGAGTGAAAGTTCAGTACAAAATGAAAAAATGCCATAGAACAGCAAATAGAAGCACTTCAACCATCAAATTGCAGGAAGTGACCGTCATACACCAACTGCTAATGACAATTATCGATGAAAATATTACATCGTACATATCGGAAACTTCAGCAGCTGTGTGTGACATTTCTAAGGCGAAACCACCAGAAATGAATAAGCTCGAAAACATTGACCGCAAACTAAAAACTGAAGATATGTACCAATACGGATTGTCTTCATTACATGCGTGGATCCGGTGCATGGAATGTTTGCTTCATATAGGTATAGAATTTTAAATATAATTTAATAACTATTTCATGTAATGTATTCTGCAACGAAAAATTTTCGTAGAAGTCGTATTTATTTAATAATAAATTGTCTTTTATTGTTTCAGCTTACCGTTTGGACTTCAAAAAATGGAGCTCAAGGGGTGATGATAAAGAGAAAATGGCACAGAGAAAACGACAAATCCAGCAAGCCTTTAAAGATGAGAATGGCTTGCTTGTCGACATTGTCAAACAAGGAGCAGGCACCGCTAACTATGGCAAAACAGCTAGGCGTTTTTTAGTGATGCAAAAACATCACCTCGCGTCACTGGTGTCGATGAAGATTTAACAGAAAGGTTCCACATTATATTACAGACAGTGGCTTCTGGTGAGCGAGTGGATCTTTCTAAATTCTCCCAATTTTGTATAAGATACAGCCACTTTGTTTGTATGTCCAGTTATATTCGTGGTACTACATGCTCTCTAGCGTACATAAGATGTTAGTGCATGATACGGATATAATTGGACATTTTGGACTTATACCAATAGGACCTATACCAATAGGGGAACTCTCGGAAGAAGTATCAGAGACTCGAAATAAGGACTTTCGTAAATATAGAGAGAACTATTCTAGGAAAGTAAGTAGGATAGCGACAAATGAAGATATCCTACATAATGTTCTATTGTCGTCTGATCCAAAACAGACTTCTCTAAGCCAAACAACGGAAAACGGTTCTTTCACCAAGAGCAGTCGAGCTTTTGGAGTCTCTTCCAATTGAACCCGAATTGTAATTCATAGATATGATAAGAAGATTGTGATATACTGTTTTTTTTTAATGAATGTTTTTATTTCTATTTCTGTACTCCCTTCAATAAATGTGTTACCAAAAAACAAATAAACAACGTTTTGAAATTAATATCATTATTTAATCATTCAAATTTTTATGTAACAGATTATTTTGCTAAAATATATGATGATTTATGATATTAGAAATAAAAAAGTGCCCTTTACTTATATTTTTTTTTCCATTTTTCGGATCGTTATAACTCGCGAAGGGGCAAGGTTGTGTGCGCGCTGATAGTGTACGATTATAGTCATCAAGCCAAAGAATAAGGCTCAAGTAGTTTGAAAGCAAGACCTCTCAAGACTTGGCCGAAAACGAGCAGTTTCTGTCTCATTCCATACAACAAAAACATAAAATATTTTTTTTCAGGCAAACTATCACTTTTAGGGAAAAACGTTAATTAACAATTATTCATCAGAATAACGAGACCTATCGATAAGTATTTTTTGTTTATGGAATTTGTAAAAAAATCCCCAATGTCCCTCATATAGCTGTTTCGATCCACCGTGCGCCGTTCCACAACTACTTTGAAGTGCAAGCGCGGTGTCTGGGTTGTAAGGAGTAACGATAATCCCGACTTTTTTAACTTTATTTTGTGTTTTTTCAAAAACCAATGACGTAATTTTACCATTTGATGTTATAGAATGTTAGTAGACCATGGTCTGAATAACGTTTGTTCTAGCGTTAAATCGATTTAAAAGTCACCGTGTATAGTACGCTTAGTTTGGGATCAGATAACCATTTGTGGGGAATATTTATTTATTTATATATTTAAAAGCATTGTATATTTTAAATTAGAGTATAACGAGTTTTATTTATTTAAAAGCATACTATATAAAAATAAAATATAACGAGTTTATGTAAAATTTTAACTCATTTACATGCAAAATGAATAGGAAAATCAAACATAACTTAATATTTGTATACTTTTTTTGCAAAGTATCATAACAATTTATTCCTACTATACTTAGTGATACCACATCTAGTTTCTTTTTAATTTGCCGCGCTTTTTCAGGTTCTACTTTCGTATGCCAGACTATATTCATACATAAAAATATTTACGTGTCGACTTGTAAACCTCCGTTGTTTCGTCGGTTAAATGTCATGTCTGTGGTTAAATGCAAGGTAATGCAGGGTAGCATTCGAGGAATTTTAAAATTACTGGATAGACACAGTGGATAGACCATTAGCTCATTTGTTTTTTTTACGAGCAGGTTTATTTTTAGGCAACAATACGCAGGCACACGTCTGTTGGCCGCCAGTGCGCAAGCGATACTATATAACTACACACAAACGTGTGGATGGAGCGCAAGCGCTTGCCACAAACTTCCTTTGATTTGGGCATCAAAGACCGACACAGTTTGGATCGGCGGCAAGCGCTTGCAAACCCTTGGCAAGCCAACGTTTGAATTTTTTGACGCTTGCCGAGGCTTGGCAAGCGTTTGGACGAGGTATAAGAAAAAGAACACGACTGCCAGGGGTACCTACGTTTATGCATATGTCACCGTATTTTTGTGAAAACCGTTAGTTTATAATCTACTTAGCGAGATTATAAACTCCCCGATAAATTGTGAACTGTATCATACTGCTTACAATATAACGTATAAATTTCCGATAGTTTATAATCTAACGTAGTCAAACCGTCATATTGTAAACTGGCATCATACTTGAATGCGTCAGAACACACCTTGCGCGCTGATTGGTTAAAAGTCACGTATCCCGCACCATCACTGGCGATACGTAACGTAGCTGATTGCTTTTATTGTTTTTTTTTTAAAAATGATCTCAAACAATTAAATGTGCATTTCTTTTATTTAACTCCTATGTTTGTTTTCTAACTCTATGAATACAGAACGAATTACCGCCAAAACTTTCACAATATGACGGTTTGACAACGTTAGATTATAAATTATCGAAAATGAATACGTTATATTGTAAGCAGTATGGTACAGTTCACAATATATCGGGGAGTTTATAATCTTGCTAGGTAGATTATAAATTAACGGTTTTCACAAAAATACGGTGACACATACAATACAGGCAACTTTAATCTGAGACAGAGGTGCGCTCACTACCAAAGAACTTGGATATGGGGTTACTACCATGTTACTACACACCGAAACCGGGTGACCGATGCGAACGGAACTCATCGAATATGAAAAACAGTATATAGGTAGGTATTAATACCTATAACTTGAGAAAACTGAAAAAAGATAAGGCTGTATGGCTCAACCTTTGCCTGCCTTTTGGCGAATAGACAAACAACAACAACTGAATTTGATTGACAATATTGACATGACAGACCATAAAATGATGGATACTTCTTAGGTTATATTAGTTTTGTTATTATTTTGAATCATTTTGAATACTGGAAATCAATTATTTTTAGGGTAAAATGGTAGGTACCTTTGTCTTCGACTATATATTGTAGTTCTATAATAATAATTGTAAATATCTAATAGTGAAAAAATGATTGTTTTCTTTATATTTGTAAACTAAGGCGAGACTTCTTGATATAATGATTTTAGCATGGCAGAGTGAAGGTTAGAACTTCAGAGGAAGAGAAAGCACGTAAAGAAAAGGAAAGGCAAGAAAAACTTAAAGTATTCAAACATGCCATGATAAAAATTCAAACGAAGGTAATCACTGTTTTATTAATTTCTAATCGGTCAATCTTGTCCAGTTCATACGTTGACTCGCAAATATATAACTCCAGTACACTACCTGAATCCAACTTTAGGTATTGCTCTGCTGTTGTTCATACGTTTGCTAATGCTTGAACAACAGCAGCAGCCGCTGATTGACCTGTTGGCTCAAGGTTCAAAAATATGTTTAATTTTTACTAAAAATCCGCATGGACCTTAGACGAGCCAACAAGATATTACAAATGTGTGCCAAGACGATGTATGTAGATAAACAATACAATCTATTAGAGGCTTACTTAAGAAGATGGTATTTTAATAATTTTAGAGGAAGGAGTTGCAGCTTGACAAAGAGTTATTAGAGCTAACAGGAAAAGTTTTATCATCAAATCCAGATATTTATACATTGTGGAATATAAGACGGGAAGCTATAAATATTTTAAGGTAATTAAAACTCCAGGATTACCAACTTCCAGAAAGACTTGCCTGAAATCTGTATGAAACTTTTTAAACTGATTTTATATGTGACAAACATAGAAGTATAAAAAAATCAAGACGGAGTGTCAAGCGAAAATGAAGTGAAGCCAAATTTCCTACGTATGTGTGACTAAAATAAGTACTGGCCCAAGCAGGCACAAATGAAACTGAGCCTTATTTTCACTGTCAACATCTCAGTGTGGAATGACAACCAATCAGCTTCCTATGGTATATATGAGTGTATGTGAGCCCATGTATTTACAAGAACTTCGGTGTCCTTTTGGTGCTTCACTAATTTAAAGAACGACACTACATCCTGATTTTTTTATATGTCTATGGTGACAAACTAATAGCAACACCATCAATTGCTTCTAGATAGTAGCAGATCCGGATCAAGGGGAGGGGGGGCTAAGGGGCTCAAACTCCGCCAAAAGTATCTGGTCCATCCCTGATAAAGAAGAAGGCCATGGCTGGCAAAAACCCAGGCCAGACATGAAATAGACATAATTACCCTTAGTTGGGTAATGTCGAATGGTGTTCCGCAGAACCCTGGGGTTCTGTGGAATGGCCACAGGGGGTTCAGTCCGAGATATAAATAAAGCATTTGTAGAAAAAAGTCATAACTAAAAAAATTATGTTTTATTCTACTTATCTTTATATACTATAAAATTCTACTGCACGTGTGTATGTCCTTAGCCCTGATGTGAAGTACTTGTTTTGCTTTATTGATCACTCCGAGCTTTTTGGAATTATTATTATTTTTTATAAATAATTTGTTCTTCTTTAAAGTGACACATTATAATCAAAATGGGGGAATAATAATAAAATAGGGTTCTGTAGCAAAAAAAATTGGGAACTGCTGCTCTAGACTATTGAAACTTCAATCATAAACATAAATCTTCAAGCTTTCCAAATAGTAAAGTTTCTTGCTTTTTATTATTACAGGAAAAATAATGAAAGTGAAGAGGAATTATCACAGTTATTTGATGCAGAGCTGCATTTAACAGAATTTTGTCTGAAAATTAATCCTAAATCATATTGTGCATGGCACCAAAGAGAATGGGTTCTGACAACGAGAGCAGACCCCAATTGGAATAAAGAATTGGCACTGTGTAATACATATCTCAAATATGATGAAAGAAATTGTAAGTACCCGCCAAATTTGAGCATCATTCATCCTAGCCATTGCAAATGCATGGCCTGAGAATAAACCTATAAGTTTTACAGTTACCATCCTAAGATTATGAGCTTTAAAATATTATCAAAATGCCTCAAATCAGATGTAGTTCCATGCATGAGACTTACAAACATATTTATGTGGTGTTTATGAGTTGCTCTATGAATATGGAACAGGCGAAAATAGCTCTAATGGTAGTAAGTAATGTATCTGAATGAAGTTCATAGTACTCACCAGCGTGGCTACGATTTTAAGTTTTAAATCTGACCAAGCACCTAGCTGTGTTTTCTGGTAGACCCCTTTGTGTGCTTACCACCTTCCGCCACTTCATCACTTACAATAGTAGGATTGTAGTCAAACACCTATTAAAAACTATTCATAGTAAAACAAAAAGTATACAAACAAATCTCTACTGTCACTTGTAGTTTGTTTATTAATAATATTAATAATACATGCATGGTTTCATGAGTAATTTGTTTATTGCAGTTCATACATGGGATTATCGAAGATTCGTAGTTAGTCAATGCAAACCATCCCTCAAGGATGAATTTGAATTTACCACAGAGAAATTACTTGACAACTTTTCAAATTATTCTGCATGGCATTATAGAAGTAAAATGTTGGTTGAATTATATCCTGATAAAGATGGTAGGTAATTAGCAGATAAATAATAATTGAAGCCGAAGGAATTTATTTAATAGGGAATATTAAAACCTATTTATGTAATTGGTTTCAGGAGGTCGACCCATAGAGGATAGTCATCATAAACATGAGTTGAAAATGGTCCAAAGTGCAGCATTTACTGATCCTGATGATACTAGTGCATGGTTTTATCAAAGATGGTTGTTAGGTAAATAAATGTTCAACAAGTTACACAGTAAAATTAATGTTGTCAGGTGTAATTGCCTTTGATGATGATCCGTTGACTAGTTGAGTCGTGAAGGCGTAACAAACAAACAAACTCTCTTTCGCATTTATAATATTATTACTAGATGTCTCCCGTGGTTTCACCCGCGTTCCCGGGATAAAAAGTTGCCTATGTCCTTTTCCATACCATAGTTTATCTGCACGCCAAATTTCATGATGATTCGTTGAGTAGTTGAGGCGTGAAGGCGTAACAAACTCACTTTCGCATTTATAATATTAGTTAGGATTATATTTAAATGACCGCGCTTTCGTTTGCGTGACCGCAGTTCCACCCGCGTTTCTGGGATTAAGTTGGAACTTCCATATAAAATGTTTCTCTGTCTGTTTGTTCCGGCTAATCTCCGAAACGGCTTTCAAGATCAACGGAACTTTCAATGTCAGATAGCTGATGTTATAAGGAGTAACTTAGGCTACTTTATTTTAGAAAAAGACTTAGTTCCGCGTAAAAACTTAAAACCGCGAGCTCAGATAATATAACATAAATATGTAGGTAATTATATAGATAGATAACTCTTTATTGTACTCCAACAAGTATAAAATAAAAATAACAATAAATTCTTAATATTAAAAATACTGTACAATGGGCGGTCTTATCGCTATGAAGCGATTTCTTCCAGACAACCATAATTTGTATTTAATAGTATTTAGTAATTATTCTTAAGAATAATAGCTTTTTTTTGGTATCAGTTCTGTATATAATACTTTCATATGCATTCAGTAAAATGATGTTACTTTAACACTACAAATAGACACTTCAATTTTATTTATTTGTATAAATATGGTCAGCAGTGGACTTCAAAGGGAAATAATGTATTCTGCTATTTCAGGTGCAGTCAAAACAACTATAGACCTAGTAGTATACACTGTAACACCAGTAAAAGTAACAGTTGCCTTTAGTAATTATATCAACAAAGAATTTGTTATTTCAAGAACACATTTGTTTGTCAACAATGAACTTATTAATGGTAATTGGGTTTCTTGTACGGGACATGAATATGATGTTTTATGGATTTTAGAACACCAAAGAATTATAACTAATGATGTAGATGTAAAGGTAATCAAATTAACTTTTTTAATTCAATCTTTCAAACGTTATAACGTAATGGATAGTGGTCTTTTTTTACGACTATGTCGGTAAATAATCGTACGGCCGGCCTGATGGTAAGCGGTTACCGTAGCCATATGTACCGCTGCAACACACGGGGCATCACTCACACGCGTCACCTATCCTACTCCCGCAGGAACACAGCATAAAGTTATTTGGCTGCGGTATTTTGTAACTTCCCCAGTCGAGCTGCTCTTTGGTCTATATTTTGTTTTATTTTTTTAATAGATGGAATATACTACAGAAAATGGAGAGAAACAAATCATTCAAAGCACTCAGCACTGTAAATTAATGTACATTGGAAAGACTGCAATAGATTTCCAGAGAAAATATTCCGATCCAGTTGTTGATGAACTTAAGAAGCAACTTGAAGCATGCCGCCAGCTTCTTGCCATGGAACCTGATAATAAATGTAAAAATAATTTATGATAAGTAGCTTTACTAAACAATCTTCTGCTTTGAGACCTCTTTAAAAGGTCCACCTAACATAGATTAAGAAAATCCGTTTCTATTTGCTGGATTATGCCAGTACATAAAACAAAAAAATATACACAGGGAGTCCTATGGCTAAGCTACACGGTGTTATACCTTCAATATTATAGACTCCGTGGTTTTACTTGCGTTGCCGAGGGATCTTATATTCTACAAGGTATCTCTATCTATATGCCAATGTCATCCGAATCGATTCAGCCGGTATAGAGCTGAGTGGTAACAAACATACATAAACACAAAGTGCTCAAAAGTTTGAAATGGGCTACCTAACTAAAATATGTTTAAGTTCGATAGCACATCTATATACTTAAAAGAAAGTCGTGTTAGTTACACTATTTATAACTCAAGAACGGCTGAACCGATTTGGCTGAAAATTGGTGGGGAGGTAGCTTAGAACCAGGAGAAGGACATAGGTTACTTTTTTTTTAGGTTTGGGTATTGTATGTTGATAGGGTGGGGCAGGGTATATTAGGGTAGAACACCACACGAACGAAGTCGTGCCGGGCCAGCTAGTACATCAATAAAAATCACTCATTTTTCCCGAATTTTCCTGGCCACTGTTTCAATTATTATTTGCGTGATTTTTTTCTTATACCTACTTGTACGTAGTATATTATTTACTCTATGTACCTACCTTATTCTTAGTTAAAAAATATGCCAAATCTATCCAGCAATTCTCAAGTGATGCGCTTACAAACGAACAGAAATTAAGTAATACCCATATTATACATATTTAGTTATAGATAAACAAAAGAGAGCAATATTTACGTTTGCTTTGTCCACTATTTGGAGAAATAGGACCAGCCAGAGTGCGGCATGATTGAGTAATAAACAGACAGAAATAATCTGTTAACTTATAATTAAATTTTTAATTACCGACAATTTAATTTCAGGGACACTTCTCACTACTACAGTTTTCCTACATTGTATAAATGCAAAAGAAAATCATGAAGAAGTCATAACTAATTTACATTCATTGAAGAAAATTGACAAATTACGTGCAGGATACTACGATGATTTAATAACTAAATGGAGTATAGAAGATCAACTATGTTCTGATTATATCCATAGTGGTCTCCAGTTCAAAATCAAGTTTACAACAGTAGCATCAAGCTTGCCGCATTTGCAGTATTATAGCTTTTGTGAAGATATTGATCTGTCTAACCAAAACCTTTCATCAATGATTCTGCCTTCTTTGATAGTGCTTCAACATTGTAAGGTGGGTAGAAACTCTGTTTTTCAAATATGAATTATTATTTTTCTCCTCTCCGGGCGGAAAGTGTCAACTTTCGTCCCGCTGCGCTTTCCGCCTCTGTCGAGGAGAAAAATAGTATACAAACCTTGGGCAGCAAATAAGAGTGCCTCAGATCACATGTAATTGTTGGCCGAGGCGCAGCAGAGGTCGACAAACATGTGATCTGTAGCCTTAAGCACTTATTACACCTTCCTATTTTTAGGATCCTAACTAGGAAATAGGAACGTGTAATCGCAGAAAGAACGGTTAGTGTCCTAAGTAGTGAGATAGGAAGGTCCCAACCGCTCTGCTTCCTTAAACAGGAAAGTGTAATCGCGTCGCTCCGATTTAGGACGTTTAGGGATGTAACATTGTTCTTCAAAACATCGATGTTTTGAAATAATTATATAAGGCTTCTAAAGTCTTGGCGTATATTTTGAGGGATGAATGTATAGGTTATTAGTAATCAAAAAACAATAATAGAAAAATAATCCGTACAATATATAATTATTTCAAAACATCGATGTTTTGAAATAATTATATAAGGCCCTTCTAAAGTCTTGGCGTATATTTTGAGGGATGAATGTATAGGTCATTAGTAATCAAGAAACAATAATAGAAAAATAATCCGTACATTGAAAGTACTACATTATTTATAAATTAATACTTGGTACTTACTTACATAAAGTTCAATTTTGTTTTATTTTACATAAAGGAGCTCATTTGTATTCATTAAAATTTTAATTTGTGTGATCAGTTTGAGAGAATAAAAAACTTAAAACATCGCAAGAACATCGATGTAAGTATAGTTATATTTTTTTTAAATCGACCTTTGTTACATCCCTACGAGTCGTCCGTCCCGCTTTAAGTATAGTTGCTATACTCTTTGCCGCGTCCTAGTTAGAAAGCAAGATAGTGTAGTGTAATAAGTAGCTTCCTGCTTCCTTGTTAGAACCATCCTAGTTAGGATCCTAAATATAGGAAGGTGTAATAAGCCCTTTAGCACGAACCACTTTCGTATCGCCTTCGTAGCGTCATCGTATCGAGTAGATTAGATGTCACTTTTGACAGAAGTTCTATCGTCTACTCGAAACCTAGCTTGCGAGCTACGTTAAATTCGTTTAGAAATTTTTAAACATACATTTTTGGTACACAATGGTGCCGATTCTGTTGTAAATCGCACTAAACTAATTTTAGACACATCTCATCTCTTTCTTACGAACATTATTGAAAAAGGATAGAACATATTTTAAGTTGTAAAATTAATCTTTGTCGTCTTATTTTGCGTGTATTTAGGCGTAACCACGATAGATGGCGACTAAATTTATATTGAAAACAAGCATTGGACTAATTTGACAGGACTAAACTTCTTACATCCTTTTCTTATGTTCTTTGTTAGAAAGAGACATAGTGAGATTAAAATTAGTTTAGTTGGGAACAACAGAATCAGGGCCATTATTAAAATATTTATTTCCAATAAAATAAAATAAATGAAATAATCATCTTATCTTATATTATTAGCTAACGATATAAGGTATTACATCATCATTCCCATGTAAATGTTTTCTTTTTCACCATTAAAATGTGATGAATGTGGAAATATTTTTGAACGTACAGCAAAGAGTTCACGAGTTTACAGGTTTGAATTTAGAACATAACAAGACGAAGAGGATGAGTCTTGTGACTCCGTTAGAAATAAATTCGACGATTTTCATTTCTAGATTTGTGTTTTGGCAGTTTTAGGGGATTTCATATAATCTCTCCAACCCTTTTTAAAAAAATGCCAAAAAAAAGAAAACCAAGAAAGAGATTTTCAGCGGCCTCCCCGTCCACATTTAAAATGGACTTTTGCAATATCAGGGGAATTCATGCGAACATCAATGCAGTCCACCAACATCTGGAGACTGCACAGCCGACTCTGCTTTTTCTAACGGAGACACAAATATCCTGCCCTGATGATACATCGTATTTACACTACCCCGGGTACAAGCTGGAGCACAATTTTGTGCGCCGTGCCGGGGTATGTATGTACGTCAGGGAGGATATTTGCTGTCGCCGTCTCCATGGCCTAGAAGACCGGGACCTGTCGATTTTGTGGGCGCGCGTAGATCACGGTGGCCACACCAAAGTTTACGCGTGCCTTTACAGGTCTCACAGCGGCGACGCGGACACAATCCGGTTATTTGAGCACCTGCAACTGACGACTGACAAAGTACTGGAGCAGTACCCCTCCGCAGAGTTAGTGATATTAGGAGACTTCAACGCTCACCACGCTGAGTGGCTTAGTTCTCGGTCCACTGACTTCGCGGGGAGGACTGCTCACGACTTTGCCCTGGCCTATGGCTTCTCACAACTGGTTATTTCTCCTACGAGAATCCCAGATATTGAGAGCCATACTAGTTCCTTACTGGACCTTTAGCTGACTACGCGACCGGACAACTATGCAGTGATAGTGGATGCGCCACTTGGGTCATCGGACCACTGTCTCGTCCGGACGCAAGTGCCATGCGCCCGACATGATCCGCCCCGGCCTCCCGGAAGGCGACGTGTATGGCACTACAAGTCGGCAGATTGGGATGGATTGCGAGATTTCTACGCATCGTACCCATGGAGACAGCTTTGCTTCGCATCAGATGATCCTGACACCTGTGCAGCTGCCGTCGCTGAGGCGATACTGGCGGGAATGGAATGAGGCTTGGACCACGGCCCGAACTAATCAGGACCCTAAGATCTCTGATGCGAAACGCAAATTTAATGCTGCCTCGAGGTTCAGTAAGCGAGTGATTGCCAGGGCTAAGTTCGATTTCGTCGGCAGGTTTGGTGAGAGGCTGACTAGCCTTCCGTCTGGAAGTCGCGCTTTCTGGTCTCTTGCCAAAGCTGCTGAAGGAAACTTTTGCCAGTCGTCCTTGCCACCACTCCGTAAGCCGGACGGAAACTTGGCCCATAGTGCAAAGGAGAAAGCTGATCTTTTAGGCTCTCTCTTTGCCTCGAACTCGACTTTGGATGACGGGGGCGCCACACCGCCTACCATCCCGCAGTGTGCTAGCTCCATGCCGGAGATAAGCATTACCCAACGGGAGGTCCGGCGGGAACTGCTTTCTCTGGACATCCATAAGTCGAGTGGGCCAGACGGCATACCGGCAGTGGTACTGAAACAGTGTGCTCCTGAATTGTGTCCAGTATTAACGCGTCTTTTCGCACTTTCCTACACCAAAAATGAAGTCCCGTCTTCGTGGAAAACTGCCCACGTGCACGTGTTGCGAAGGCGTTCGATCGGGTCTGGCACAGGGGTCTTCTCACGAAGTTACCAGCATACGGGCTTCCCGAGGGATTATGCAAATGGATTACCAGCTTTCTGTCCAGCAGATGCATAAGGGCCGTCGTTGACGGTAGCTGCTCTGATAGCATGGACATAAATGCTGGCGTCCCGCAAGGCTCTGTGCTGTCCCCAACATTGTTCCTACTGCATATCAATGATATGCTGTCTATTGACGGCATTCATTGCTATGCGGACGACAGTACAGGGGACGCTTATTACACGGGCCGTGCAAATATCCCTCGTTCCGAGGTGGAGGAATGCCGCGAACGGCTGATGTCTGAAATCGAGAGTACATTAACTAGTGTCTCCGATTGGGGTCGACTAAACCTAGTCCATTTCAACCCTACCAAGACTCAAGCCTGCGCGTTCACCGCTAAGAAAACCCCATGGTCTGTGGCTCCACAATTCCAGAACACCTCCTTGAACATCAGTCAAAGCATCGGGATCCTTGGCGTCGACATTTCTAGCGACGTTTTGTTCCGAAGTCACTTGGAAGACAAGGTTAAGCTGGCATCCAAAAAGCTAGGAGTGCTCAACAGAGCGAGGCAGTACTTCACATCGGGGCAAAGGCTACAACTTTATAAGTCACAAGTCCGGCCTCATATGGAGTACTGCTGTCACCTATGGGCGGGAGCACCTGGATACCAGCTTGGGCCTTTAGACTCGGTTCAACGACGTGCCATCAGAATTGTTGACGATCCCGAGCTCACAAGCGGTTTAGAGCCCCTTAGTCTAAGGAGAGACTTTGCCTCCTTATGTGTGTTCTACCGCTTGTACAACGGAGAGTGTTCTAAAGAATTGTTCGACTTGTTGCCCACTGCTACCTTCTACCATCGCAACTCTCGCCATCGACGGGGAGTCCATCCTCACATATTGAAACCAGAATTGTTTCGAACTGTGCGGGCCCAAAGGAGCTTTCTTCCGCGGACGGTCAGATTGTGGAATGAGCTCCCCGCCGTGGTTTTCCCAATGGAGTACAGCATGGGGTTCTTCAAAAAGGGCGTGAAGAGATTTCTTCAGGGTCGGCAACGCGCGAGTAATGCCCCTGGTGTTGCAAGCGTCCATAGGCTACGGTAACTGCTTACCATCAGGCAGGCCGTATGCTTGTTTGCCAACTTAGTGGTATAAAAAAAAAAAAAAAAAAAAAAAAAAGAGTGGCTCAACTTGAACTATCGACATCCCCTAACATTTATACACTTAGTATAATTAAGTATATATAGGATGTTTCAGAATCAATGGATTCGATTGTCGCCTAAAAATTAAAAATTTCGGATAGTAGTCAAAAAACAATTCATGAAGCTCCCCAATTGAATTTGTTTTAGTTAAAACTAACTTAAATACTATATTAAATGTAGAATTAAATAAAATTATGTTATTTTAACTCAATGATCACCATATTTCGTTATAAGATTTTAAATAAAGAAATACAAACTAAAAATCTTAATGCTTCAAAAAAATAACACATTCGAAATATTGCAAATACCTACCTAAGATGCGACGAGTTCACATAACGCTCTCATTGAAAAAAATACGGTGACAAAGTCTACGTTAGCTGGCTTGCGAGTAGACGATACCATACGTCAGAATTAGTTCCAATTTCAAATTATATACCAAACCACGTTTACGTAGTGTGACGTGAGGTTAACGTAGTTGTTCGTGCTACCGATTTCAACGTTTGGCAACATTCGAATGACACATTCCCATACAAATTTGAGTTAACTCTCTCGATACGAATACGTTACGCTTGCGATAGATTTTCGTGCTAAGGCCTCTGAGACATTTCTTACTTTCCTGCCCTAGGTGAGTAATATACTATATTTATGTCCTGTATGTCTTATGATGATTTTTGTTTAATTTTATAGAAACTATCACTGGAAAATAATAAGTTGACAACACTGAAAGGATTTCCCCAACTGCATTTGGAACACTTGAACTTGCGTGGAAATGATGGATTGAATGAAAAAGAAATAGAAATAATGAAACATACATTAAACTGTAATATTATTTACTGAACAAAGTATACTTTACTTACATACTATTTTCTACATATATCTGCTTTACAAAAAATATATATGGTGATACAATTATAAGGTAATACTACAAAAAGCTACATTCGCAATAAATATCGGCTAACGGGAGCTAGTTTATAAAATCGGTCAAATTGCCATATTTATTATATCGTCTTTAACCGGTGATTGTCAAACAGGCCCTCTCCAACAAAAAGAGGGGCAGATCAGATTTAAGTTCTAAGATAATAACAACCATAGTTATAATCAATATGGAAATCCATGTAATGTAAATACATTTTGTATGGACCAATGCAATCTATGCAATGCATTTACATATAATTATGTTTGTATTTGAGGCTTTGTGATGTGCTTTGCTCTCTCAGTATAAGTGATTTAGCTGTGAGACCATTTAAATTAAGACTGTATTATGTACATATTCTCACACATCTAGTCACGTCACCATGTCGCGTCCCAGATCAATCACACCACGTTGTGTAAGATGACGCTATGACGGTGAAACTACAACTTCTACACTAAAGAACTATTACAGATTTATGCCGCGACCGCGACTGTTCTGTGATGTGACTAGAAATGTTTGGAATACACCTTTATACATAGTATAATATAGACATAAGGTGTGTTCGAATTGGGGTATGGTAGCAAAAATAACAATCAATAATGTTAAAAACGATCACATGTGGCGTTCAATTTGGAAAGTTGTGGGCGAAATTGACGTTTTGAACTGTTTTCGTTCACCGTTCGTTTTACTTGGAAACAGTTAGCGCCTTTGCACATTATAAGAAAAATGACAGTCGCTCTGGTGGTTATATGGACCGTGCATATTACAAGAAATGTCTGATCAGACACGCCCATACATTTTATGTCTTATCTATCAAACATTTTCTTATAATGTGCAAAGGCGCTTAAAAACGACATCGTGAACTGCACATTTTGACCCACCTCCGAGTCGGGTCGTTTGTGATCATATTTTGACATCTTTGAATCTGACAGATAAGTTTTGGTGAAAATCAAACGGGCAGCGAAAATTATAATTTTTATTTTAAAATTTGATAGAAACTAACAGGCAAGAAAAAAAATGTCAGATTTACTTTGTTTATATAGATATTAACTGAAGGAAAAAAGGTAGGTTGAGACAAGTGACAAGCAGTTATGTGGTCACGTAAAGCTAAAGCACACACCCTGAGAAGTGCACATTAAATTGTATTTCTTGAACTTGGCTTCACGCGGCGCGTGTCTAGATTAAGTAGTTAATTTTCAGTTTTCTAACTTCTTTATTCTGCTTAAATTTATTTCCTTTATAATGTTTAAGTGTGCAAGATTTATTGTATATAAGAATTTATTGTTTAATATTATGATGGGTTTATAAATTAATAATTACTCCAAACGGCTTATTAGGGTTGCTTAAAATAAGCTAGGTGCAGTGCAGTTAGACATTTACCCCTTACTCATAAAACGTTATTTAACTAATAATCTGATAATGTGGTCACCTAAATAATGTCAAATTGTTTGACAATGATAGCAAGGTGACGTTATTTATTTGACCATTTATTCAGTAGATTTAGTTAAATAGCGTTTATGAGTAAGGCCATTATTTTATACAATATTATAAAATTGTG
Organism: Polyploca ridens; assembly: GCA_951394255.1. Lineage (NCBI taxonomy): Eukaryota > Metazoa > Arthropoda > Insecta > Lepidoptera > Drepanidae > Polyploca > Polyploca ridens. The sequence continues at coordinate 11,195,310 of OX596246.1, read as the reverse complement.
CTGCATTGTTCAAGAATATTCTTGGGTCAAGTAGGGTTATTAAGCAGAGCCTGAATGAATTATATACATAATAAGTTATAAACAGCAAAGCATGAACTTATGAACAACAAATTGAAGTTTTAATATTGAGAAACTAAAACTTAATCCCAAAAATGTTACTTTAAAATATACATAACAATGGCCCTGATTCTGTTGTTCACAACTAAACTAATTTTAATCTCACTATGTCTCTTTCTAACAAAGAACATAAGAAAAGGATGTAAGAAATTTAGTCCTGTCAAATTAGTCCAATGCTTGTTATCAATATAAATTTAGTCGCCATCTATCGTGGTCACGCCTAAATACACGCAAAATAAGACGGCAAAGATTAATTTCACAACTTAAAATATATTCTATCCTTTTTCAATAATGTTCGTAAGAAAGAGATGAGATGTGACTAAAATTTGTTTAGTGCGATTTACAACAGAATCGGCACCAATCACTTATTTAGTATTCAATAGTTTATATTTAGTAATGTTGTACATACAGTTGTTATATTTTGCCAACTGCTGAAGTCGTATATTTTTTTTGATTATTTTAATATATAAAATATAATATATTCAGAATGAATATAAATGGGAAGTGCTTGTGTGTACTTATTTTTATGAATACCAATATTGTGTGCCTTAAAGTTGGTATTGTTTACAAGATTTCCACTTGTCACCAAAAATGGTAAAAAAAACACTGCATCAACCATAATATATCACAGCACAACTCTATTGCCATATTTTTCTCTTAAATATTTATATTTATCCAACTTATTTATCATACCTACCTCATGCCTAAATAAATTTTTATGGTGTACCTAGTTTGTTTTTAATTTTTGTACTTTTAAAACTGCCACACACTTAGCTTTGTTAAGTGAAATACTGATTCATAAACAGACTTCAAAGATTCATCTTCTTCCCAAAACAACTTGCCACAAGATTCACACAGTATGGCTGGTTTATTCAATATAGATAACTTGTCTACATTATTTATCTCTATTGGTTGGCCTTTACTGGTTTGACATGATACTGTTACATTCATATTAGGTATTGGTTGGTATAAATCTTCATCAGAATCAGAATCACTCAGAAAGTTGTCATAACAAGTTTCATTATCCTCATAATCATTGGGTAATCTACAGTAATTTTTTGTATTAACGCTAGCCTGGTATTCCACACAGATTTTTTTTACTTCATCAGGATTCACTTTTTTCAAGTCCTTTTGATCACAATAGATACAAAATCTTAATAGGTCTTCTTGTTTTATACTTATATTGAAGTAACTAAATATTCTTTGTAACTGTTCTATGACAGTCCCATTACTTACATCTAATATAGAAGTCTGAGGATAACTGGTTGATGGTGTACATTTGTACTTGGCTAGTAAAATAAAACGGTCTTCTGATTTTGCTAAATTAATGACGTCATGCCATAACATTGTAGTTGTAATCACAGATGAATCGATACCACAATATTTTAAGAAGGAAGTTAGGTGCGATAATGTAGGTTCAACAAGAAATTTCACATCACTTGGAGACTTAGTATACTGAAACGGTAAGGAAGATTGGATTCTATCAATAACTTTTGATTTTCTTGAACATTTCTTTTTTCTTTCTAACATAACATCATTACATATTTCTTCAAAGTTTATTCCTTGCTTTAAACACAATTTTTGAAGATAGTCATAGATTTGTATTAATACAAAAGCATCTAAGGCAGCATATAGTATTTGAGTTTTCCTCAATGGCCTCAGTTCCCAATTAGAGCATTGTTCAGATTTTTCAAGGGGGTATCCAAAGCATGATTGTACTAAAGAACTAAGGCTGTTTCCTGCACTGTCACTATTTCCAGGTAATGCAAGCCCATTGCTCAATAAATTTTTCCACAGTATGCATAGATCAAGATATCCTTCACCTTTCACTTTGATGTTACCTAAACCAATTACTGAAGCCTTCATCTCTTTGAGATCTTGTTCAAGACCAAACCCAAGTTTGATAATCTCAGCATTATCAAGAAGAGACTTATAGAATGTGTACCAGAAACTTGAATAATGAGGGCTATTTAGTATTAAAGTATCAATAAGATATACATTATTATAAGTGGCTATCTGAATCAACCCAACTTGAGATTGTGTCGCACCAAATGAAGGTTTCCATTCACAGTCTATACTAACAATGTTACATTTCACTAAGTTTGAAATCATCAAATCATAGAATTTCTCTCCAGAGTCAATCATCACAATCTGATCATCTGACAATGATAATTTATAATAGTCCTGAACAGTATTTACATTTGTATCCCAATTTTCTTCTTCTGGAACATCTTTCAAAGATATTTCTTTTAATGCAAGAGGCAAATTACTTTCAGGTAAATTTAAATATGAAGCCCATTTAAGGGCCTCATTTCTGTCATAATCAACCAACATGTCTATAAATTCTTGAGCTGAGCCAGCATTTTGTTTCAGAGAGTCTTTCACCAAGTCATCCCACACAGATGAACTTACATTGTGTTGCTGGTATTTTTGATGTATTAGGTATCTGAGTCCACCTGTGGTACGATTTTTGCTCAGGTTTTTACATGTTTCAATGGGAATATTAAATTTATTGCACAATCTGGCTACAAGTTTTCCTAATGGCTTATGGTGTACTTTATCATATTTAATATGACAAATTTTATTTTTCTCAATGCAAGTTTGAACATAATCACATATGTCAAAATTTTTATCCAGTAACTTGTCCAAAAAATGTAGTAGAGGCTTAACTTGATTGGGGCACTCAGATAAATATTCATCAATCATGTTTGTTTTGTCTTGTATTATTAATGGGAACAGTAGCTCTTCAACAGGGATATCATCAAATAATTCCATTGCAATTACAACTTGTGAAGCTTGCTTACAGTTGTCATTTTTTATCATATCTTTAACAAAAGGAAGAATTGTTTCTTTGATAGAAGAAAGTTGATATGTTTTTGCAATCAAACTAAGAAAATGTTGATTTCTTTGTTGTATAGCGATATGGAATGCAGGTAGCTTCAAACTATCGTCTGGGATAATTTTCCTCTCCCGAGACCACTTTTCGAAAGTCTCCAAAATATAATATGGTAATGTTTTTGGCTTACAGTCTTTGGAGTCTTCACATTTAATTATAAAAACTAGAGCCACACGATAAGGGTCCGGCTGAGTTTCAAAGAATAACTCAATATGACTTTCAATAGCTGTGCTTTTTTTCCAGGTTTTCCACGTCAACTTTAATTGATCAAGCCATAATTTTGTATTTTCGTCCAAGTCTACATTTAGACCCATCGTTCGTAAAGTATCTTCCACCGAGGGCACTATTTTTATGGATTGATTTTCGCTGACAAGGCGATTTAGATTTGACATATCCATGTTATTGGATAGGTATTAATCTTTACACAAGATAACTTCAATAAGATGATAAATAAAGCAATACCACAGATTTCCCTCGCACTGGATTTGCACGTAAAAATGATAATGAGGGCATTCTCATAAACAAACGTTGAAAACAAAAATTAATCAAGATGCCCGCCGCCATCAGTTCCACTAGGGATGCCAAAAAAAAACGATACCGATACTCGTCTTGCTTGATATATCGATCGATTTAGGCCGGCCACATACTAAAAGAAATTTTTTCTCAGAAAATTTCTGACGCCCGCCGGAAGGCATTTTCCTCATACATTTTGTTCTAGACCCCGCATACTATCCGAAAATTCTGACCTGTCTGACGTCCAAAAATGTATGAGCAAGCGGGCGTCCGGAACTCTAGAACTCTCTGTTCTAGAGTTCCGCGTTCACTACTGTACACACAGAGCGAGGAGTCTAGAGTTCTACAGGTAATGGGCAAATTTTTATGATAATAATTTCTAAGTTTTCTATTAGGATATAATAACAAAAATATGAAAGCTTATTACAGTGGTGTATTTAGAAAAAAGTTATGGAGTTATTTCTTAAATCTTAGAAATAATTGGAGATATTATGAGTTTGCAAGGAAGTTGCCGCTCATGGGCCAGAATGCCCATTGTCCTTTCTGCCTTGTGTCACTTAATAAATTAGACAGTGATAGCTCAGTACCTCAATTGTTTAAAAATCAGGTGGCAAATATTCTGCAACAATTTATTCACTAGATACAATGGAACTCCAAATCTCTGCTCAATGCACTTTTCAATGCCTTTCAAATTTTATGAGGTGCATTATTTGTAAAAAATACAGCTCCTTAATCTAATAAGTTGTATTACATCGCAGCTAGATGTGCGCCTGTACTGGACGGCGCGCGTTTTATATTATTGATAATGATATTAATATTTTTACAAGATCTTACGAATGAACTATAAAGACTCCCTCCCACCCCCATGTAAGAAGAAGTAAGCCTTGCTCGCACCCCCCTAGGTCGTCTTACATAGTAAATGAATAACCCCCAATAAGTCTGTAGAAATTTTGGGAAAATTTAAGTGGAGCGATACTGGAGCCGAATTATTGATTTTTAGATTTGATGCCTGTCTGTATTTCCGCTTATAACTCGAGATCTACGTGACGGATTTCTATGGCATTTGGTGTAAAGGTAGATTATGATGACCCTGGCCAACATTAAACAGTAGTACTTTTTATTCGACTACGAGCGATCGCGATGGCGCAAATCTTAACAGAGTGGAGCAAAGTTGTGAAATATATCGTCACGTTATTTTCTCCTTTATAAGTAACACTATTATTATAAGGAGGTAAATTTTGTTTGTTTGTTTGGATGTAGGAAGGAATCCCCGGAACAAGCGATTCTGATTTAGAAAATTCTTTTACTAATAGGAAGCTATATTGTTCTCAAGTGCTAATAGCTACTTTTTATACCGGGAACGCAGGTGAAATCGTGGGAGACAGCTAGATAAAAAATATCAAGTATTGAAGACAACGACGTATCAAAAACTATATTTTTTCGTGACTGTAGTTTGTTAACAATTATCTGTGAATGTGAAAAAATAAAAAGTAATAATAATGCAGCAGTTTTATTTACCCACAGAATTCACGCACATTATCAAAATATTATTTTAAAATTATAACGATGAAATTTAGTTTGCGACAACTTAAAAATTACGAAATAAAACGTAGCTTCAAACTTGGACATCATCATTTGTAAGAGAGGTAGAGCATAGCGTTTATTCGCTCAAAAGGCAGCTTGACGGGGAACAGTATACACTATACTATTGTAGTTTTTGACTGGGAAGGTACCTCCAGAGTCCAGACAGAATACCGCAGCCAAATAGCTCAGACAAAATACCGCAGTCAAATAGCTTTATGTTGTGTTTCTGCGCGTGAGTAAGGTCGCCAGAGCTCATTGGGGAGAGAAGGATCGGCAACACGTGAGTGATGCCTCGTGTATTGCAAGCGTTCATATGGCTACAGTAATCATTAAACATTAGCCGGGCCGTATGCTTATATACCAACTTAGTCGTATAAAAAAATCCGATTAGTGCGCAATCCAACATCAACGATTAAAAACATAACGGACTACATTTCAATAGTATGGTTCAGCTCTCACTTGGATGGACATCTCAATTTTACCGAATCTTTACCGATGTCAGTATTAAAAAAAACTTTCGGTACTTCCGACCATGGATTTAATATACAAACAGGATTGAGCTCTTGGGCCAAAAACGCGAGCAGAGAGAGATAACGCATACCGAGGCTGTTTATCCCATTCTAATAGGGTGACCAAACATTTTTATAACGAACAGGAAAGTTGGATTTGAGAGATAATTTGTGTCCGGTTGACACTTCTTCTTCCTAGTCGTGCACTCTTGGCAGAGTGGTCGTGGTCATTGTTAGTCCCTTTCGCGCACAATCGCTGCATTGCAAAGTTCCTGCAATTTTGTCTGTTTGTGGCGTTTTGACACTAGTTGATTTCAAATTATTGTTTGTATTACAAAAATATTAACATTATGTTACTTAAAATAGTTAAATAATAATTTATAGAAAAAATAAGAGATAAAACCATAATGAAAAACTATAGATATCGAGATACTTTTTCGCGAAAACCCATTATTTGAAACTGAACATTGTTATGTTCTATGTGGGTGTTGAATCGTGTACGCACGATTAATCAAGATATAAATTTCCAATATTAGCTGACCTCTCATTGTACAGAAATCCTATACAATGCGAGATCAGTTTATACTGGAAATGTATAGCTTGATGTGTAGCCGTGTATACCCATGTTTTTGAGAAAAGTTATGATTAATTTTTGAGTTAAGTTTTGTGTCGAATCATCAAATATTACGTATGATTAGGCAAGGGTGCATGCAGAATTTCGTTCTGGGACCACGGCTTTTCCCCTTGCTCTTTTTTCAGTTTGCTCTACAGAGCTGTTATTTGGGAATTAAAATAAAGCAAAGGGAAATAAAACTCGAATGTGCTTGACAAAGTAGGTATTTATTAAAATTAAACACGACTAAACAAAATCGTTTTATTTAGTTTCTGCCTTAGGCCAATCTCACTGCCTAAGTTTCTGAATGCATTACATTTCGCGTGGTGAATAGGTACGAATTATTAGCCAATGCTTTTACTAGTTACAGTTTTTGCGGTTCTTCATCTGTTATGCATTGGAAAGGATGCAGTGGAATAATAAGATGTTTCAATCTTGTGGAAAACTTGTTTTAATCGCATCAAAATTGCATTTTTGCTTCATTTCTTCTTTCGATGGAAAGCTGTAACAAACATAAAAAATAATGCTATTTCAATTATGCGATACATAGGTACAAATAATTTATACAATAGGTACACATTACAACACACAATAAACATTATACTTAGTTTTAAAAAGAATTACACTAACTTTAGTTTCTTCCGTCTACATTTTTTTTTAATAAACCATGGTCAAACTACTTATGACTCACCATTGTTAGTAAATAAAATCATCGTTATTCCTTACTTGTGAAATAAAATCCCACAACCAGCACATGATTCACTTTTACATGTCTTGATACAATTTTTTTTCACCATTTTCACGATAAAAAGTATAAACAAAATGCGTTTCCACAAAACAACAGAAAAAGTCGCCATGTTGCCATGACACCACTGATATCAGATTTCAGTGCTACCAGAATAATTTTATGATAGCTACCAAACAATCATATTATTTTGATTATTTTACTTAAATACAATTATTTATTATTATGTACAGATGTAAACCTACAAAATAAAATGATTTAAAACTAGTTTAATAGCAAAAAAATATTTATACGTAATATATTTTACTTGTTGTGGTGAAATATTTTCTACCATCTTTAACATTTTTATCTTTTGGCAATTGAGGAAAAGGGACAAACGGCCTCGGTTCGGGCTATCTCTCTCGGCTCGTTTTGCCTCGGCTAAGATAACTAACAAAAGTAAACCCTAACGTGCATGACTTATGGTTTATTTTTGTATGATAAAATTTTTGGAGAGTTCAATCCTGTTTGTATATTAAATCCATGCTTCCGACATCCCTACGTCACACGAACCTTGCGTGACACGACGATGACATTTTTGTTTTCGTTTAGTAATACGGGACCGGACAGTAATCACAAAAAAACTTTCCATCAATATTTTTGTGGATAATTAATAAAAATCAAATTTTTCATGGCTACACATATTCATAATGGTCAATTTAAAATAACTTTCATAAAGTTGTCCGGTGGTAGTGTATTTCTTGGAATGGAGGCACGAGCACAAACTAAGGCTACATTCCGAATTGAATAATATCGCTCACAGTGCTCACAGCAATAATTTGCGTACCGAGTTAGATATCACGTTAATGACAGGAGGTCTACTCTTATTCAACGAATAACGAAGTTTCGTTAAAAAATTCGCAAGTTTCCTACCACATTTCCTTTCGTTCCGAATATTCGATCGAACGAAATTTCTTTGACGTTTAGATTCTTCTAAACCTACTCTAATGCATGAATGTTCCGAACGAAAATTCATATTTGACAGCTGTTTGTTCGGAATTTTAACCTCAAATTGACGAAACCAAAAGTGTTACCTTAAAATTTTCGTTAGTGTGGATTTTGTTATTGTTTTTATGAAAATGGATGCAAGAATGCTTTTAATCGAGGTTGCTTTGCGTTAAGAACGTTTAGAGCGTAGAAGGCACCGGCGGCGCCTACGCAATCAACTAAATATAGATCAAATTCTCGACTTAGAGTTTGTAGGATAGTATGTGGAGCCATTATATATTTTATGTGGAGGCGATATTTTTAGTGTAAATTTTACAAATAAGTATATTAGTAGATGTACTTACATACATTTATATGTAAATCCAAAAGAATAAATTGTGGAGTGGAGACTCAAATGCATAATTATAATAATTCTTACGGAATGTGGGTCACGATTGAATAGTGGTAAAAAAGCATTTGGAATCGTTTTTGATTTATTAACAAAACACTTCATTTCACTTCTTATTTAAATACCACCATTCACACTTGAGAAACAAACTTTAGAAAACATTTCACATAATTCATATAAATACGTATGAATATACGGATATTTTTTATTGTTATACATTACTATCCATGGCATGCGTAAAATAGTACTCTACAAATAAGTCGCATAACAATCTCAGTGACAGAGTTTCATTCCAGTCGTTCACGAAAGTTGTCTATGGTTCCGAACTTCATACGCGCGTCCGAAAATGAAATAGAGTAGGGTCGTTTGCGAATTTTCGTTAAAATTTCGTTCGTGTTCGAATTTTCGTTTCGGAGAAACAGAGTAGATCTCCAGGTGAGAACTGTCAACAATTCGGAACGCCCGTTATCGCGCTCACAGTATTCAAAACAGAACATTTGAGAATTATTGAATTTAAATCTGAATTAACAATGCGCCTCCTTATATCTTTTAGACTCGCAATCTCAATCCCTCTCGCAATTAAAAAATATCCGCGTTTTTTATTATTTTTGTCTCATAAAATCATAAAAAGTATCTTTGCTAATTAGAAAACCAAGAATCTTATTAGATTTTTGCCGAAAACACAATAAGGCTGCATTCCGAATTACCGCTGTAATCGCTGTAATCGATTTGAGCGTGCTTAAACCCGTTCCATATTACCGTGAGCGCGTTCACGATGTCCCGTGAAACGTCATAGATGACGTCATAACATCCGCCATATTGCGCTCACACCGACCATGCTCTAAACTGATATCACCGTGAGCGCTGTCAAAAGTGACGGCAATAATCTAATAAGATTCTTGGTTTTCTATTTGGCAAAGATACTTTTTATGATTTTATGAGAGAAAAATAATAAAAAAAGCAGATATTCCTTTTTGCGAGTCAACTTATAAAAGATATAAGGAGTCCTAGCGCATTGATAATTCAGATTTTAATTAAATTCTCAAATGTTCTGTTTTGAATACTGTGAGCGCGATAACGGGTGTTCCGAATTGTTGATAGTTCTCAGCTGTCATAAGCGTGATATCTAATTCGGTACGCAAATTATTGCTGTAATCGCTGTGATCGATATTATCCATTTCGGAATGTACCCTAAATAACCGTTACTTTTGACAGCGCTCATGGTGATATCAGTTTAGGGCATGGTCGGTGTGAGCGCAATATGGCGGATGTCATGACGTCATCTATGATGGTGGTGGGTCGTCGACGTTTTTCGGTCGACGAAACGAGACTGGTTTACCGTCGATGATAAACTAGTTCATAAAACAGTTTAATTTTCGACTAGTTTATCATAGACTGAATAGCGTTCCACAGTTTAGTGAACGATCGGAATATGTCCTTTAGTTAAAAACTTGTTTACTAATCAACTATCAGTCAACGAATTGTACCTGCGAATTGAAATGTTCCCTTTGGATGGAAGACCGGACTGGTCATCACCTCCAAACACCGACAAATAAACTGAAGCATGTTTTCTCTACTTTTTAAATTTGCGGTTGATGATTCAAACTTAAAATAGGTGTCCTTGCATTCATTACATTACCTAATTTATAATAGTAACCTATAACACTTGACCTTGACGACATGCAATGCATTTCAATCAGGACTAAGAAAATAACGTAATAAAAATTCAAAATCATTTTTTATTTAACCAATTAAAGATTCGTATCTATTACTTTGTTATAGAGTCTATTTACATTTGACAGCATTCACATGATGAAATGAACGTGTTCGTTTCTGCATGAGAAAGAGTGAAACAATAACAAGCGGACCGTACGCACGTCGCATTGCTTCGGTAATCTTCGTAATCACTCGTTCCGTCGCGTCGTGCGTGGACCACGCGAAATCAAGTCGACGCATGTAATGTCGTTCATGAGTAAACTAGTTTATCTGTGAACTGTAAACTAGTCGAACCGTTGACGCCTAGTAAACAGTCTAAAAAAACGGTTCGTTCATTCAACGCCCACCCCTAATCTATGACGTCTCGCGGGACATCGTTAACTGTCATGAACCAATTCGGTACGCGTTTAAGCACGCTCAAATCGATTACAGCGTCAATTCGGAATGTAGCTAAGTAGAGATAATATGAGGCACGAGAAGACTTGGAAAACTACATACATTGGGTGACTTGGGGTGGACTTTTTGGCGGGCTTTTCAACAGGGCGGTCTAAAAATTTTCCTCATTTCCAATTTATTTATTGTTTGTATTTATTTGTGTATATTAGTAGTAGTAATTATCGTAGCTGCTCTTATAGGTAAGTTTTAACATTTTTATTCTATAATTATTGTTAAGTCTTAAAAATATGGACGTGGTTTCGGAGCCCGAAGAGCCACCCGACCCCTTAATCACACTATTAAACGCGGCTAACAAAACTGATGATGTGCCTTTTGAAATTATATGTCGTAATAATAAAAAAGGTAAAAATAAAATTTCAAGGAATACAATATGTAAAACAAAAGAAAAATCGTTTCCCATGCGGCCCTTCCACCATGCCATATCCTTCACAGGAAATCTAAATAAAGATTTAGTTATGGTTAAAACTACTACTAACAAAGATTCATGCGACACTTCTAAATCTCAAACGGGTAACATTACAAATAAAGTAGAGTCTCAAACGGAATATATTATAAACAAAGTAGAGAAAACATTCAGAACTCTTTATTTGGACACTGACCCTGGTCCTTACATTGTTCATGTGGAACTTATATCCCCTGATGTGAATTCTGGCTCTACCTTACATACTATTAAATTTGGACATTTTTTATATAAGAATAAGTTAGGAAATATTTTGGAAGATGGAATTAAAAGAATTGGTAGAAACAGAGTGTCTGTCCAATTTAAAACTTGCACAGATGCAAATATTTTCCTAAATAATGATTTACTAAAAAGTACATATAAAACCTTTATTCCTTCTTTCAACATTTGTAAAATGGGCATTGTCAGAGGGATTCCAACAGATTGGTCTCATGATGATATTGTCCAAAATGTCAAAGTCCCCAAAGGAATTGGAGAAATAGTTTGCACACGCAGATTGAGCAGAAAACAAGTCAATCCTACAGGAGTGACATGGATTCCTACTCAGACCGTTGTTTTAACTTTTGATGGTCAGGCTCTCCCTACACGTGTATTCTCTTATTTTTCATCTCTTCCGGTGGAACAGTATGTGTATCCAACAATACAGTGTTTTCATTGTTGTCGTTTTGGGCATACCAGAGCTCAATGTAGAAGCAAACCACGTTGTTTTAAATGCGGCTGCGACCATGATGGAGCTTCATGCGTTTCGGATAATTTAAAATGTATCTTCTGCACTGGGAATCATCAGGCAACAGACAAAAATTGCACTGAATACATCAGACAAACAAACATAAAAAAATATATGACTGATCATTCAGTTTCTTATCAAGGAGCTTCCTCTCATTTTCCTATTGTTAAAAAATCTTATGCTGAAATTATCTCCACTCCTCAACAAGACTTAGTTTATGATTCTTCTACTACATGTACTTTGAATTATCCAAGAACCAATATATCCAATAATAATACCTCGCATAAAAAGACTGTTTTCCTTAAGCAAAAAACTCACTCCCCTTTGCATAAGGGTTATGATAAAAAAGCTCACAATGATTTGATCAGTAAATATTCTATACCTTCCCCAAAGAATGGCTGTGGAATTTCTTCTGAAACCATTATAAACAATAATAATGAGACTTTTGATTTAAATAATCTCTTAGCATCATCAATAAACATTATTACCAATTCTTCCATACCGGACTCCGTTGCAGTAGTACTTATTAATAATATGTCTTTGACTATATTTGACTTAATTAAAAATGGATCACATCCTTCAGTGGAATTGTAGAAGTATACATTCTAAATACCGAATTAATATCATTAGTTAATCAATTTAATCCATTTATTATAGCTATTTCTGAAACCTGGTTGAGGCCAGGATCTCACTTTCGGTTTCCTGGTTTCACAGTTATCAGAGATGATCGAGATGATGGATGGGGAGGGGCTGCCCTTCTCATAAAAAAAAGAACTGTTTTCACTGCTCTGCCTCTTCCTCAATTTGAAAATTCTTTCCTTAGTGCTGTAGCTGCACGCGTAGGTGGGGTATCATATGTTTCTATATATATTGCCAATAAAAATATATCAGTAATTCCAATATTAAAAAATATATTGGAATGTTTGCCATCTCCAGTTGTTATATTAGGCGATTTTATTGCCCATCATTGTTTGTGGGGTGCTCCGAATAACGATAGACTGGGTACAAATATAGTTAATTTAATAGACGACTTTGATCTATGCATTTTAAATGATGGTTCACCGACCCGTTTTGTTACCTTTGGCCAAAATCCAAGTTATGTAGATATTACTTTATGTTCTTCAATTCTTTTCTCTCTCTTTACATGGAAGTGCTTATCTGTTACACATGGTAGTGATCACTATCCTATTCTTATAACATTGCCCAGTACCGGGAGTGTAGTCCAACCATTGCCACCTTTACTTAAATATAAGCTATCTGATTGTGATTGGGAGTCTTTCAGTGCTACTTTAGAAGAAAAGATAACTTCACTCCCCGATGTAAAGGGGTTAGAACCTTTGTGGCATAGCTAGCCGCCGCCATTTTAGTTTTTTTTCAATGTCGCGGCGCACGATGAAACTGGTATATATGGGTAGAGGACACTTATACAAACAAAAAATGTTAATCAATATGGTGGCCTAAAGTGTCACGTTTCCGAGATATTTGGAGGTAAATATCGCCATATGAGAATTACGACAATCATTAAAAATTAACATATTACGTGTTTATATGCATTCGATTGTATTCAAATAATAGTTCCCAGGTTGATTTATCAATTTTTTAGTAGAGAGTTAAACTAGGAGCACGAAAAACAATATTTTTAATTACTTTCCTACTAAACAGCATCGTAATATTCGCTATGAACCACGATGTTGTCAAAGTAGCTTGGATCGTGACTTGTTTTCCATCTTGTCATTATTATACAAACAAAAATGACAATACTTGTCCTAAAATCTCATGTTACTAAGTTAATTGGAACTAAAGATCGCTAAGTAATGCTCCCTGGGCGCCAAAATGGCAATAGCGACGTAATAGTACATTATGATATGATACATGTGTGCAAAATTGGTTATTAATACTCGAGGCGTATTAAGCGCGTGAGCCGTAGGCGAAAGCAATAAGTGAGCCGAGAGTGTAATAATCAATGCAACACGCGTGTCATACGACGTTTTTCAACACACTTGCGAGGAAAAAAAACAGACATGTATTTTTTTAAGTAGATTTTTTGATAATAATCAAATCAACACAATGAGAACGTTTACAAATATGGCACGCAAGGTTTTTTTTGACAGCGGTGAGCTGTCAAACTATTTTACCCGTTTAAATTAAGAATGCTTGGTCTACACATATCACTTGCAGTGAGGTACAAACTTATCATAATCGGGATTATACCTTCATAAAACTGTGCGGTAATGTAAAGTAAAAAGCACAAATGGGTAATAAGCTGCATTAAGATACTAAAAGCGGTGCAATAAATGTTATTTTACGAGCGAGTGTGTTGAAAATAAATAAAAAAACCCAGTCCCGCGGCCGGCCCGACCCGACCTAATAAAACTTCTACCTAAATGAAAGTCCCGTCTTCGTCGAAGACTGCTCACGTGCACACAATGCCCAAAAAGGGCGATAAATCAGACCCGATGAATTACAGGCCTATTGCCATCACCTCCCATTTTCCCCAATGGCATGGAGCGAGTGATCAACACGCAGCTCTTGAGATACCTAGAGGATCACGATTTGTTGAGTGACCGACAATATGGCTTCCACCATAGTCCCTTGGCTGGTGACCTTCTAGTGTATCTCTATTTGATGTGTCTATGTATACACTAGAAGGTGACCAGCCGAGTGGTCACTCGCCATCGAGAGTCAAGGCGGCGAAGGCGTTCGATCGGGTCTTTCACTGGGGTCTTCTAACGAAGTTACCAGCATATGGGTTTCCAATTACTATTATTATGCAAATGGGTCGCCAATTTTTTGTCCAGCAGATGCCAACGAGCTGAGAGACATAAATGCTGGCGTCCCGCAAGGGTCTGTACTGCCCCAAACACTGTTCCTGCTGCATATCAATGAAATGCTGTCTATTGACGGCATTCATTGTACAGAGGACGTTCATTGCAAATATTCTGAAATCGAGAGCACACTAACTAGTGTCTCCGATTACGGTCGACTAAACGTAGTCCATTTCAACCCCACTAAGACTCAAGTCGTTCACCGCTAAGAAAACCCCATTTGCTATGACTTCACAATTCCAGAACACGAACATCAGTTAAAGCATCGGGATCCTCGGCATCGACATTTCTAACGACGTCAATAGGCCGTCTAGAAGACAAGGTTAAGCTAGCTTCCAAAAAACTGGAAGTGCTCAACAGAGCGACGCAGTACTTAACATCGGGGCAAAGGCTGCAACTTTATAAGTCGCAAGTCCGGCCTTATATGGAGTACTGCTCTTTCCTGGATACCAGTTTGGGCCTTTAGACTCGGTTCAGCGACGTGCTATTAGAATTGTCGACGGTCCCCAGCTCACAAGCGGCTTAGGGCCCCTCAATCTGAGGAGAGATTTTGCCTCCTTATGTGTGTTTTACCGCTTGTACAATGGACAGTGTTCTGTAGAATTCTTTAACCTGATGCCCACGGCTACCTTCTACCATCGCAAGTCTCGCCATTGACGGGGAGTCCATCCTCACACATTGTAACCAAAATAGTTTCGAACTATGCGGTCTGAAAGGAGCTTTCTTCCGCGGACGCATAGACTATGGAATGAGCTCCCGCCGTGGTTTTCCCAACGGAGCGTGGGGTTCCTTAAAAAAGGTGTGAAGATATTTCTGTAGGGTAATTGTAACTTAATCAACTTTAAACTATTGTCATTCTTCTCATATTATTTATACATCGATATTCCAAAATCTCGGTAACATTATATTAAGACAAGTATTGTCATTTTTGTTTAATAACGGAGACATGGAAAACAAGTTAACCACTACGATCCGAGCTACTTGACAACATTGTGTTTCATTGCGAATATAGCGATGCGGTTTAGTAAGTAACCAATTAATGAATATTGTTTTTCGTGCTATTTGTTTTGCTATATTCTAATAAAAAGTTAAATCAACCTGGGAACTATTATTTGAATACAATCTAATGCATATAAACACGTATTAAGTTCATTTTTAATGATTATCGTTATTCTCATATGGCGATCTTTACCTCCAAATATCTCGGAAACGTGACACTTTAGGTCACCATATTGCTTAACATTTTTTGTTTGTATAAGTGTCCTCTACCCAAATATACCACTTACACCGTGCGCCGCGACATTGAAAAAAAATCAAAATGGCGGCGGGTGGCTATGCCAGCTCCCATACAAAAAAGTTCGTACCCTTTTAGAAAACTCGATGGATTCCTATGATAATTTCATTTCTTGCATGCTGACATCAGCTGATCTTTGTTTTCCTCGGAAAAATGTTGCCAGTGGTAAATTATCTTCACCCCCGTGGTGGGATAAAGGTTGCACTGAAGCTGTGAAAAAAAGAAATGATGTAGAAAAATTATGTAAGAATAATCTCAATCTTCAGTCCTTCCTGCACTATAAAAATACTACCGCTGCAACTAAAAGACTGTTGCGGAAAAAGAAGAAAGAGGGCTGGCAACGTTTCTGCTCTTCCCTTTCCCCTGATTCCCCGCCTTCTTTAATTTGGAGTAATATAAAGCGTTTTCGATCGTCTCTCAGTAATACTCCTACAGCATCTTTTTCTCTGGAGTGGGTAGAACCATTTATTAATCAGTTAGCTCCAGATACTGTCCCAAATAGTAATCAAATGCCATTCATTTATTCTTCAAATGTTTCATGTAATAGCAATTTGAGTGATCCATTTAGTCTACAGGAATTAAAGTTTGTTTTAGGTCGTGTATCTGACTCATCCCCAGGTATTGATGGTATTCCATATTCTTTTTTTGTGAATTCCAAATCAAATACGCTTTCATTTATTTTAAAAATCATTAATTTTGTAATTGATACTGGTCGCATTCCTACTTCATGGAAACATCAAATTATCATTCCGATTTTAAAGCCTCATAAAGATCCTTCTATTCCGTCATCATATAGACCAGTGGCACTATCTTCAGTAGTATCAAAATTAGCTGAACATTTAATAAAAAATAGACTAGAATGGTTCTTAGAGCATTATAATATTTTACCCAATTCACAATTTGGCTTTAGAAAAGGGAAAAGTGTTACAGATAATCATAGCATATTTTCAACTGATATATTGTTATCTTTTAGCAAAAATGAGTCTGTTGTTGCAGCATTTTTAGATATTACAGCAGCTTATGACAATGTTGATTTAAGTATTTTAAAACAAAAGTTAGACTCTTTAAATGTTCCTTGTAAATTTTCCAATTTTTTGTTTAATCTTTTTTCTGAAAGGTCGATTTCGGTTCGTTTTCCGGGTATAGATCTTAACCCTAGAGTTCTGTGGAAGGGCGTTCCTCAGGGTTCTGTGCTGAGTCCGTTGCTCTATGATGTTTACACATTGGATCTTGATAAGGGAATAGCTCCTCTTTGTTCTACTCTCCAATATGCCGATGATTTACTTGTATATTCATCTGAGAGTTCCATTGAGTTAGCTGCTTCTAAAGTACAAACATCTTTATCTAATCTCGCAGAATGGCTATCTCAACATAATTTATCCCTTTCCACTTCAAAGAGTGTTGTTGTTGTATTTACTAAAAAGAGATCCATTCCAGATATAAATATTAATATAAATAATTCATGTATTCCTGTCTCTAGTGAAATACTTTTTTTGGGAAGGAAATTCGATACTAAATTTAATGGTATTTCTCACATCAACTATATTGTAAGTAAATGTGAAAGACATATAAATATTTTAAGAGCGCTTGCTGGAGTTTGGTGGGGTGCTCATCCTCTTTCTTTAAAATTAGTCTATAATGCATTAATTAGAAGCCTTTTGGATTATGGGTCTTTTACGCTAATTCCAGCAAATAAACAGGCTTTATGTAAATTAGATGCTATGCAGTCCAAAAGCCTGCGAATTGTTATAGGTGCAATGAAAAGTACCCCTATTAGTGCTTTACAGGTAGAATGTGCTGAGCCCTCCATCTTAGGAGGCAATTTTTGTCTGACCGCTTCTTTTTTAAGTCACTACAATTCAGGGGTCATCAACTAATTCCGAAAATTCAATCCCTTAATGATTTAATTGCTAACAATAGTAGTTTCTGGCGCAATAAAACAATTCCTTATTTGGTGCAAAGCTATAGAAATTTTCTGAGTTTAAATTGCGAGCATTTAAGTTTTCATTGTTTTCCTCTTTTTTATTATGATTATCAGGTCCTTACATTGTGCCCTGATGTAAAACTTTCAATTGGTATTGATAAGGATACATCAGATGCAAACTCGAAACTAAACAATTATATTAATAATAACGCTCCAAACGCAGAGGTGTTCTTCACTGACGCCTCAAAAACTCCAACGGAGTATTCGGATAATGCTAATTCAACAAATGCTGGAGCAGCATTTTTAGAAAGTTCGTCCGGCTTTTTTCTCCATCTTAGGAGGCAATTTTTGTCTGACCGCTTCTTTTTTAAGTCACTACAATTCAGGGGTCATCAACTAATTCCGAAAATTCAATCCCTTAATGATTTAATTGCTAACAATAGTAGTTTCTGGCGCAATAAAACAATTCCTTATTTGGTGCAAAGCTATAGAAATTTTCTGAGTTTAAATTGCGAGCATTTAAGTTTTCATTGTTTTCCTCTTTTTTATTATGATTATCAGGTCCTTACATTTTGCCCTGATGTAAAACTTTCAATTGGTATTGATAAGGATACATCAGATGCAAACTCGAAACTAAACAATTATATTAATAATAACGCTCCAAACGCAGAGGTGTTCTTCACTGACGCCTCAAAAACTCCAACGGAGTATTCGGATAATGCTAATTCAACAAATGCTGGAGCAGCATTTTTACAAAGTTCGTCCGGTTTTTTTAAGCTTTTTAAATATTCATCACTATTTTCAAATTTCTCCGGAGAATTTATGGCAATCTTAGAATGCGTTAACTTTATAATTTTGAACAAATTTCCCAATTCCTTAATATTTTCAGATTCTTTGAGTTGCCTACAATCTCTTTTATCCAATCCATTTAAAAGTAATAATATTTGCCCTATTACATACGAAATTAAAAGTAAATTAAAAGAATGTGCAGATTTAAATTTAAAAGTTATATTGGCATGGATTCCTGGTCATTCAGGAATTCATGGTAATGAAAATGTAGACAAACTGGCCAAACTTGCTGTAGTTAAGGGTCGGTTTGATAATAAAGTGTACTGCCAAGATTTGCTTAGTTTGCCAAATCAAAATTTAATTAAAGCATGGAATGAGAACTGGGCAGGGCAAAGCAAGGGAAGATTCTTCGCTCGCTTTCAACCTGAGGTGTCCCTGATTCCTTGGTTCTCCAAACTTAAACTTAACAAGAAACTGTCATCAACAATTGCTCGTTTGAGGTTTGGTCATTGTTCATGTCCTCAACACTTACACAAATTAAGAATATTAGATTCTTCTTTGTGCGAATGTGGTTTGGAGGAAGGTAATATTCCACACTTATTGTTTCAGTGTCCTTTGTACCATTCCCTTCCCTTGTACAACATTTTGATCAATTATAAGGCTCCTCTTCCTTGCGACCTATCATCTATTTTATCACTAAATAATAAGTTGTATATAAAGTCGCTAGTTAAATTCCTAAAGTTTCATGATATATCCTTGTAGTCAGTTTCTTCCTATTACTTATATTTATATATTGCCCTTACTGTTCCAATACGCCCTAGTCATTATCCTCAATACTCCATACCTACATATCCCACTTGACACTGGCAGTAGTAATCCTTGGTCAAGATTCAAGATCGAGAAGGCCTTTGAAGAGGATTGGGTTGCCATACCTAAAAATAAGAAGAAGAAGACTTGGGGTGATCCAATGTCCGTCCAGTTTATCGGGACCACAGAATAAATAATAGTACAATCGGGACGTAGAAATCGTTCCATCCTCTTTTATTTTGAGAATATTGTGTTGAATAATGAGGAGTTTTCTTATGATACCTCTATACTCAAAATGATTATCAAACTGTTGATAATTTAATAAACCTGAATAAAACTTATGTTCACGATTTGACAGGTATTTTGAGTATAGAGGTATCCTATGGTAATATCTTATGAAAACTCCTCGTAGATAAAATCCTCATAATCGACGTATAAAATATCTTTAAATAAATAATTCCTATGAATGTAAGGTGTAATTTAAGTGATTATAATAGAATAACAATTTAATTATATTATTTCTTGTATTCCCATGGATGTAATACGGCTATTTTTGAGCTGGTATATAATTCTTAATTTTTCATCTGTAGGGCGATTACGCAATTTTTTAGAAATCAGGTTCTTAAGAACCACACAAGCGAACTGAAATTTACCTCTATCGATAAATCGCGACCACGTAACTTAATTCACAAGGATTTCATTACCTTACCTATCGATATATTCCAATGTGAAGTTGGTGCAAGACCTAGCTATTCGACCAATTTAAAAAGTACTATTGAATTATAATACGTCTAAAAACGCACTACATTTTCTAATAAACCGTTTAATACAGATTGGTACGTGGTTTTAGACAGACATTTATGTGTATAATCTGTGATTGAAATCGTCTGTCATTGTTTGTTTATCTTTTTGCCGGCCGAATTAACCTTATTGTTTTCATAAAAATAACAATAATACATATCCCGTGCGTTTTTGATGGGGATTGCGGAAGAACAAAGGAGCATGAGTGTCTTACGAATAAAGAGACGCCGCTTGCGCGACAGGAGTGATCGATTCCAGTTTCCAAAGGAGGATTATATTGCGCATTTTGTTTTTACAAAGGCAGGATTACAACAGATTAGAAGAACTATGCCCTCACATGCCTGTCTCAGACGAAAATTGCCATTCGTATTGAACTAAAAGTAAGTGACTCTTTACGTAAATGTACCAACTATTGAATCTTTTTGTGCAATATGTCGCACCGACTTGTAGCAAGTGCCTCCATGAAGTCACCAATGCTCTATTAGAAATCTTTATAAGAAAGGATACAGAATAGAGTGCTGTTGTCTTCTTGGTATGTATTTTAGCTAAATAGGTACCTAATATTAATTCAAAAATAAATAAATACACAAAATAATTCAGAGTATATTCAAATATTCCTTCTGTTTATAATAAGCATGATCATTCAATCATAAATTTACATAGGTACATATTGTCACAATGATACTATCATGGGCTAGGCAGTGAGAATAGAGTGTCATTCCGTTCTGACTTACAAACCTCTTTTGCTTCAACTACATTCATACATGCCCTGCATATCATATTAATATGCCCAGTATTATTATTAATCGAAATCCTTCTTTTTGCAGGAGACCGATTATGCTCAAAGGCCTTGGATGATGACACCTTTCCGAAGCGCTAATCCTGAATCTCCAGAAGAGTTTTTAACGGATGCTCACTGATGAAACCCTGGAGCAATGCATTGCATTACTTAAAGCATGTTGGTGATGCTTGTTATCAAAAGATGGTGCCAGTGAATAAGAGCACCAAGTTATCACAGGGCAACTAGGATTGAGGCAATTCCAGATAGCAATAGGGATATGCTTATCTAAACATTATGAAACACATTATTATTTTATACATATTTTTAATTAAGTATTGTTTTAGTTTTTCTTTATTTTACTGTCATAAGTTATTAGTTAGTTTTTATGTGTGAACTTGTATTCTTTCTTTCTTTTGAAATAAATTATTATTAAGCATAAGCTATCTACTTACTGTTATAATAAAAAAATGTGTCAGTTTTTAATATACTATATCTATAAATATAGTCCTAATTCTATTTTTATGAATGCAGTAATCACCTAAAATTGTTGTACATTCACAAAATGAAATGTTAGTTTGTAAGTTAGTATAAGCAATAATGAAATAACCAATGGCCAGACCATAAAATAAATTGTGTGAATTAAATTTGACTTTCATTATAAAGATTTATTATATTCTAGGCTTAGATCTAGAACATGTTAAGTTAAGTTGTTTCAATTTTAATAATACTGGATTATTAACAAACCGTAAATGTAAGCTAAACCCAAAGAAACCTTGTACACACTAATGAGAATAATAAAAACACTTCAATAAAAAGTATCGTTTTATTTTCAATATTCACAAATTTCTATAAGTACTAAACCATAGTTTTATACTACAGTACCTATGAATACTTAAAATAGCACTGAGATCAAAGAGGGTGGTACATATAGTTAAAAAAACATATAGGATTAACTATGTATTTAATTATATAAACACCAAGCACCTAAACAATACATTTTACTAGACATTTATTGTAAAGAGGAATTTATTCACCGTCTCGGTATTTATACATCAGATTAAATCAATCAGACTTTAAGATTATAGATAATATAGGTATATTATCTATGTTTTCAATTTCTCTTATTAACTCCACCATAGCTTCTTTCAGTAGGCCCAGCGAGGCAGCCCTCATGTTGTTGTACTGAAAGTAAAATATGTATTTTAATACAATGTCATAAAAACATTAGAAGCCACATTTACTTAAAGTGTAGTTTACATTAGTCTACGAACAATTGCTTAATAACTCACATTATCTTTGAGATCTTGACTGTTGAGGAGAAGGAGAAGCTCTGCTGAGGAGGTTGTGCGAAGTGCTGGTGAGAGCATTGATGTCCTGAAAATAATAATGTTTTTATTTATATATCTGCCACTAAGTAAGTAAAATAAAATAACGGCCTTCATCTAACAATAATCTGGCAAGAAAATCGGCAAGTTTACATGTTTATATATTTTTTGGACAACTATATTGGCTATTTTTCTAAATGGTTTACAAAGTAAAATTAATGTATATACACATACATATACAAGTCCATGGGTAATTGGAGTATCTAATATACATAATGATATTGACAGGTTGGTAGTTTATAGTACTTAGGTACTCTGACATTACATTTCTTTCTGTCTGTCATGGTTTTATGTACTTACTTATTAAGTACTTCCGGGAATTGAACGCTTTGGTGACATCATTGAGGCAATTCGACAGTGAAGTTGGGGCATATTGTAGAGGTAAGAAGCACCTACCCCACGTTGGTATGACCCATGACTTTAAAAAGCCAACGCCGCAAGAACCTAAGTGAATAAGAAAACATTTACTAATGGATCCAAAATACATAGAAATATACGCTTATTGTACCTAAATGATGATAAAGGCCATAGGTATGTGCAGACATTTATGACTTGAACTTACTTTGAGCTCATGGCGGTGGATCGTCTGCCGGCTGGGAGCTTGGGAATGACTCCGGCACAATTCCTTAAAGGCATCTTTGCTGAGCCACGAACTCATTGTTAAGCAGCGACATTGTGTCTATTTCACTATTTTTAGTTTGTTTTTGAGACTTTGCTCCTCCGCATAACCCAGTAGAAATGCTCGTGACATTTTAAACTAAAATAAGATAGTTAATAATTGTTTTATTCGTAGTAATTGGACTATTGATAGCCCAGTAATATAGACTTATCAATTTAACTTTATATATCACTGTTTATTATTGAACAATTAACAAAATAACAATAGAGAAATACCTTTATTGCTTGATGAAATTACCTAAGACTTGCTTCAATGAACAATAGAAATTTATGAAATCACAAGCTGTCACTAAGATAGAAATAGAGTTAGATGATCGCAAAATTAAGTTTATCGATAGAAATCCCATACAAAAAAAAAATGAAATTGCAAAGGCGTTTATGTTGACGTCATAGCTGTCAAAACGGAGATAGGTGGTCGCAAGTCCGCCATGTTTTTGATTTCAATTACACTTCAATAGAAATTTAATTGAAGTCAGAGTTAGCTAATCGCCCTACTGTAGGGCGATTACGCAATTTATTAGAAATCAGGTTCTTAAGAACCACACAAGCGAACTGAAATTTACCTCTATCGATAAATCGCGACCACGTAACTTATTTCACAAGGATTTCATTACCTTACCTATCGATATATTCCAATGTGAAGTTGGTGCAAGACCTAGCTAATCGACCAATTTAAAAAGTACTATTGAATTATGATACGTCTAAAAACGCACTACATTTTCTAATAAACCGTTTAATACAGATTGGTACGTAGTTTTAGACAGACATTTATGTGTATAATCTGTGATTGAAATCGTCTGTCATTGTTTGTTAATCTTTTTGCCGGCCGAATTAACCTTATTGTTTTCATAAAAACAACAATAATACATATCCCGTGCGTTTTTGATGGGGATTGCGGAAGAACAAAGGAGCATGAGTGTCTTACGAATAAAGAGACGCCGCTTGCGCGACAGGAGTGATCGATTCCAGTTTCCAAAGGAGGATTATATTGCGCATTTTGTTTTTACAAAGGCAGGATTCCAACAGATTAGAAGAACTATGCCCTCACATGCCTGTCTCAGACGAAAATTGCCATTCGTATTGAACTAAAAGTAAGTGACTCTTTACGTAAATGTACCAATTATTGAATCTTTTTGTGCAATATGTCGCACCGACTTGTAGCAAGTGCCTCCATGAAGTTACCAATGCTCTATTAGAAATCTTTATAAGAAAGGATACAGAATAGAGTGCTGTTGGCTTCTTGGTATGTATTTTAGCTAAATAGGTACCTAATATGAATTCAAAAATAAATAAATACACAAAATAATTCAGAGTATATTCATATATTCCTTCTGTTTATAATAAGCATGATCATTCAATCATAAATTTACATAGGCACATATTGTCACAATGATACTATCATGGGCTAGGCAGTGAGAATAGAGTGTCATTCCGTTCTGACTTACAAACCTCTTTTGCTTCAACTACATTCATACATGCCCTGCATATCATCATATTAATATGCCCAGTATTATAATTAATCGAAATCCTTCTTTTTGCAGGAGACCGATTATGCTCAAAGGCCTTGGATGATGACACCTTTCCGAAGCGCTAATCCTGAATCTCCAGAAGAGTTTTTAACGGATGCTCAATGATGAAACCCTGGAGCAATGCATTGCATTACTTAAAGCATGTTGGTGATGCTTGTTATCAAAAGATGGTGCCAGTGAATAAGAGCACCAAGTTATCACAGGGCAACTAGGATTGAGGCAATTCCAGATAGCAATAGGGATATGCTTATCTAAAGATTATGAAACACATTATTATTTTATACATATTTTTAATTAAGCATTGTTTTAGTTTTTCTTTATTTTACTGTCATAAGCATAAGCTATCTACTTACTGTTATAATAAAAAAATGTGTCAGTTTTTAATATACTATATCTATAAATATAGTCCTAATTCTATTTTTATGAATGCAGTAATCACCTAAAATTGTTGTACATTCACAAAATGAAATGTTAGTTTGTAAGTTAGTATAAGCAATAATGAAATAACCAATGGCCAGACCATAAAATAAAATATTGTGTAAACCCAACGTAAGCAAAATAAAACTGTGAATTAAATTTGACTTTCATTATAAAGATTTATTATATTCTAGGCTTAGATCTAGAACATGTTACATTTAAGTTGTTTCAATTTTAATAATACTGGATTATTAACAAACCGTAAATGTAAACTAAACCCAAAGAAACCTTGTACACACTAATGAGAATAATAAAAACACTTCAATAAAAAGTATCATTTTATTTTCAATATTCACAAATTTCTATAAGTACTAAACCATAGTTTTATACTACAGTACCTATGAATACTTAAAATAGCACTGAGATCAAAGAGGGTGGTACAAATAGTTAAAAAAACATATAGGATTAAATATGTATTTAATTATATAAACATCAAGCACCTAAACAATACATTTTACTAGACATTTATTGTAAAGAGGAATTTATTCACCGTCTCGGTATTTATACATCAGATTAAATCAATCAGACTTGTTTTTAATTAAAAAATTAAGATTATAGATAATATAGGTATATTATCTATGTTTTCAATTTCTCTTATTAACTCCACCATAGCTTCTTTCAGTAGGCCCAGCGAGGCAGCCCTCATGTTGTTGTACCGAAAGTAAAATATGTATTTTAATACAATGTCACAAAAACATTAGAAGCCAAATTTACTTAAAGTGTAGGTTACATTAGTCTACGAACAATTGCTTAATAACTCACATTATCTTTGATATCTTGACTGTTGAGGAGAAGGAGAAGCTCTGCTGAGGAGGTTGTGCAAAGTGCTGGTGAGCGCTTTGATGTCCTGAAAATAATAATGTTTTTATATATCTGCCACTAAGTAAGTAAAATAAAATAACGGCCTTCATCTAACAATAATCTGGCAAGAAAATCGGAAAGTTTACATGTTTATATATTTTTTGGACAACTATATTGGCTATTTTTCTAAATGGTTAACAAAGTAAAATTAATGTATATACACATACATATACAAGTCCATGGGTAATTGGAGTAGGTATCTAATATACATAATGATATTGACAGGTTGGTAGTTTATAGTACTTAGGTACTCTGAGATTACATTTCTTTCTGTCTGTCATGGTTTTATGTACTTACTTATTAAGTACTTCCGGGAATTGAACGCTTTGGTGACATCATTGAGGCAATTCGACAGTGAAGTTGGGGCATATTGTAGAGGTAAGAAGCACCTACCCCACGTTGGTATGACCCATGACTTTAAAAAGCCAACGCCGCAAGAACCTAAGTGAATAAGAAATCATTTACTAATGGATCCAAAATACAAAGAAATATACGCTTATTGTACCTAAATGATAATAAAGGCCATAGGTATGTGCAGACATTTATGACTTGAACTTACTTTGAGCTCATGGCGGTGGATCGTCTGCCGGCTGGGAGCTTGGGAATGACTCCGGCACAATTCCTTAAAGGCATCTTAGCTGAGCCACGAACTCATTGTTAAGCAGCAACATTGTGTCTATTTCACTATTTTTAGTTTATTTTTGCGACTTTGCTCCTCCGCATAACCCAGTAGAAATGCTCGTGACATTTTAAACTAAAATAAGATAGTTATTAATTGTTTTATTCGTAGTAATTGGACTATTGATAGCCCAGTAATATAGACTTATCAATTTAACTTTATATATCACTGTTTATTATTGAACAATTAACAAAATAACAATAGAGAAATACCTTTATTGCTTGATGAAATTACCTAAGACTTGCTTCAATGAACAATAGAAATTTATGAAATCACAAGCTGTCACTAAGATAGAAATAGAGTTAGATGATCGCAAAATTAAGTCTATCGATAGAAATCCCATACAAAAAAAAAATGAAATTGCAAAGGCGTTTATGTTGACGTCACAGCTGTCAAAACGGAGATAGGTGGTCGCAAGTCCGCCATGTTTTTGATTTCAATTACACTTCAATAGAAATTTAATTGAAGTCAGAGTTAGCTAATCGCCCTACTGAGAGCCTTGGTAACATTGTTGCCAACATAGGGTAATTTACCCTAGGTTTAGAGTATAAATGATCCGGCAGGGTAATTTTCAGGGTATAAGATTTTCTAGGGTATTTTTTAGAGTAATTTATTTACTTCAAGTATTTTTGGGGTAATAGCATTTAAGATAAAACCTTAAAAAGTTTATCTAAGGTCATTCAAAAATAAAGTCTATGCTGTTGTTTTTAAAGCTCAAATTTAAATAATACGAAAATAAACGACAACGAAAGTTAATGGAGTCAAATCAAAGAGGCTACACATAAAGATAACGAAAATAAGTGATACGTAATTTAGTCACATAGTTTCTACGCTGCACTATTTTCAATAGTAATTGATGCCATCTGTCCACATTCTGTGCTAACTTCCACACCAATGGTTTTCCGATCGACCCATGAAATTATAATCTACTCATCAATATATGGCGTCACGTGTAGTACTTAATCACAGTACTTAATTAAGATTTTTTAGGAGGGATAAATTAAAAAGCTGTAATCGAAAAATGCTTATACTTTTTAACGAACTGTTCACTTATTCTAAAAAGCCCTGCTGCGTTGAACACTTTTTGTTTAAGCGCCCACCACTACTAAATAATAAATCATATTTATTGTCATTTTATTTGCAAAGGAAGAAAACACTATGAAGTAAATTATATTTAGGGTATTTTATCAAAATTATACAGAATCTAGGGTAAATTGAAACCAATCCCAGGGTATTGTAAAAAATTGACCTGGCAACACTGCTTGGTGACTTTGCTGTTTCATTTTCATTTTACAAAGAAATAGACTAAAAGAATTGGAATTGGAAATAGAAGATCCTTACTAAAGTTGTGTGACAGTGAATGTGCGATTTGCATATTCTAACGTTTAAGTGTTTTATTTTGAAAGACTATTATTTTATTTGTAAATAGTTATTTAATTGTATATTTAAAATGGAGCTTTCTGCTGAGGGTAAAACTCCCGAGTATATGGCATTAGCTGGTATCAAATTCAAGTTATCTCTGCCGGAACTTAAAGATGATCCTCAGTTGAAAGAGCAATTGTTTCAAGGAATAAAAGCCGGAAATATGGCTCCTTACTATAAAGAAGTGTGTAATGATCTTGGATGGGCATTTGACCAGAAGTTGTTTGATGAGATGGCAAAAGAGAACCAAACTAGGCTAGCCAAATTCGAAGAAGACGACTCAGAAACTCCCGTGTGGCAAGATAGGTACCTATTTATTTTATTTGTCTTATTCCTGTCATAATCCCACTCAATTGTGGTCACCAAAAAAATATTGTAAGGCACCAATATAAGACTCAGATTTCTATTGTTTTGTACACCAATCCAATCCAATTTATAACCATAAATATTATAAATGGAGTTTTTGAATAGAGTGGAATATAATAATGTGTATGAAGATGATCATGTATGGGAACAGATATTTTATATGGTTCTACCGTGTAACTTTGGTGATAATTGTAATCGCCACTATTTATGAATTTCATCCAATCAGGGCCCACGAATGGTCATCATTGCGTCATACCGCATGTGGGTCATTAGATGAAATAATTAATGGTGTCAGTTACGATTACCACCAAAGATATACAATAGCCCGGCTGCATGGGTACAGGCTCCTAGTTATTATGGGCAAGGCTCCCAAAACACAGGAACTTCATCACTATGTGTGTCAATTCCAGGAGCATTGCCTTTTGAATCTGGCCCTTGATCTTAACATCTAATTTGATAATTATAAAGGTAATGTAATATGTATAATTATGTTAAATTAATATCTGGTGTGATTACACTTTACAGGTTGGATTACCTCTGCTCAGTTGGAGACAAAGAAACGGCCACAGCATTAGCAACTACTAAATATGAAGATTCTACTCTGACCACCAACAGAAGACTTGATGCCATTTTTGCTATATTCAGAATTGCATACTTTCATGGCTGCAATGTTAAAGAAATGGGCAAAGCTATCAATAAGGTACTCTATTTTTAATGAATCAAAGGCTATGGTTTGATTGTGTGGAGGTTTAAGCTACCTATTGGTTGCCAGTCTGTGTATAATATTAAAAAATCTCTCGAGTCTAGATTAATATCAAAACTTTTGTGGTGGTGTGAAAGTGTTTAAGTGACCTGTACTTAGGAGGGGGTCCCAAAGTATAAGGTGGGGTTGGCTAACTTATTCCTCAAATACATTAAGGATAAAAGATGGGATGGAGAGGCAAAGTACTTAAGGCTCTAAATTGTGATATTGATGTTAAAAACTATAGATTGGTAATGCCTAAAAATTCAGAAAAATAAAATCCTTGAAAAGCTAACTAAAATAATCTAACCTGAGGGCTAAGATTTATAATTTGGATTTAATATTGGCTGATAACTAAAGGAATGAAGAACAAACATGAAACCCAAAAAAAAAAACCCCTTAATAATCATTCTCACGGGGTTGAGTCATTAGGATCGAATTATCTGGGTTGAATATTGAATGGATTGAATCAACATAAAGTTGAGCTGTCATGTTCAAATTGTATGGGTCGAGTTGTCACAGGAATGAAATATTGGGGTCGAGTTGACTCGGTTTTAATTTGACTGGATACCTTAGAAACAAGAATAGGGTAAGGAGGTGATGTTGCTGAATTGGTATTTATCTTGGTTATCTGCCAAATATTTTTTCTCTACACATACTTCTTAAGGATTTGGACGAAACTTGGCACATAGATCATATTTTGGAATTTGATATAGGATACTTTTATACAAAAAACCTTTATTAGGGTGTGTCAAGACAGCGAATTCCGCGCGCGCGGCTGCCGTGCTATGTTTGGATGATTGCTGCCATTGTTCTTCGCGGCAGATTTGTGTCTATCGAATGCCGTGCGCGGCTGCCGCGCGCGTCATTCGCTTTGTCTCGACGCACCCTTAGATCCCTCGGGAACAAGAAATATAATATTAACTTTTACCTCAAATGGCATTTTACCCTACAGGCCCATGAATTGGTGGACAAAGGTGGTGACTGGCGTTCAAGGAACAAATTGAAGGCATATGAAGCAATTTATTGCCTAGCTGTCAGGGACTACAGCCATGCTGCTGATCTGTTCATTGATTGTGTTTCCACATTTGAATCTTATGAATTGGTTGACTTTGGTAAGTAAACTCCTAATATAAATAAATGATTAAAAGAAACAAAAAACCCGACTGCGTAAAACAAAAAATAACTGAAAACAAGCACTTTAATCTATAGAATTTTGAATATAACTTGAATTTTATGAAGTATTGCAGTCAAGGTCAGTCAGCGTCAAGGTTTCTTCACTGGTAGACTGTGTCCTTGAAAAATAGCTCTCCATAACAGTGTTGTCCTCTGCGATACCGGGTTTTAGCAGATCATTGATATGTAGCAAGAATAATGTCACAGAACTGATCCCTGAGGTACTCCGGCATTAATTGCCAACAGATCCGACAAGCACCCATCTATGTCAACTCGTATGGACCTTTCGCTAATCATTCGGGAAAAAAAAACAATAAATGTAACATTGCTGAGTTGCTTGCCGGTTTTTCTCGGGTGATAGTATGGATAAATTGTTTTTGCAGTGTATCTTATGGATTATCTGAATCAGCTAGGTAGTTATTTGTTGGTACCTTCAAAATTTGGAAGCTTAAAACCAGATAGTTATTTCATATTGGCTAATATTGATGGATAAATAATAATTAATTGACAGGAACTATAATCCAGTACTGCGTACTGGCATGCGCCTTAGCGTTGGAGCGACACGCGCTTCAGTCAGCGCTGCGGCGGCAAGGAGCTGCTGTCCAGGCTCTACGTTCTCGCTTCCCTGAGCTGAGGGAACTTGTCGAATCGCTGCATGAATGCCGTTATGCTGACTTCATGAAGAGTCTGGCCTGGGTATGTTCCCTATTATTTAATATTATCCCTAAAATGTTTGCGACTTCACACCAATTCCTTAATTGGGTACTTTCCTGGGTAAAAAATATAATTCTATTTAGTACGTCATATATTATCAAATAATATTGGACACGTATTCTTTTTTCGTCTATCAAACAAAAAATGATGAAAATTTTGGTTTGATTGACGAAAAAAGAATACGTGTCCAATAGTTTTTGATAATCTAACTGACGGACTAAATATCATTTTTTAGGAAAGTAGCCTATTGGTAGAACACACTCTTTAGTGTGTGCTATACACACTACTTAACTTCTATGAATTTTATGTCTGAGGACCCGAAGTAATGGCGGGCAATTGAGGCTGTTTCAGTTTAGAATTACTAAATTACTCAACAACAACACAACAACATTGACTTGTATTGCTTGGCTATGACAGTTTAGTTTGTCTTGGCCTTTATAAGACACTCGCTGCCCGGAGCGAATTCGTTCACTTGGTGTTCTACCCTACCCCTTAAACCTTCCCTGGATTTTCACGAATATTTCAAAACCAAAATTAGCCAAATCGGTTCAGCCATTATCGAGCTATAGCGAGACTAACGATCAGCAATTCATTTTCCACTGCATGTCTTTAGAGCTTACGTGTCTGTGAATTTGGATAATAGGCAAGTCATTTATAATTCTCTGATAGTATAATATTACTGTTTTATAATTAAAATTGCAGGTGGAGACTCAGATCTGTGTCGACCCGGTGTTCCGACCTCACTACCAACACTACGTGCGCGAGGCGCGTATCAAAGCGTACGTGCAGCTACTCCGCGCGTATCGCTCGCTCAGCTTGGACAACATCGCTGATACTTTCGGTGTTACTCGGGAGTTTGTTGAGGAGGAGATCTCGGCGTAAGTATGACTATGTTGTATGTTGTCATTGCATTGATACCGCAGGCAGACCGCAGGACTGGGCAGTGTTTATAACTTCCATGTGTTTTCATTGTGACATTGGAATATGTTGAAGAATTGTATTATATATTTTATGTCAGTTAGTCACTTTCCATCGAACAACTCTGTTTTTCGGATCAGATGAGCTTATGTCGATAATGGTATGATATAAATAAATAAAGTATATTCTGGGACATCCTTCACATACGGCTATCTGATCTGTATTTATTTATTTAGTATCAAAAAGATAAACATAAACAGCCTTACTCATAAACGCTATAAATCCTACTGATTAAATAGTCCAATAAATAACATCACCTTTCTATTATTGTCAAACAATTTGTTATTTAAGTGACCACTTAAGTGGTTCTGTGTATTCAGCAAGGTGGAAGTACTTCCGCAGTCGAGCTGCTCTCTGAGCGTATCATCGAACAATTAACCCAAAGAAGCGCAATGACGTCATTTTGCTTGACTAATTTTCCACCATCGACAATGCTCTCTGATTGGCTAAGTCAAGGAAACGGGCGCTCTGATTGGCCAAGTCAACAACATACAATGCAGTGATTGGTTCTTACTGTTTAACCCTGTACATCCGGTCATACATGAACTTAGGAAAATATTTGTTTAAAAAAAATACAAAAAGTGTTGATTTGATATAGGTACATTTATAGATTGCAACACTATCTTTAATAACATAAATAAAGAACAAGTCACTCAACAATATTTTTGACACAACTACAAAATATAATTTCGCGGGGAAAGTCAGCTGTGCTGTCCAAGGCATTTATGTATTTTTTTTATTAGTATTATACATTTTATGACGAGTATCATAAATTTTTTTTTAACTTGATGGTCTAACATCATAACATTTTTTTAAACTTGATGGTCTAACGGAATGGTTATACCTAATAATAATTACAAAGTTTTATCAAAATAATTTTGATCACAAACATGTTATATAGGTAGGATATAGGAAATTATTTAATGTAACAAAAAACCCAACTGGGTAAAACAAAAAATAACAGTACTTAATTAAGCTAACCAAGCAACCCATTTTCGATAAAAACATTTAGATTTTTTTTCCTTGCCAAATTAAGGGTTAATGACTAGTTGCGGAATTGAACTACTCTAACGGGATTTTTCCTTGGAGTGGATAAACGCTACGCTCTATAGAAATGTGAAGTACCTAATTACGGGTCAGCTGGCGCGGTTGGTTAAGACTCTGGTTATGATTATCGTGCCGCAGGTCGTGGGTTCGATTCACACGCAGAACATGTAATAATGTGCATGAAGTTGTCTATATGTCTTGAATCTGGGTGTAATTATGAATATTAAGTATGTATTTACATACAAAAAGTAGTATATGTATTATATCAGTTATCTGGTAGGTATCCATAGTACAAGCTCTGCTTAGTTTGGGATCAGATGACCGTGTGTGAGGAATGTCCCAGGATATTTATTTATTTAATGACTGCAACTGTGTGCATAGATTTAGAATATTATAGAGTGATAGCGTTAACAACGTTACCTTGTGTGAAGCGTGAGCAGATTCCATATAGATGCATTTACAGATATATCGTACACTAGTTGATGTACAGTTAGACAAAATGACGATATGGATTCCTTATTATTTGTTCTCGGTAAAAGTATCGATAAAAACGAGAAATGTATTTTAGTCGTTCAAACTATGTACGCGCACTTCGTTTCAAGGCATTTGGACCGTACTCTAGTAGAGTCGCTCTATTAATATTTTAAGTGTATGGTGTTGTGTTGTGCGGGGGTGTAGGTTCACGGCGGCGGGGCGGCTGCAGTGCCGCATCGACGCGGTGGCGGGGTGCGTGGTGACGGGCGCGGGCCGCGGCGCCGACGCCGACCGCTCGCACCTCTACCAGGCCACCATCCGCGAGGGCGACCTGCTGCTCAACCGCGTCAAGAAGCTCGCCAGCGTCATCAACTTCTAACTTTCATCACACCAAGGTCATTCATGAGCATTATCTAATATTTGTAGATAGTTTAGATACGCTGTAACAATCCACACTATTTGATCTAGCAAGTGCTGCCGGGTAAGTCAATTAATGAACTTAGTTGAACTGGTCTTCATTGAAGTCCCATTATACGGAGTCAAAAAAAATATATAAAATCCAGAATCATTTATTCAATAGAGCTTCACAGGTACTTAATAAAAAGTCTAACTCTAATACCGGTTCGGAAGGTTGCATTTGCTGAGAAGAGCCGGCAATAAACTCGGCAAATAATCTTTTCAAAACAAACTTAGACTCATTACATATCTACATTCTAATTGCACTGACAACAATTGCGTGTCTGTCATCGAACAATTAACCCAAAGAAGTGCAATGACGTTCATTTTCATTGAAATCTATTCCGCCAATTTTCCACCACCGACAATGTGTTCTAAATTGGCTAAATCAAGAACACTCGATACAGTGATTGATCCTTACAGTTTAAAATCAGTGCAACAGCACTGACTAGTTGCAGAGTTGGTTTGCCCGGTATAACTACTCTAAAGGATTTTTTCCTCGATATCTGGAGTTTTATAACATTTAGACCTCAAGCTCCCTGGACGAGTAATGGATGGCTTGAATTTCTTAACTCGTTACATAAATATAATATAATTGTAGAAAAAAAGAAAACAATTTTAATGAAGTTCATCATGATTGACTTACGCGGTGGCCCCGCAGTCCTTCATATGGTAACAAAAGTGTTTTCAAATTGTACTATACTTTATTCGTGTTATCAATATCTGATAATGTGGAATCGCTTAGTGTAGTTAGATTCAACCCCATAGGATGAATAAGACTTGAACTTGATTAGTGGGAAGTAAAGCAGACCCGTGTTAGTGGCAATACTTGTTACAAGTACCTAAGTGTCATGAAACGGAAATTGCACTTTTGCAATATAGTGACATTCCTTTTTCTGGCCTTAAAAATTAACTCAAATTGTTGATTCTATTCAATATTATATGTTTTACTCTATTTTTCGTATTCAGTTCTTAACTATCCTTAAGTATTGTCATGTAAATGAATGCCTCTAAATAATTACTTACTAATAAAATTGTGTAAAGTAATGAATTGTATTATTTAATTATCCTATTGTGTAATTTAGAGTACTATATTTTATATGTATATGTCACAGGATGATAGTAAAATAGTTTACGTACGTAACTATTTTGTCTTTCGGTTTTTTTTTTCTGAGGCATACCTAATCAATATTTTATTTATTTGGTTATTATCAATGGGCTAGATAAGCTAGATGACTAAAGAATTCTATTATTTTTTAAGAATCCTATTTTTTCTTTTGTCAATTAAACAAAAAAATACGAAGATATCGAGTGTTGAAGTTCCGCGTGACGTCACGTTAGAGTACACTTTTCACTCTAAAGTGACGTCACGAGCCCACTCCCGAACTTTGACTCGCTTTATCTTTGTCAATTTTTTATGATTTTGTAAAGCAAAAAATACGTGTCCAATATTTTTTGATAATCTCACTGACGGGCTAATTAAAATCAAACTCAAAAGTCATTTATTCAGTTTAGGCCCTAGTAAGGCACTTATAAACGTTAAATTGGTACATACAGTTGAATTTACCACCGGTTCGAATACACTTAAACTGAGAAGACTCCGGGAGAGACTCCATGACCTAGGAATCATCTCTATTATATTGGCCCTGCCGCGCTAAAATCTTTTTCAATGACAGCGATTGGACCTTACCCACTAGTGGCGCCAACTGGTGGATACAGAAACGGAAGCCCTCATTTGTCGGCTTTGCATAAATTCAAAGGAAATACCTTATGTATAAGTGATGCGGCTCTGGCTGAATATCTCAAATAGATGGATATATCAAATCATCTAGGCTAGATTTTTGTATGATTAGTAGATAGTGCAGAAATGTTTAGTGAATGTGAACATTCCACGGCTAAAATCAAATGTAAAAATAAGTGTATTAGTAAAGG